>BLSH010246063.1:1225256-1278374 GCA_018402905.1 Glandirana rugosa | reverse complement strand
CCGTTAAAGTCGCGCTGAAAGTCGCGCTGAAGGTCGCGCTGAAGGTCCCTGAACTCCGCTGAAATGTTGTGCTGAAAAAGGTCCGCTGAAACGGAACTGGTTAGTCTTTTCCCTCCCTCCCCCAACGGATTTTTATTTAAGATAAGAAAAGTGATGTTTCAGCGAAAATAAATCTACCCCCTAGGCTGAACCTTCGCTGAAGTTAAGTTAAGATACCCGTGTTCAGCCTATCTTCAGCGGATCTTCATCATGTCCTTGGAAAAGACTTCAGCAAGGCTGAAGTCATTCCAAGTCGGATCCCCCATCTAAATAAAAGCGACTTTGTAGTGAAAAGAATAGAATTTATTTTTAGGCAACCCCCTCCCTCCCTTTTCTGATTGGTCAAGGCAAAGTCGCCTGGAAAAAGTCGTGTTGTAAAGTCGCCTCAAGTCCCTGGAAGTCGCGCTGGAAGTCGCGCTGAAAGTCGCGCTGAAATTGCCTAGCAAAGTCGCGTCAAAGTCGGGTCGCCCCTGTGTGAATGCAGCCTAAAAGATACAAAGTAATTTGACTTCAAACACATTGAAATCTGAGTGAACTCCCCTTGTATAGTTGTTTGGTTTAACCATTTAAAGACTAAATCTTTCCTCACACTTGCTCTTTACAAATAAAAATCCATTATTTTGTCCTAGAAAACAACTTAGAACCCCCAAACATTATATATTTTTTTTTAGCAGAGACCCTAGAGAATAAGATGGTGGTTGTTGCAATATTTTATGTCACACGCTGTTTGCACAGCGGACTTTTAAACGCAATTTTTTTGGAAAAATTACCCTTTCAAAAACCTAAACAGTGCTGTTAGCCCAATTTTTTTGTATATTTAATATATTACGCCGCGAGAATCGTGAGAGAATCGTGATCTTTATTCTAAGCAAAAAAATCGTGATTCTCATTTTGGCCAGAATCGTGCAGCTCTAGTACAGCTTGTACAACAGTGTAAATTTGCTGTCCCCTCAAAATAACTCAACACGCAGCCATTATTGTCTAAACCGCTGGCAACAAAAGTGAGTACACCCCTAAGTGAAAATGTCCAAATTGGGCCCAATTAGCCATCTTCCCTCCCCAGTGTCATGTGACTCGTTAGTGTTACAAGGTCCTCAAGTGTGAATGAGGAGCAAGTATGTTAAATTTGGTGCTATCGCTCTCACTCTCTCATACTGGTCACTGGAAGTTCAACATGGCACCTCATGGCAAAGAACTCTCTGAGGTTCTTAATAAAAGAATTGTTGCTCTACACAAAGATCGCCTAGGCTATAAGAAGATTGCCAAGACCCTGAAACTGAGCTGCAGCACAGTGGCCAAGACCATACTGTGGATTAACAGGACAGGTTCCACTCAGAACAGGCCTTGCCATGGTCGACCAAAGAAGTTGAATGCACATGCTCAGCGTCATATCCAGAGGTTGTCTTTGGGAAATAGATGCATGATTGCTGCCAGCATTACTGCAGGGGTTGAAGGGGTGTGGGGTGAGCCTGTCAATGCTCAGACCATACACCGAACACTGCATGTTATTGGTCTGCATGGCTGTCGTCCCAGAAGAAAGCCTCTTCTAAAGATGATGCACAAGACAGCCTGCAAACAGGTTGCTGAAGACAAGCAGGCTAAGGACATGGATTACTGTCCTGTGGTCTGATGAGATCAAGATAAACTTATTTGGCTCAGATGGTGTCAAGCGTGTGTGGCGGCAACCAGGTGAGGAGTACAAAGACAAGTGTGTCTTGCTTACAGTCAATCATGGTGGTGGGAGTGTCATGGTTTGGGGCTGCATGAGTGCTGCCAGCACTGGGGACCTCCAGTTCATTGAGGGAACCATGAATGCCAACATGTACTGTGACATACTGAATCAGAGCAAGATCCCCTCCCTTCAGAAACTGGGCCGCAGGGCAGTATTCCAACATGATAACAACCCCAAACACACCTTCAAGATGACCACTGCCTTGCTAAAGAAGCTGAGGGTAAAGGTGATGGACTGGCCAAGCATGTCTCCAGACCTAAACCCTATTGAGCATCTGTGGGGCATCCTCAAATGGAAGGTAGAGGAGCGCAAGGTCTCTAACATCCACCAGCTCCGTGATGTCATCATGGAGGAGTGGAAGAGGACTCAAGTGGCAACCTGTGAAGCTCTGGTGAACTCCATGCCCAAGAGGGTTAAGGCAGTGCTGGAAAATAATGGTGGCTACACAAAATATTGACACTTTGGGCCAATTTGGACATTTTCACTTAGGGGTGTGCTCACTTTTGTTGCCAGCGCTTTAGACATTAATGGCTGTGTGTTGAGTTATTTTGAGGGGACAGCAAATTTACACTTTTATACAAGCTGTACACTCACTACTTTACATTGTAGCAAAGTGTCATTTCTTCAGTGTTGTCACATGAAAAGATAGAATAAAATATTTACAAAAATGTGAGGGGTGTACTCACTTTTGTGAGATACTGTATATACCATAGTTTGTAGACTCTATAACGTTCACACAGTCTACATAATATACAGTACACTGATTTTGGTTATCTTACCAAAGAAATATAGCAGAATATATGTTGGCCTAAATTTATGAAAAAAGATTATTTATTTGCAAACTTTTATAACAGAAATGTTTATATAAAAGGGAAACGTGTTTTTTTTCAAAATATTTTGTTTTTTTTTTACTTATACAACTAAAAATTAAAAACCTAATGTTGCTTAAATACCACCAAAAGAAAGTTCTATCTGTCTCAAAAAATGATAAGTGAAAAGATTTAATTTGGCCACAGTGTTTCATGACTGAGTAATTGTCATTCAAAGTATAACAACACTGAAATCTGAAAATTGGCATGGGCAGGAAGGCATTAAAAGTGTCTGGTATTGAAGTGGCTAAACCTGCAAGCTATAAGAATCTACTCAAAATGTAACAGCAACAACATAATAATGTATTTTACATAGATTTTATAGTATGGGAATTTGCTACCATTGAGTTAGCCATATTTATTAGATCTCTCCTTGCACCCTTTGGGTAGGTCTGTGACAAGTACTTCCAGTTTTCTTTCAACAAAATCCTGCACCAGCACCATATGGCCAATTAACAGCATTATGATTTATTTCAAAACCATGGGCACTAAAATGATGTTAGACCTCATGCTGCAGCTAAAACAGTCTCAGTGCAGTTGAATCCTTCACTAGTTACTTCCTCCTATTGGGGACTGCAGTCTCAATCCTGATGTTGCATTTTTCATTATATAAAAATAAACCTTCATAAAACCCCATAGAAGATGGGTAGAGCTAGGAACCTAGGTACAGACATGGGAGCTAGGAACTTAGGTACAGACATGGGAGCTAGGAACTTAGGTACAGACACAAACCTTCATAAAACCCATAGCAGATGGGTAGAGCTAGGAACCTAGGTACAGACATGGGAGCTAGGAACTTAGTTACAGACATAAACCTTCGTAAAACCCATAGCAGATGGGTAGAGCTAGGAACCTAGGTACAGACATGGGAGCTAGGAACCTAGGTACAGACATGGGAGCTAGGAACTTGGGTACAGACATGGGAGCTTAGGAACGTAGGAACAGACATGGGAGCTAGGAACCTAGGTACAGACATAGGAGCTACGAACCTAGGTACAGACATGGGAGCTAAGAACTTGGGTACAGACATGGGAGCTTAGGAACGTAGGTACAGACATGGGAGCTAGGAACGTGAGTACAGACATGGGAGCTTAGGAACGTAGGTACAGACATGGGAGCTAGGAACGTGAGTACAGACATGGGAGCTTAGGAACGTAGGTACAGACATGGGAGCTTAGGAACATAGGTACAGACACGGGAGCTAGGAACCTAGGTACAGACACGGGAGCTAGGAACCTAGGTACAGACACGGGAGCTAGGAACCTAGGTACAGACACGGGAGCTAGGAACCTAGGTACAGACACGGGAGATAGGAACTTAGGTACAGACATGGGAGCTAGGAAACTAGGTACAGGCATGTGAGCTAGGAACTTGGGTAAATACATGGGAACTAGGAACCTAGGTACAGACATGGGAACTAGGAACCTAGGTACAGACGTGGGAGCTAGAAACCTAGGTACAAACTATTTGGGTTGATGGAAGATAGAGGAAGATTAAAATGAGCATACACCTAGAGCAGGGTTTCTTAACCTTTTTACCTTGGAAGAACCCTTGTCAAAAAGTTTGAGATCTCGGGGAACCCCTAAAATAATATTTAGATCAATCAGCTCATGGAACATTGGTAAATCAGCAAGTTGTTGATATGACCATTATTTTTAGAAATAGCATTTAATAATTGAATCACTTCCAGACCAGGTTTTTTCTGGCACTTTTTGTTTACATGTAACAGTAATCAGTATTTTTTTGCTATAAAATTAGTTAGAGCCCTCAAACGTTATATATTTTAAAGCAGAGGCCCTAGACAATAAAATGGTGGTTTTGCAATTTTTTTTATGTCACACGGTTTTTCAAACACAATTATTTGGGAAAAATGCACTTTTTTGAATTTTATGCAAAAAAACACAATACATAACCCAGTTTTTAGTGAAATATAAAAGATGATGTTACGCAGAATAAATAGATACCAAAGATGGCACGCTTTAAAATTGTGCACGCCCGTGCCACAGAGACAAATAATGTAAATTTTACTATTCATAGGCAACGCTTTAAAAACCTTACAGATTATCATCTTAGATTTACAGAGGAGGTCTAGTGCTAGAATTACTGCCCATGATCTGACGTTTGCGGTCATACCTCACATATGTGGGACGATCACTGTTTGTGTGCACACATGATTTACGCGCGTGTACGCCTTTGCACGTGAGCACAAGGGGACAGGGGCACTTTAAACATTTTTTTAAATATTAATTTATATATTTTTTTATTTTTACACTGTTGCTTTAATTTTTTTTTATCACTTTTATTGCTGTAACAAAAAAAGTAAACATTCTTTTGACAGCAATAGGCATGTGACAGATACTCTTAATGGAGAGATCAAGGGTCTATAAGACCCTAAATCCCTCCTCCGCCCTTATAAGCATTCAAAACACCAAGATTTGTGTTTTTGAATGCTTTAGATTTTTTTTTAAATGGCGTCGTTTACATCTTGGTAAACTGAAAGTCATGTCAGGTCATCGCTTCAGGGTTACTATAGCGGATGCCTATCAAAGCCGATCCCGACTTTGTTCTGCTGCTAGCCGGCAGATGTGCAGGCTGGTTGTTCGGGTTTCCCGGTGGGACGGGAGAGCCCGGAAGACACGTGGAAGGCGGATGGACATCCCCTCACGCTGCTTGTAAAAGCAATTCAGCAGCTGGTTAGCCGATAGGATTGCGTTTACAAGAGAGCCGACTTTAGAAAATTGTACCTGAGTACCTGGCAGCTGCAGGCATCATCCTGGTATAACTGCTTGAAGTCCAGCATTTTCCAGGTACGTCGTTGGTCGGTAATACCTATTTAATGTGATACTTGGGCTTGCTTTTTCTGCAGAGATGCTCAATTCTGGGTGCAACATACAATAAACAGTATACAGGGGGTCAGGAGGGCACATTACATGGGAGCAGGGCACATTACATTGGAGCAGGGCACATTGTGTAGGGGCAGAGCACATTGTGTGAGAACAGGGCACATTGCAACAACTGTAGGTATAGGATAGTGTATATGGAGGTTTAGATTTGCATGTTATTTATTTCTTTTTTTCTTTTTTGGGTTGAACTGGATGGACTTGTGTTTTTTTTTTTCAACCAGATTAACAATGTAACTATATATACACTAGGGCAGGGAACAATACATAGCAGCAGGGCACATTGTGTGGGGCAGAGCGCATTAAGTGGGAACAGGGTCTATTACGTGGGAACAAGGCACAAAATGTAAGAGCAGGGCACATTACATGGAAGCAGGCCACATTATATGGGAGCAGGGCACATTACGTGGGAGCAGGAGGATTATGGGGCACACAGCAAGGCATATGACATGGGGCACACAGCAGGGCACATTACAATACCAATTTCCTTCATATGCAGAGCATGGCAGGGAAGCGGCTGTAATCATTCCTCTTGTGGCATACTGTTCCCTGCCAGCCCCTCCTCCCCTCCATTCCATCCCAGGTGATGGCACCTAAGATGGACAGGAGGGGAATAGGGGCCAGTGGGGAACAGTGGAGAAACTCCTTGCCTGCCTGCACTGCTCTGCATGGAGCGGATGTGATTTAACTGTCAGTTATCTGCTACTCACGGATAGCTTGGAGCAAAACCCCTATAGACCTCTAACGGAACTTTAGCTTTCGTTGGAACCTTGGTTGAGAAACTCTGACCTAGAGACTGATTTATCAGTTCTGGATAGAATGACTCTTAAAAAGTGCTAAATTCTGTCACATTGCTTGAAAAAAGTTCACAATGTATAGCCAACATTGTAAAAGGCACTCCCCATAGTCCAGCTTATTTTTCAAATTGTACAATGGATCATTTCACAATATCCTAAATCAATGGATTTACCATGTGATGTACTATATAATAAAAGGGAAGACAACAGAGATAATAATTCAGCTGGGAGTGTGCACAGTACACAATTCATTAAAGGTCATGGCTGTGTACTGTGTTTAATTATTACAACATTCCTAAACCTGAACACTTCTACAACCTACAGAAACTCCAGCCAGAGACGTTAGGGTTTTGCCAAGACAAGGCCCAGACCAACTGTGATGTAAAAAGTACAGCAAGCTATAATAAACAATAGAGTTTTGATAACTGGGGTCTTATTAATTAAAAGTGGCCCTGTCACTGTTTTAAACATTAATAAAAAAAACTGCACAAAAAGAGCAGTAATACTCACCTGTCCCACCACCTGTTCCTCGAATCTTTGCTAATTGTTGATAATTGTTGGTAAAAAAAATAATATAAAAAACATCCAATGCATTCCCCCCGGATGGAATCAGAGAAAACCATTATTGAACTCCCCTTATGGAGTAACAACTAGACAGCAGTTGCTTCAAGTTATGTTTATTCATATGCTTTAAGCCTAACTCCAGGTTTGATTTATAATGATATTAAAGGCTCATAGGTTTTTTTTTTAAATAACAAATGTGTTATACTTTCCTGCTCTGTGTAGGGGTTTTGCACAGAGCAGTCCAGATTCTCCTCTTCTCAGGTCCCCTGCCGGCCTTCCTGGCCTCTCCCGACACTCCCGGCCCCTCCCGAACGGCTGTTCTGCGTCTCCATTCACACGCGGCTTGGGCCCTTCCCCTCTTTCTCCTCATTGGCTGACTGGTTTTGATTGGCTTGTTACATGAATAAGTTGGACTTACAAATGAGCTCCTGGTTCGTAAGTAGGAATATTTCTGTATATATATTGTAAAGTTTGGGGGTTATTTAGCTTAATGTAGAACCTACCAGGGAGCTGAGTCCACGCCATTTGTACAGTTTAAGGGCTTGTTGGCCCACTTTTATTAAAGGAAAAGAAAAACAAGTCCAATAACAGAACAGCTGCCCACGCAGGGGTATCCACCATCTACACAAAAAAGTTTGGTCACCTGACTCTCATTAACAGCACCGCTGCTCAGGCTTTGTGCCTCGGACCTCTTGGCCATATAACAGAGTCCCTGTATTCCTCTACAAACACCGTACCTCGCTTAGCACTCTTTTTGTCCACTTCCCAGCTGCTCCAGCCCATAAGCTTGGGTCCTCCGTCTGCTCTGTCAGACTGTACAATGCAGACATGCATGCTTCTCCCTTGCACACCAGGACTCCTCGGGAGGGTGGAGCCCAGAACCCACTGGCACACTCAGTGTCCTGGCTAATCCTAAATCCTGGTCCCAAGATTGGAGATTTCCTTATCACCCAGATTGCTGCGAAATCTCCCGGCTCCAGGTCCCCTACTAGATTTTACAAACCACAGAGGAAACTGACAAAACAGATTCCTCCACATTAAGGCCTCATACAGTCGGACGTTTTTTGACGCCGGCGTTTTATAGCGTTTTTTGCAGCTCTCCATGTTAGTCAATGGCCCCATAAAAATGCCGACATTTTTGAGCTGTAGATGGCGTCAGCGTTAGTGAGCTGTAACTAGAACCCACAGGCAGCGCGTTCTGAGGCTGTAACAATTTGGCGGTTTTTGACGCCGACGCCGAAAAACGCTCACTAACGTCCACTAACGCCGTACCGGCGTTAACCGGTGTTTTTTGACGCTGACGTTTTTGGGTTGAAAAATAGCAGGGGGCTGATTTTTTTAAAAAAAAACGCCTATTGACGCCGACGCTCACTAACGCTCACTAACGACGATGAATAACGCCGATTTATTCTCCCTGACTTCGGGCCCAACGTTTTGTTTATTTTTTAAGAAACGTCCGTGCGTATGAGGTCTAACTATTCATCCTGGAGCCCTTCAACCTGTCTGGTTGAAAATCCTTGGTGACATGCCCCATCACAGCTAACTGCACTGTCACAATATATATAATTTAAAGCTGAAGTCCCTCTGTGGTCAGAATACAAAGACACAGCACAAAGGATTCCCCCATCCACATCAAGTGTGTGGATGGGAGGGTAGCGTTAGTTTTTTCGTTCAACCCGCTGGTTGAACAAAAAATACTAACTCCTCTATGGCCAGCCTAAGAGACTGCCTGTTTGTCCCCAAGTCGGATCACAGCAGCAAAAATAAAAAGGAATTTGGAGATTTGGAGGCCAAATTAAGAATACAAACTTGAATAGAATTACATTTTTTAAAATCAGAGTATAGTGCCACTTTAGGGACTGATAACCTGTGTGATAATCTTTTGTGACTTAACCTGAAGAGCAATTCCAAAGTAAAATAAATAAAAGTGCTATTCAAGCATCATTGTATTTGTAGTAAATGTACTTGAAGCCTAGGTTCACATTGCAGGGATTTGGCATGCAATTTGGCATGCAATGGCACCGTCCAAATCGGTGCAACGCTGCATTTGCGGCGCCGCACCGATCCCCAAAAGTAGTTTCTGTATTACTTTTGGCGACTTCGAGGTGCGATTTCAATAGACATCTGTGCAGAAACCCACATAGATGTCTTTGAAATCGCCCCTGAAGTCGGGACTGACATGCAGGAATGAAATCGTGCAAGTTCAGCTGAACTCGCACAATTTCATTCCTGTTGTCAGTGTGAACCTAGGCTTAATCTGAGCTGTATAAATAGATTCTGTATAAGAAGAATCAAAAGGATTTTCACTGTGCCTCTGGGTGGAACTGCAGCCTATAGTCACACAAATTTGTGATTTGCAGCCTACCCTTATTAGAAGTACAAAGGGTGTTCAGAATTGGAGAGCATATTGGTTTGCATTTTTATAGGACCATTTTCCATATGCAACTTGTTTCTGTTTTCATATTCTGCTTCTAATTGAATTGTATTTTATACACACGCCATTACACACATACCTTTGAATACATGCAACATTAATCTGAGATTCTTCTGCTAAAAAAAAAATCTCCATATCTAACATTTACCAACAAAAACATTAGGCACCCCATGCTCATCATCTGACCAATCAGAAATGCACCTTCAATGTAATCTATTTGCCCAGTATAACTCCTAAAGCAATGGCTTTCCTACTTGCTGATATAGCAACTTCCGAAATGTGAGACCAAGCATGTTTATTTGAGATTTGCCGATCTTTTTATTAATTTTTACATAAATATACATATATGTACATTTTTAAATGTTAATGCATTTTTTTCATCTGCCTTATGGGTATTTTAATAATAAATGTACTATTATCTTATAATGTTTGGAATGAATGCTCATGGCTCTCTGCCTCAACAGCCACAGAATGTAAGACTCCGCCAGTTTTGATTGCACCATCTTCTGTAGAACAGGAATTATGGCCACACCTGGGCTCCAGTCTGTCCCTGAACTGTACACTGCGATTCATTGACTCATGTAATGCTAACCTAACCTGGCTGAAGAAAGGAGACCCAGCCCCAGAGGTGTACAGAGAACAGAGTTTCTGGTAAGAATCTAGATTGTGGATTCTGGATGGTTTACAGAAATCACTGCCAAATCTGAACTTTTATGCTGATAAACACTTTACCCGTGAACCAAAACTCCGCCCCAGACTGTACCTTTCTGTTTCAATAAGTTTTTGATTAAACAAGCAATATATTATCCAAGTACAAATGCTTACTGTATCTTTGATTATACAAATACATATCTTGACATATGGCATACAAAGGAATTAGTAGTATAAATACAACAAGTAGTCACATTTGTAAGCTGGGGTTAGCCTGCTACCCCTTTTAGGGAAACCCTTCCCCCAGGAGGACCTGGCAGGTGGGGTTAGTTTGTCCTTTACAATCTTGAATCAGAATAGCCTGGGCACAGGGTTATAGCAAAGGTTATAGGAACTCTTCCTAATACACTGTCATGTTAGTAGGAAATGTACCCTATACTATCCCCTGTACTCACTGCTTGGACTATTAAGAAGAGGGTACACCCCAAAAACTTGTCCTGAAAATTTGGATGTTAGTGCATTTAAAAAAGTATCACGGACAGTATTCAATTATTTTTGCTGGTCAGTGAGAAGAATGCTCCTTTCATTGGTGGTTGGTGGCCAGAATGCTCCTTTCTTTTGTGGTCAGTGGGAAGATTACCCCTTACATTGGTGGTCAGTGTGAAGAATACCCTTTAAATTGGTGGACAGTGAAAATAATTTCCCTTACATTGATGGTCAGTTGGGAGAATGCTTCTTACAATGGTGGTCAGTGGTAAGAATGCTCCTTAAATTGATGATCCGTGGTAAAAATATTCCTTACATTGGTGATTAGTGGGAAGAATACCCTTTAAATTGGTGGACAGTGAAAATAATTTCCCTTACATTGTTGGTTGGTTGGAAGAGTGCTTCTTACATCGATGGTCAGTGGTAAGAATGCTCCTTAAAATGGTGATCAGTGGGGAAAATGTTCCTTACATTGGTGATAGGTGGAAACATTTTTTCCTTACATTGGTGATCATTGGAAAAAAATGTTCCTTAAATTGGTGATCAGTGGGAAAAATAATCCTCCTTACATTGGTGATCAGTGGGAAAAATGCTCCTTACATTGTTCATCAGTGGAAAAAAATGTTCTTTAAATTGGTGATCAGTGGGAAAAATATTCCTCCTTACATTAGTGATCAGTGGGAAGAATGCTCCTTACATTGGTGATCAGTGGGAAAAATGTTCCTTACATTGGCGATCAGTGGGAAGAATGCTCCTTACATTGGTGATCAGTGGAAAGAATGCTCCTTACATTGGTGATCAGTGGAAAGAATGCTCCTTACATTGGTGATCAGTGGGAAGAATGTACCTTACATTGGTGATCAGTGGGAAGAATGCTCCTTACATTGGTGATCAGTGGGAAGAATGCTCCTTACATTGGTGATCAGTGGGAAGAATGTACCTTACATTGGTGATCAGTGGAAAGAATGCCCCTTACATTGGTGATCAGTGGGAAAAATGCTCCTTACATTGGTGATCAGTGGAAAGAATGCCCCTTACATTGGTGATCAGTGGAAAGAATGCTCCTTACATTGGTGATCAGTGGAAAAAAATGTTCCTTAAATTGGTGATCAGTGGAAAAAATATTCCTCCTTACATTGGTGATCAGTGGGAAGAATGCTCCTTACATTGGTGATCATTGGGATGAATGCTTCATTGAAGATGATAAGACATCACTGGTTTTAGTGGTTACTGACCAGTGAGATGAAAGGAAAGGATCTACTGGTCCCAGCACTGGAGTGACATTGATGTTACTCAGTTATTCACAACTCAAGAAACTCACTAGCAACACCTAAAGACAACCTAAAACTTCATGAAAACATGATTGAAAAAGGCTTCGTTATTTTCAGAAACTGTAGTAGGGTTATCATATGGGGTCAGTTTAGGTGCAGATATTGTTTAGCCGAGTGTCTTTTTAAGCATCCAGAATTAATGAGTATAAGACCAGAATCTATGTATATACCAATTTAACTTAGTTTAATAATAAATAACCTTTCCTTGCAGGAATAGCCTCAACAGTTCTGAAAGGTTCCTTACCAGCATCTTGAATGTTAATCTCACCACAGAAGAGGATTATGGGAACTTTACTTGCCAATTGCAGACCTTTAATGCCTCATTTATTCTTCACAAATCTGGTATTTTACTATTGTAAAATTGTGCAAGACTATTTACCATATTTCAAAATATGCATTTAAATGTTCCATAGTGTTCTTGGGATAGTGTACACTAGAATATCACTCTTTGGGTTAGTCTCATCACATTACTCAAGGATACGGTTTTCCTTGGCTAGCAGCAAAGCTAATGAACGCAACTAGTGTAACTACAGTTATTGTCATGTACTTGATTATGTTATGTCCAAGCATTAAAGTCCATGCTAAACTGATTTTATTTTTTAAGAAAGAGGGAGGATTTCTAATCCTTCTTGAGTTTTATCTGATATCGACCTAGGGAGATTTCTCCTACTGTCCAGGTGACAGAAGTTTCACCATTCAAGAAGCGTTTTAGCCTCTCCCTACAGTTTTTTTCCTGTCTGCAACCCTTTCAATCAAAAATGATGAGACCAATGTCACAGAGACAATAAATGAGAGGAAAGCTCTCTAACGAAAGCCCGGGGTAGCAGTAAAAACCCAAAAGAGGTTGTAATCCCCCCCCCTCCAAAACTGAAAACTTTTGGCCAAACATACATATTAATATGCAATTTTCTTTGCGTTTTTTTAATTCTGATTGGTTTACTGAGAAGTATGATTTCCTAGTATGCTTCTATTCATCTGCTAAAAGTATTTGCAAAAGGTACCTGTAAACAAAGAAACAGAAAAATTACACCCGAAAAAAAAACTGAGCAGTCCATCGAGTCTGCCCGATTTTTTTTTAATACATGTTTTGTATTTTTTTTTTGTTTTTTTTGTGGGTAGTGTAGATCTATGTTTGTCCTAAGCATGTTTGAAGCCATTTACTGCTGACTGGCTCACCACCTCTGCTGGGAGTTTATTCCAAGCATCACCTACCATTTCAGTAAAATAATGCTTTGTAAGATTAATTTTGAACTTTCCTCCAGTTAGTTTGAGGTCCCCGTGTTCTTGATCTTGGTTTCATATTGAAAAATCTGGCCTGCTGCACCTTATTCACCTCCTTGATGTATTTAACCTCTCCCCGTCATTATACTGTGGCAAGGTGGCTCAATACGACAAATCTCTGTAGCTATACGTCGGCCCGTGGACGCACTCTTGTTGGCGTGCACTCGCCACCGGAGGCACGTGTGAGCTCCCATTGGCCAGCGTTGAAGCTAATCAGCGGGTCCGGCGGACTCGATGTCATTAGTACAATAACAGTGCATATTTTTAGCACTGATTATTGTAATAATGTCACTGGTTCCCAAAAAAGTGTCAAAAATGTCAGTTAGGTGTCCGATCTGTCGCAGTCCAGCTAAAAATCACTGATCGCCGCCATTACTAGTAAAAAAAAATAATAATAATAATAAAAATGCCATAAATCTATCCCCTATTTGTAGATGCGATAACTTTTGCGCAAACCGATCAATATACGCTTATTATGATTTTTTTTTTTTTTTGCAAAAATATGTACCAGAATACTTATCGGTCTAAACCAGGAATGGGCAAACTACGGCCCGGCGGACCTTTTAATCCGGCCCGTGGAGCGCTAGCTGCTACACCAATGAATGTTTCCAGAAGCAGCGTGTCTACATGCTATAGCAGGCATGTGACCCGCCAACCAATCACAGCGTGCCTTTCACAGACATCCCTCCCAATCCCAGCGCGGCTGCTCTCATTCAGAAATTGGCGCCTTCCTTCTCGTGCCGCTGTGTCGTATTTCCTGCCAGGCGCTGCGGAGTGAGAGATGTCATATGATAGGTGTGGGATGTGTTCTAGTAGCCCGGCCACAGATTCCTAATGTCACAGCTTAGGCATGAGCCTGCCGGAAGTGTTATAGCAGCCCCTGCCTTCTTATCACAGATGGGAGAGCTGAATACATAGGCTGCCCATACGCCAGTCATGTCCAGCAGGGTGAGTGACTATGGATGGGGGGATCCTTCGGCTGTGCTATTGTATTGTGACATGGGGGGGGCTTCCCTTACTAATTAGCATTCAGCACACCACCCTGTAGTGTACAGCCTACCTGACAGGACCCCCCCATAATGTTAAATGATATTATCACTAGAATGCCCCAGCATTAGGGTTGCCACATCATCCCTTTAATCCAGGACACATATGAATTACACAGGTTCTCAGGCTAATTGAATGCAGATAAGGCACCAAGTGAGTTTAATTACCACCTTAATCAGCCACAGAATCCGTATAATTAGTATGTGTCCTGGATTAAAGGGATGATGTGGCAACCTTACCCAGCATGCTCTGCTCTGCAGCCACGCCACAAATGATACGTCACTGAAGAAGACTCATTCAAGTGAATGGCGCTGCTCTGCAAGTGCCCCACTTCCGCAATACGCCTCCTCGCCGCCTGTTCTCTGAAGAATGTACAGTGCAGGTGTTCTGTCAGGTTTTATAACAGAAGTGATGTTCCATAGCCGCCATCGTGCTACACCCAGCAAGCGGACATTATATTAATTCACACATTAATTCACACATACACACCGTCTATCTACTCTTGGTCCGGCCCCCGGGTCCAATAGATGAACCCATTGCGGCCCTCGAGTCAAAAAGTTTGCCCACCCCTGGTCTAAACTGATGAATAAATTCGGTTTTTTACATTTTTTTTTTTTATTTTTATAGCAGAAAGAAAAGCTTTTTTTTTTTCAAAATTGTCGGTCTTTTTTGTTTATAGCGCAAAAAATAAAAACTGCAGAGGTGATCAGATACCAAAAAAAGAAAGCTCTATTTGTTGGGAAAAAGGGATGCAAATTTTGTTTGGGTACAACGTCGCATGACTGTACAATTGTCAGTTAAAGCGACGCAGTGCCGTATCGCAAAAAATGGTCTGGTCAGGAAGTGGGTAAATCCTTCCGGCCCTTAAGTGGTTAAATGTTTCAGTCATGTCTCCCCTTCCCCTTCTTTCCTCCATATTAACCTCTTCATGACTATGCTATATTCAAATGACAGCTACAGTGTGGTCGCACATTGCCAGGAGGGCATCTATTGACGTCCTCCTGTGTCATGCTTCCTGCGCGCCCCCTGCAGCACACATCGGCAGTGATTGGTGATCGGGGTAAAAAGCCAATCACAGCAGCTCGTTTCCATGTGACCAGCTGTGTCCAATCACATCCGATAACAGTTTTAACAGGATTTGCTAGTTATCGGCAATCCTCTCTTCACGCTGACAGCGGCAATCCACGCAAGGGACATCTACACTGATAATCAGTGCATTCCCAATTAGTGCTGCCTATTGTCCATCAGTGGTGCCCATCAGTGCTGCCAATCATTACCCATCAGTGTCGCATATCAGTGCAGACTCATCAGTGCACATCAGTGAAGGAGAAAAATTACTTATTTACAGAATTGTAGAACAGAAACCAAAAAAAAAAATTCAAAATTTTTCGGTCTTTTTTTGTTTGTTCAGCAAAATATTTAAAAAACAGTGGCAATTAAATACCACCAAAAGAAAACTCTATCTGTCTAAAAAAATGATAACTATTTTGTTTGGGTACAGTGTTGCATGGCCATGCAATTGTCATTTAAAGAGTGACAGCGCTGAAAGCTGAAAATTGGCCTGGGCAGGAAGGGGGTGAAAGTGCCCAGTAAGCAAGCGGTTAAGTTCCTGAAGTCAGTAAGGTAACTTAGATTATACACTTTCCTTACCAACATCTTCTGCATCACTACCCTTTTGGGGAAATTCTTGAGGAATGCAGAGTGGACCAATTATTGCTAAAAGACACTCCAGGCCATTGCAAGAATTTCTTTTTGCAAGATTTGGGCTACTTTGTATTTCCCAGGGTGGCGACATCACTGTCTCCTAGGTGTAATATAAAATCAGCTTTCTTTACAGGTTCATTTTGCACTTACTTTCAACAGATGATATTGGAAGGGGGAGTGGGTCAACACATTATCAGCAGGTGTTGGATTTCATGCCAGGACTGTTTAATCCAGGGGTGTCCAATCTGTGGCCCAACACAAAATCCTAAAAGTATTTGTTGATTTTTGGGGGGAATTTTTTGTAAAAATGCATTTACACTTGTGGCCGAAAAAAAATTTGATAATGTCCCTTACTGGAGTAAGTTTTATCTATTCAAAGAAAAATATCCAATTTTTCACAGTCACCCCTTACTCATGTCATCCTTTTTCGGCTGCACCCATATTTGCGAGAAACCATTTTCAAGGATGAAGCACACGAAGGGCAAAATTAGAACCAAAATATCCGATGAGCACCTTTAAGCTTTGTGCACACGGGACGACGATCGTATACAACAGGTCGTACTAACGACCGTTGTATGCGAAATCGATTGTTCGTATGCGCGATTAGAACAGTCTACATACGACGGTCGTACAAGGGGAGTTGTATGAGCAGACTACAAAACTTGGTCGTACCAACAAGCGGTCATACAACCGTTGTATCCTGTGCACAGAGAAGTTGGTACAACAAGTTGTATTGTGCAAAACACGCATGCTCAGAAGTCAGGAACGGCCGGATGCTAATTACATGCACCTGAACGTTCTTTCTGTGGTCGTACGATCGTGTAGTGCAGTCAGTATGCAAGTTATATTATCCAACATATGATTTGAGACGATGATACGTACGATCGTCATCCTGTGTGTACGAGGCTTGAGAATTCTTAGAGAATTGCTACTCCATCCATCGGACCAGATATTGATGCGTTAGTTTATCATAAACAGTGTCAAATATCGCACTAGTTTTATATTGCCCTCTTTTGCTTTTATAATAAAAAATATTACAAAAAAAAAAAAATGAAGTTTTGTTACTCAGGGGTACATTTCTATATCAGTGATCGTTAATGTATGATCTGCCCGACTTTTTCTGTCCATCAGCTATCCTTATTGTTAGTGTATTTTATGTGTGGCTTAAGACTATTCCTCTTCTTCCAATGTGGCCCAGGAAGGTCAAAAGGTTGGACACCCCTGGTATAAAGCGGTGGTAAACTCTAGGAATGGGAAAAAAATGTCCCCCTGCAAGGCAATATCTTACCTTAATACTTACCTTAACCACTTCCTTACTGGGCACTTAAACCCCCCTCCTGCCCGGACCAATTTTCAGTTTCCAGCGATGTCGCTCTTTGAATGACAATTGCGCGGTCGTGCGACGTTGTACCCAAACAAAATTGGCGTCCTTTTTTTCCCACAAATGGAGCTTTCTTTTGGTGGTATTTCATCGCCTCTGCGTCATTTCTGATCGCCGCTATAAACAAAAAAAGAGCAACAATTTTGAAAAAAAAAACAATATTTTTTACTTTTTGCTATAATAAATATCCAAAAATAAAAAATAAAAAACAAATTTATTCATCAGTTTTGGCCGATTTATATTCTTCTACATATTTTTGGTTAAAAAAATCGCAATCGGTGGTTATTGATTGGGTTGCGCAAAAGTTATAGCGCCTACAAACTATGGACATTGATTTATGGCGTTTTTATTATATATTTTTTTTTTTACTGGTAATGGCGGCGATCTGCGATTTTTATCGGTACTGCGATGTGTCATTGGCAGTGAAGGGTTTAACCTGCAGGGGGCAGTGAAGGGGTTAACAATGTTCCCTGGGTGTGTTCTAACTGTGGGGGGCGGGGTTGGCAGGGACATGACAGATCTAACTGATCCCAATGACAGGGATCAGTAGATCTGGCATGCCCCCCCTCACAGAACGGGGAACCGCCGTGTTTACTTCGGCGGTTCCCCGTTCCTCCTCTCTGTAAGGAGATCGCGGGTCTCCGGCGGACATCGGGTCCGCCCGACCCGCGGGCACGCTCCCGCAGTGTGCGGCGGCACGTGCACGCGCCGCTCGCGGCTGCGGGAGCGCGCCCAGCACGAGCCGAATGGGAGGTCGTCAATAGACGTCCTCCCGGCATTTTAGAGCTGCGCTGTAGCCATCATTCGGCTATAGCGCGGATAGGAGGTGGTTAAACGAAGTCCTCCAGCGGCGCGCTGTCACCAATGCAGAGGCTTCCATGTTCACCCGGTCTTCTTCTGGGTTTCGTGAGCTCCAGCTGTCTGATTGGCTAAGCTGCAATGGTGTCACTCCCATGCATGCGCACGGGAGTCTCAGCCGTGGCACACAGCCGTTCCTTCCTTTGGGTATGCCGTTCCTTCAGAGCGCATGCGCCAGTGATGTCACCGGCTACTGGCAGCTAGAATATCTCCTAAACGGTTCAGGAGATATTCATTTTACCTACAGGTAAGCCTTATTGTAAGCTTACCTGTAGGTAAAAATACAAACAGAGGGTTTACTACCACTTCAGTACATAATTGTAATATTACAGATGGTTAAAAATGAGATCCTTCAACAAACCAGTCAAATATTTGTATTCAAATTTGAAATGTTTTTCTATGAGCAGAGTCATGGAAAAAGCGGTCCAAAAACATCTAACTGTTGAATATCTCAGACTCCATAAAGTATTTGTCATCTTCTTTCCACAGATAAAGCAGGACACATAGCGGCTGTCCTCTTCGCACTCTGCGTCCTCGCCATTCTTGTTGTGGGTACCATTCTATATATCAAGTGTCGACTGAATGTACGTCTCTGGTACAGAGATAAATATGCAGATTTGGAAATTAATGGTGAGAACTCCATTTCTTCTAAAACACTACAAAATTTTCTGATTGTAGAATAATACAAGTCCATTTGGGTCTAACTATGAGCTGGATGGTTACCTGAATATTTTATGAATTTGTCTCCCTCTGATTAAGAATTTTGCTCAATTTATAAAAGCCAGACATAATAACAGATTAAAGTGTTACTAAACCCAGGACCCTGCATTCACTATATCTGGTCTCCCACTGTACATAGAAATGTAATTATTTTAGTAAATATAAACTGCTAACCACCTTTTCTCATCAGAAGTCTTGTGACTTCTATCAGTGTCTTGTTAAAGCTTGTAGGAGGAGTTTTCATACTCCTCTGATTGTCCTATGAGGCTGCAGGACACCTGACCCTCAGTCTGGACAGTGCTGATTGGCCCTGTGCTGATCACATGCACCCTCCCAAGAGAAAAGAAAAATGCTCTAGCAACACACACCAACTGAGCACGTGCAGAATGCCTCCAAGTTTCTGTTCTATCAGCGGATGGATTGGGGATAGTAAAAGAAGGGGAGGGTCAGAGAAGACAGGATCTTGTTCAAGCATGTAGGAGGAGTTTTCATTCCCCTCTGACTGTCCTATGAGGCAGCAGGACCCCTGACCCTCTGTCTGGAGAGTGCTGGTCCTGTGCTGATCACATGCACCCTCCCAAGAAAAAAAAAAAAACTTTCTAGCAACACACACCAACTGAGCATGTGCAGAGTTCCTCCAAGGCTCTGTTCTATCAGCAGATGGATTGGGGCCAGTAAAAGAAGCAGAGGGTCAGAGAAGACAGGATCAAACAACCTTTTTACACAATGCAGTGGATTAACCCCTTAGGTTCCACAGTGAGTATAACAAGCATTCTTTACTGCATATACAGACTCAGGGCTGTCTTTAACGCAGGGCAAAAGGGGCAACTGCCCCGGGCCCAGTCTTTGTTGTGGGGCCCAAAGCAGCTGCCCCTGGAGCCAGCACTACCCACAAATAGCTGATAAGTGGATTCAGGAGGGCCCAAGAAAATGTTTGCCCAGGGCCCAATTAATATTAAAGACCACCCTGTACAGACTGATTTTACTGTTGTGGGTTTAGCAACACTTTAAGGGTTCATGCACATTGGGCTTTTGCAGGTATTTTACCTGCCTAGTGTAATTTTCCAAATCTTTCCCGTGCCTGGAGAACTACACGTGCTGCATACAGACTGCTATAAAACTGAATAGCTGTACACAGTCATGCTTTTGCAAACACCGACACATCAGGGTGTACCCACACAAATGTGCATCCAGCATAAGAGAGTATAAAGAATAGAGTTCCCCATTGTACAAAGTGACCCAGATATTTTCACAAAAGAGGAGCCTTGTTTATCATTATTATAAAAGACACTCAGGTGTACTGTTAAACTCAGCTCTGCAAGGTGTAATAAGAATTCAGCATGGGTGCTGCTCGTTAAAAGATTTATTGGAATTGAGGTCATGATAACGGCATATGACTGGAGGCCAGAACTCCCACAGAGAACAGAGAGATTGCCTTATAAAACCGCTCTGATTAAAGGCAGCTGTTAATAATTTCTCAGCAACCTTATCCAGACACAATGGATAAAAGGTGTAAAGCATATGCAAGAATAAAAACATAATATATTGCAAATTACAAGTCCTTAGATATTTCCAGGCTATTCTTTTTCATTCACTTCCATAAGTGATCCTGCCAGTGATCCATACTTCTTGTCCTGGGTTGACAACACTCAGTGTACTGTGTCTGTGAAGGAATAGTGTTGTCACCCTATGGCAGAAAGTGTGCTGGGACTAATGAATTATTGCCCTGCTATTCATCTTCCTAACATAATGTGTTCTGCTATACAAGTGAAGAACTGGGAGGGCTAATTAGACTGCTTGGGATAACACTGCAAGGTGCATGAGACAGCACTGGATTTTTGGCAGGATTAACAGGCATTTTTGCACTTATTAAACATATATAACAAAGCACTAAACGTGTTGCTATGGATATTTTTGGGTGATTTTACTAAATGGAATATGTTTAACCACTTCCCGCCCGCCATTTGGCAAAATGACGGCCGCAAAGTGGTTAAGTTATCCTGACTGGGCGTCATATGACGCCAACCGGGATAAGCCAGGGGTGCGCAGCACAGCGATCAGTGGTGCAGTGTGTTGCTCTGACACACCGCATCTCAGATCTTGGTAAGGAGCCTATGATGTAGGCTCTTTACCATGTGATTAGCTGTGTTCAATCACAGCTCATCACATGGTAACCAGGAAGTGCCGTTTATCAGCTTTTCCTCTATGCCCGCTGACAAGGTGCTAATAGAAGATAGCTGATCAGCGACTTTCCTGACGGGGAGGGTCTGCGCTGATAATCAGCGCATTGATTATCAGTGTAGACCCACCTGGGATGCCCACCAGGTATGCAAATCAGTGCCCATTAGAGATGACAATCAGAGCCCAATAGTAATGCCTGTCAGTGCCTCCTCATCAGTGCTGCCTATCAGTGCCATCTATCAGTGCCGCCCATCAGTGCTGCCTATCAGTACCCTCCAGTGCTGCCTATCAATGCCCATCACTCCCACCTATGAGTGCCCATCAGTGCCACCTATTAGTGCCACCTCATCAGTGCTGCCTATCAGTGCCATCTATCAGTGCCGCCTATCAGTGCTGCTTATTAGTGCCCTCCAGTGCTGCCTATCAATGCCTATTAGGGCCCATCATTGCTGCTTATCAGTGCCCATCAGTGCTGCATATTAGTGCGTCATCATCAGTGCCCGTCAGTGCAGCCACATCAGAGCCCATCAGTGAAGGAGAAAATTTACTTATTTGCAAAATTTTATAACAGAAGCAAAGAAAAAACACGTTTTTTTTCTTTTTTGCAAAATGTTTTTATTTGTCCAAAAGAAAGCTCTATTTGTGGGGAAAAATGATAAAATGTAATTTGGGTATAGTGTTGCATTACTGTGCAATTGTCATTTAAAATGCAACAGAGTTGAAAGCAGAAAAGTGGCCTGGGTAGGAAGGGGGTATAACTGCCCAATGTTTAAGTGGTTAAGTCTACCATTGCATAGGCGACTAGTGCCAAAGTGAATGACAGCGGCAGGAATGTGCTGATTCCTGCAGCTGTTCCTGCCACCTGTAATATACGCACGGCGGGCGCTAGTCACCCATGCAAATGTTTCATTCTTATTATCCTCTGAGCAATGATCCATGGTGGATCGCTTTTCAGAGTACCTTAAGCCCTGGCTAGCAGGCATTCAGGAGGCACTACTGTTTTTATCTTTTTGTTTTTTTTTACTTTAGCCAAGCGTTTGGCTCATGTTTGTGGTGTCAATAGGCCAATTTGACAGGCAGTGCCATCTGTCACAATCTGCAGCCAGACTTAAAAATGCCACAGCATTATGTCGGTGGTAGGTATCCTGTAGGCTGTAATGTTAGAATTTTGCTGAGCAGCCAGGGACGGTAAAACTACAGTTCACCTGCCATTGTGAAAGAGCCCTTTGTGTTTACAAACACTTCAAAGCTCAACTCCAGCCCCAAAAGTTTTTCCTTTTTATAGTTTTGAGTAGAATGGAAAAGGCTTATATCCTATTCCAGGTGTTAATCGATGTCTGTGTACCATTGGAGAGATTTTTGCTTATAATTTGTGCTGGTAACAGGTTGCCTCGTGTCATGGGGAGAAGAAGCTAGATAAATCGTTTCAATGGGCACACTTATCAGAAATAAAAAAACAAACTTTGGCCAGAGTTGGCATTTACTGTCACAAAAAAATGTGCAAGCTTCAAATACCAGCCAAATTAAAATATAAACTACCATAGAAGTAGTATACTTTTCACACGGCACAGAAAAACCATGAAAATAAGGGCCGGTTCACTTAGGGGCGATCCGATTTGCAGGGCGACTTTGCTAGGTGATTTGAAAGCAACTTCAGCGCGACTTTGGGCAACTTATAGCGCAACTTGAGGCGACTTACAACACGACTTCATGCCAGGCGACTTTGCTGTGGCCAATCAGAGAAGGGAGGGAGTGGGTTGCCCTAAATAAATTCTATTCTTTTCACTATGAAGTCGCTTCTGTTTAGATGGGGATCCGACTTGGAGGCAACTTCCATTGAATTCTATGGGCACAAGTTGGATAGAAGTCGCCTCCAAGTAGTATAGGAATCTCTTCTGAAGTCGCCTTGAAGTCGGAGCAACTTCAGTAGTGTACATAAAGACGGCTCCCATTCACTTCAATGGGATTTCTTGTGTCAAGCGACCTGGGGCGACTAGAGGCGACTCAAGTCGGATCACAAGTTGCCCCTGTGCGAACCGGGCCTTATACACCATAAAATCATATTTGGCATAAATGGTGTACATTCAATATAATGGATTTACAGTTACTGCCTTGGTGAAATAAGTTTGTAACAAAAATCATATCATTTATAAAAATGTTTATCCAAACTTATGGTTGAAACCACTTTTAATACTTACATTAGGGGAAAATATCCAGAATTTTTATTTTGCATTATAAGAGAATTATATCACACAGGGTTCATCGCAGAGCAACTTCTGAAAATGCTAGTTGTCTGGTGGCTTGAACCCTGTTCCAGAACAAGTATGCCGCTCAGGAAAGTTGGGAAAACATCAGAAGCCCTTATCTATATTCTTGTTTTGGTCACTGATTCAAAAAAAGAGGATCAGCGTGACGGCCATTTTTTGGAAAGAGAGGTCATCAATAGCAGTCTCTGTGTTTTTCTCCCAACAGATTTCCTAGAAGTCCTATAGCTTTGACTTGACAATCACTGTATGAACAGAATGGCTCAGAATGATATACAGTATATTGTGTATGCACAAAAACTCACGTCTGTGTTTGCCTGCAGATGGACGTCTGTTCGATGCTTATGTCTCATTCTGTCCATCAAACATTGACACGAAGTTCACAAACTTTATCCTTAAACCCCATTTGGAGAACAGATATGGGTATAAACTGCACTTGGATGAGAGAAGTCTTCTGCCTAATACAGGTAAATTCATTTGGCATCCAGTAGTCCTCTACATTGTACTAAGCCATGAACAGCAAAGTCAAGGTCTGTATGGGCTATATGAATGTTGCTACTTCTTTTATATAGTCAGTTTGAAAAAAGACACAAGTCCACCTAGTTTAACCAATAAAAGAAAAAAAAAAAGAAAAAAAATCATGCAATCCCATATACACAATCCTATACCCACAGTTGATCCAGAGGAAGGCAAAAAACCCCAACAAAGCATGATCCAATTTGCTCCAGCAGGGTAAAAAATGTCTTCCTGATCCCCCGAGAGGCAATCGGATATTCCCTGGATCAACGTTACCTATAAATATTAGTATCCAGTTATATTATGTATATTTAGGAAAGAAAGCAGACCTTTTTTAAAGCAATCTACTGAGCTGGACAGAACCAGCTATTGATGGAAGTCTATTCTACATTTTCACAGCTCTTACTGTGAAGAAACCTTTCCGTATTTGAAGATGAAATCTCTTTTGCTCCACACTCCTATGTGATGAGCTTAAAGTGAATAACTCAACACCAGTTCACTATATGGACCCCTTATGTATTTATGCATGTTGATCATTAACCCGCCCAACCCCCCCCCCCCCTTAATTTCCACTTCTCAAGAGAGAATAAATTCAGTTCCTCTAATCTTTCCTCATAGTTGAGCTCTTCCATGCCTCGTATCAGTTTGGTTGCCCTTCTCTGCACTTTCTCCAGTTCCCCGATATCCTTTTTGTGAACTGATGCCCAAAACTGAACTGCATATTCCAGATGAGTTCTTACTAATAATTTGTACAGGGGCAAATGTCTGTTGGCTTCATTTACAGTATCTCACAAAAGTGTGTACACCTCTCACATTTTTGTAAATATTTTATTATATCTTTTCATGTGACAACACTGAAGAAATTACACTTTGCTACAATGTAAAGTAGTGAGTGTACAGCTTGTATAACAGTGTAAATTTGCTGTCCCCCTAAAATAACTCAACACACAGCCATTAATATCTAAACCGCTGGCAACAAAAGTGAGTACACCCCTACGTGAAAATGTCCAAATTGGGCCCAAAACGTGTCAATATTTTGTGTGGCCAACATTATTTTCCAGCACTGCCTGAACACTCTTGGGCATGGAGTTCACCAGAGCTTCACAGGTTGCCACTGGAGCCCTCTTCTACTCCTCCATGATGACATCATAGAGCTGGTGAATGTTAGAGACCTTGCGCTCCTTCACCTTCCATTTCAGAATGCCCCACAGATGCTCAATAGGCTTTAGGTCTGGAAACATGCTTGGCCAGTCTAACATCTTTACCCTCATCTTCTTTAGCAAGGCAGTGGTCGTCTTGGAGGTGTTTTTGGGGTTGTTATCATGTTGGAATACTGCCCTGCGGCCCAGTCTCCGAAGGGAAATGTCATGCTCTGCTTCAGTATGTCACAGTACATGTTGGCATTCATGGTTTTCTCAATGAACTGTAACTCCCCAGTGCCGGCAGCCCCAGACCATGAGACCATGACACTCCCATCACCATTCTTGACTTTAGGCAAGACACACTTGTCTTTGTACTCCTCACCTGGTTGCCGTCACATACGCTTGACACTATCTGAACAAAATAAGTATCTTATCTTGGTCTCATCAGACCACAGGACATGGTTGCAGTAATTCATGTCCTTAGTCTGCTCGTCTTCAACAAACTGTTTGCAGGCTTTCTTATGCATCATCTTTAGAAGAGGCTTCCTTCTGGGATGACAGCCATGTAGACCAATTTGATGCATTGTGCGGCGTATGGTCTGAGCACTGACAGGCTGACCCCCAAACCCTTCAACCTCTGCAGCAATGCTGGCAGCACTCATATGTCTATTGCTCAAAGACAACCTCTGGATATGATGCTGAGTACGTGCACTCAACCTCTTTGGTCGACCATGGTGAGGCCTGTTCTGAGTAAAACCCGTCCTGTTAAACTGCTGTATGGTCTTGGCCATCGTGCTGTAGCTCAGTTTCAGGGTCTTGGCAATCTTCTTATAGCCTAGGCCATCTTTATGTAGAGCAACAATTCTTTTTTCAGATCCTCAGAGAGTTCTATGTCATGAGGTGCCATGTTGAAATTCCAGTGACCAGTATGAGAGAGGGAGAGCGATAACACCAAATTTAACACACCTGCTCCCCATTCACACCTGAGACCTTGCAATGAGTCACACCGGGGAGGGAAATGGCAAATTGGGCCCAATTTGGCCTTTTTTTACTTAGGGGTGTACTCATTTTTGTTGCCAGCGGTTTAGACATTAATGGCTGTGTGTTGAGTTATGTTGATGGGACAGCAAATTTACACTGTTATACAAACTGTACGCTCACTACTTTACATTGTAGCAAAGTGTAATTTCTTCAGAATATGAAAAGATATACTAAAATATTTACAAAAATGAGAGGTGTACGCACTTTGTGAGATACTGTATGTTGCCTCTTGAAACATGTACAATGTGTTTATTGAAAACATCATGGTTGACAGATGTGTTTCTATTTTGTGAACACTTGTTTATATTGTTTTTTTTTTCCACTTGCCGACCATATTGCGTGGCTATACGGTGGCAAGTTGGCTCTGCTGCGCAGATCGCCGTCTACCCGAGAACGCCTACTACAAAGGTGGCATGACAGAGATCTGCTAATCCCTGTCATCGGCATCAGTTAGATCTGTTATGCTCCTGCCAGCTCAGCCCCCACACAGTTAGAACATGCAAAGGGAACACAGTTAACCCCTTGATCGCCCCCTACAGGTTTACTCTTTCCCTGCCAATGACATTTATACAGTAATCAGTAGCTTTTTTTTTAGATCTGATCGCTGTAAAAATATCAATGGTCCCAAAAAAGTGTCAAAAATGTCTGATGTGTCCGCGGCAATGTCGCAGTCCCAATAAAAATCACAGATAGCCGCCATTACTAGTAAAAAATAAATAAATAAAATAGTAAAAATGCTATATATGAATTCTCATGGTTTGTAAACACGGCAACTTTTGCGTAAACCAATCAAGATTTTTTTTTTTTACCAAAAATATGTAGAAGAATACATTTTGGCCTAAACTGATGAATAAATTATTTTTTTATATTTTTTTGGATATGTATTATAGCAAAAAGTAAACAATATTGTTTTTTTTTTTCAAAATTGTCGCTCTTTTTTTGTTTATAGTGCAAAACATAAAAACCGCAGAGGTGATCAAATACCACCAAAAGAAAGATCTATTTGCGGGGAAAAAAAGGACATCAAATTTGTTTGGATACAATGTCGCCCGACCGCGCAATTGTCAGTTAAAGCGACGTAGTGCCGAATCGCAAAAAGTGCTCTGGTCAGGAAGGGGGGTAAATCCTTCCGGGGCTGAAGTGGTTAAATAATATACAGTGCTGTGAAAAAGTATTTACCCCCTTCTTGATTTATTTTACTTGTCACACTTAAATGATTCGGATCATCAAACAAATTCATGTCTATAATTACAATGATAAAACTGTACTAGGTGACCTCTACATAAAGCCACCAGTCTCTTAACAGGCTCAGAAGGTAGACCTTATCAATAAATATCTTAACTTAACAAGCAATGTAGATTAGAAGGGTTATTAACACATTTTTATATTTAGAACCTTCTGCGGAGTTGCTTATGAATGTCAGCCGCTGCCGTCGATTGATAGTGATTTTGTCACTGGCGTATCTAGAGCAAGAATGGTGTCAAAACAGCTTCAGGTAGGTTTGCCAATAGTAATCAGCCTTTTGTATGCAGTCTGCACAATGGAGGCCATGATAGTGACCGATGTGTGTTCTTGTCCTCAGGAATGGTTTGTTACGCCTGCTGGAGCTCTCCCGCAGGCCAATCTTTATTCTGTTTGAGAACCAATACAAGGAACTGCCGACAGAAGTCACCCAACTGCTGAACTCCCGGAGAGGATTACTAAAAATGCTGCTTTGGAAGGCTGACTCTGTGGTATGTGTGAGAAAAGATGGTAGCACTGGGGGGACCGAGCTCTATCATGTCACTGCATGACAACAATTCCAAGATTGTACAGACAATGACCCCAAACTGACAAAATACCTAGCAAATGGTCAATGTGGCATACATGCAGCGTGTAAAATAAGTATTGAACACATCACCATTTTTCTAGGTAATTATATTTCTAAAGGTGCTATTGACTTAAAATTTTTACCATGTCGGTAACAACCCATGCAATCCATACAAAGACGCCAAAACAAATAAGTTCAGAAATGAAGTTATGTGTAATAAAATGGAATGACACAGGGAAAAAGTTTTAGATACATGAAGAAAAAAGGCATGGAAAGCCAAGATACCAGCTGAAATCTATCCGTAATTAGAAAGCAATCCTGCCCCTTGTTAGTGCAAATTAATATCAGCTGGCTCAGTCTCAACCGATGGCCTATAAAAAGGTGTCCCATTACCAAGGTTTTTGGAAGCTATTAACCACTTGCCGACCGTCAATCGGCAATTGACGGCGGCAAAGTGGCTCTGTAACGCGGATCGCCGTCATATGACGGCGGCCGCGTGATCGCGCCTAGTGAGCGCGCGCGCGCGCCGCCGGAGGCGCGCCCGCACGCTCACTGTGTCCGGGGAGGGCCGGGGAGCGGGCGCGGCGGCTTCGATTGCCGCCTGCTACCCGCGATGGCCCCCCTGGAGCGAAGGAGCGGAGGTCCGTGTAAGTAAACACGGACCTCCGCTCTGTGAAGGGGGAAGGGCTGTGATCACAGCCTTCCTGTACATGAAGGCTGTGACCACTTCCCTTCTCCTGTTAGGGCAGTCCACACACAGTTAGAACACGCCCAGGGAACATACTTAACCCTTAGAGCGCCCCCTGCAGGTTAACCCCTTCACTGCCAATGGCATTTACACAGTAATCAGTGCATTTTTATAGCACTGATCGCTGTATAAATGCCAATGGTCCGACATGTCCACTGAAATATCGCAGTACCGCAAAAAATCGCAGATCGCCGCCATTATTAGTAAAAAATAAAAAAAAAAAAAAAACCCCAAAAATGAATTCTCATCATCCGTAAACGCGACCACTTTTGCGCAAACCAATCAATAAACGCCGATTGCGATTTTTTTTATCGCAAATATGTGGAAGAATATAAATCGGCCAAAAACGGTGAAAAAAAATGTTTTTTTATATTTTTTTTTTTGATTTGTATTTTAGCAAAAAGTAAGAAATTTGGGTTTTTTTGCAAAATTGTCGCTCTTCTTTTGTTTATAGCGGCGATCAGAAATGATGCAGAGGGGATCAAATACCACCAAAAGAAAGCTCTATTTGTGGGAAAAAAAGGACGCAAATTTTGTTTGGGTATAACGCCGCACGTCCGCGCAATTGTCAGTTAAAGCGACGCAGCGCCGAATCGCAAAAAGGGCTCCGGTCCTAAAGCTGGAAATCCTTTCCGGTCCTTAAGTGGTTAATTTCAGTGCTAATGGCCGTATACACGATCCGAAAAGCGGAAGAAAAATACAGCATACGATGCGATCGTACGATAATCGGATCATTAGTACACAGCGTACGAGAGTCGATCACGACAGTTCATCAGATAATATTCGATCGGACAAGCATGAAAATTTTGATCGTATGGTGCCCGATCGTACGATTTTCGTTTAATCAGTACAGTTGTCGTCTGACAATACAATACAAATACACTACAACACATGACATCACTTCAGATTTTTTATTCTATCGTAGGAGAATATTCGTGACTTTAGTACATTCTTCCGATTCGATCTGAGATTAGCATGCAAAAAAAAAACGGACAATCTGTCATCCGATTTTCGGATCGTGTGTACGGGGCATTAGGATATGTACTAGTAAAAGTAATTGAGACTGCTGCCTCCTCAGAAAACCCACTAAAAGCGGGGTATTAATATATATGGCCAGATGAGGGAATTGGCGCTGTCTCTAAAAAAGGCTTTTTTTATATATGAATGGAATCTTGCAAAAGGAATAATTGTTTTTTATATATGGTTCATTGATTTTTTGGATATGAGATTTTTGCACTTTGGACTATACATTCATGTTTTGCACCTTGCACTATATATTTATTTATTTTGCTTTATTGAGCACTGAGCACTTTCATGTAATTGGTATTTAAAGTGTCAATCACTGAATTGGTTGCTATTTGGATATACATTGTTATTTATTACTATAATTTAGAGACAGACCAATTTCCTCATCTGGTCATATATATTAATTACCAAGGTGTCACACAAGAAACATCTCATGATAGGTAAAAGCAAAGAGTTCTCTCAAGACAAAAAAAACATACTGATGATATTGGTTACAGAAGGATTTCTAAACTTCTGAAAGTTCCAGTGAGCACCTTTGGGGCCATAATTTGGAAGTGGAAAGAACACCATTTCATCATAAACTGACCATGACCAGGTGATCCTCGCATGATTTCTGACAGAGGAGTGAAAAGAATTATCAAAAGAGTTCAGCCCCAGAAGGATTTCCAGCTTTAGGACCGGAGCCCTTTTTGCGATTCGGCACTGCGTCGCTTTAACTGAAAATTGCGCGGTCGTGCGACGTTGTACCCAAACGAAATTTGCGTCCTTTTTTTCCCACAAATAGAGCTTTCTTTTGGTGGTATTTGATCCCCTCTGCGTCATTTCTGATCGCCGCTATAAACAAAAGAAGAGCGACAATTTTGCAAAAAAAACCCAAATTTCTTACTTTTTGCTAAAATACAAATCCAAAAAAAAAAAATATAAAAAAACATTTTTTTTCACCGTTTTTGGCCGATTTATATTCTTCCTCATATTTGCGATAAAAAAATTGCAATCGGCGTTTATTGATTGGTTTGCGCAAAAGTGGTCGCGTTTACGGATGATGAGAATTCATTTTTGGGGTTTTTTTTTTTTTTACTAGTAATGGCGGCGATCTGCGATTTTTAGCGGTACTGCGATATTTCAGCGGACATGTCGGACTATTTTGACACTTTTTTGGGACCATTGGCATTTATACAGCGATCAGTGCTATAAAAATGCACTGATTACTGTGTAAATGCCATTGGCAGTGAAGGGGTTATCCTGCAGGCGGCGCTCTAAGGGTTAACTATGTTCCCTGGGCGTGTTCTAACTGTATGGGGACTGTCCTAGCTGGGGAAGGGAAGTGGTCACAGCCTTCGTATACAGGAAGGCTGTGATCACAGCCCTTCCCCCTCACACAGAACGGAGGTCCGTGTTTACATACACGGACCTCCGTTCCTTCGCTCCGGGGGGGGCCATCGCGGGTAGCCGGCGGCAATCGAAGCCGCCGCACCCGCTCCCTGGCCCTCCCCGAACACAGTGAGCGCGCGGGCGCGCCTCCGGCGGCACGCGCTCACAGTGCGCGTTATCGCAGCCGCCGTCGTATGGCGGCGATTTGCGATAACGAGCCACTTTGTCGCCGTCAACCTGCGGTTGGCGGTCGGCAAGTGGTTAAGAACCAACGACCACTTGTGGAGAGCTTCAGAAAGACCAGGTACAATTGCTTCAAAGAAAACAATAAGTAATGCACTCAACACCCATGGCCTGTATGCACGTTCACCATACATGACTCCATTGCTGAAGAAAAAGCATGTTGAAGCTCGTGTAAAGTTTGTTGCACAACATTTAGACAAGCCTGTGAAATACTGGGAGAATATAGTCTGGTCAGATGAGACCAAAATTGAACTCTTTGGATACCATAATACACACCATGTTTGGAGGTCAAATGGCACTGCACATCACCCCAAAAACACCCCCATACCAACAGTGAAGTTTGGAGGTGGGAACATCATGGTGTGGGGCTGTTTTTCAGCATACGGTACTGGCAAACTTTGCGTTATTGAAGGAAGGATGAATGGAAAAATCTACCAAGACATTCTTGATAAAAATCTGCTGCCATCTACCAGGATGATGAAGATGAAATGAGGGAGGACATTTCTGCAAGACAATGATCCCAAACACAAAGCCAACGAAACTCTCAATTGGTTTCATAGAAAGAAAATAAAGCCGCTAGAATGGCCCAGCCAATCACCTGACTTGAATCCGATAGAAAATCTATGAAAAGAACTAAAGATCAGAGCTCACAGAAGAGGCCCATGAAACCTTCAAGATTTGAAGAAGTGGAAGAATGGGCCAAAATCACACCAATGCATGTGACTCGTTTCTCCATACAGGAGGCATCTTTAAGCTGTCATTACCAACAAAGGATTTTGTATGAAGTATTAAATAAATTTCAGTTAGCGTGTTCAATGCTTTTTCCCTGTGTCATTCCATTTTATTACACATAACTTCATTTCTGAATTTATTTGTTTTGGTTTCTTTGTATGTATGGATTGTATGGGTTCTCACCGACATGTGGTGAAAATTTCATGTCAATAGCTTAGAAATGGATTTACCTAGAAAAATGGTGATGTGTTCATAACTTATTTTACCTGCTGTATATTATTTAATCTTAGTCATTTATAAAGGGACAATTTTTTTTAAATTCAGCACTTTACAGAAAACATTAAAATATTAATATCTGTCTCTGGATACAAAGGAACTTACAAGCAAATGCTCCCACCACCGTCACTCATATGCACACGAAATAAAGTCAATGTATTGTATATGTAAGCCATTTAACCTTTTCAAGGATGCACAGAGGAAACTCAGATAAGTATGCGGGAGTTTGCTGCTGGTATCTTTCAGCAAAGTCACTGTGAATTTTCACAGCAGCAGGTCCTAATGCAGAACATGTTAGGTATTAAAGTGGTTGTAAAGCCGCCCCACACCCCCACAAAAAAAAAAAAAACCTGCAAAGCAAAAGCATAATGAGCTAGTATGCAGCGCATACTAGCTCATTATGAAACACTTACCTCGGAACGAAGCTGTTGTAGCGGTCTCGGCACACCGCTGTGACTGACAACATCACTCTTCCAAGTCTGCGGCTCCGTCCAATCACAGAGCGGGCTCCAGCGATGTGATTGGCGGAGCTGCGCTGACGTCACTCCCACACATGCGCATGGGAGCCGTCATTTACGGCACTAATAAAGAAGAAACGGCACCCTGTTGTTCAGTGCACGTGTGCCGATGGCGTTGGCACATGCAGATACAGGGGATATCTCCTAAACAGTACAGGTTTAGGAGGTATTTCCTGGACCTACAGGTAAGCCATATTGTAGGATTACCTGTAGTTTAAAGTGGTTGTCATGACTTGACAACCACTTTAAGAAAAAGGGGTTAGTTAGTTGGTGTTAGGGATTATTTTGGAGATTAGGTTAATGTTAATGGTCTGGGGTTTAGATTCACTATTAGGTTTCAGTTTCAGGTATAGGCTATATTAGGATAAGTGTTATGGAGAGGCTTCCAAAAAAAAGCTGTACCTTTTATCACTCAAAAAACATCCTCAGGTTTCAATCTAGTGGATTTGATATGATGTTATCAGTCTGCTGCAGGCAGGAGGAAGTAGTATTTCCTTAGTCTAGACCAGGGATATGCAATTAGCCGACCTCCAGATGTTGCAGAACTACAAATCCCATGAGGCATAGCAAGACCCTGACAGCCCCAAACATGACACCCAGAGGCAGAGGCATGATGGGACTTGTAGTTTTGCAACAGCTGGAGGTCCGCTAATTGCATATCCCTGGTCTAGACTGTAACAATGTGAGTGGGGGGCTGCAGCATAAGACTGATTTGTGGCAGACTTATGTGAACAGCATCTCAGTCCAGGAAGTAGATGGTGACCAGGACGGATCAAAGAGGTTCTTATTGGTCAGCACCAGCACACGACCACGCTGACTAATCATAGCCATTCTGCTTTGTCCTGGTGTCCCTAGAGAAAGAAGAAGAAGAACAGTTGGTTTTTGCATGGACGGTGAAACTGTATCACCCATGGTGATAACTGGGGAATGTGTAGGGAACCCTGTCTCAACCTTTTCAACACAGAGGAACCCTTGAAATAACTTTCCAGTCTCAGGCAACCCCTGCTAAAAATTACTCTATCTACAACTCATGATACATTAGTGTGATATTCAGTGGGAAGAATGCTCCTTACACTTGTGGTCATTGGAAAGAATTACCTCCTTTCAGATAGCTGAAAAGTTGATTGGTATCAGAGGGAATTTATCTGAGAGGTGGAAATTGCTCATTGCGCAAGAAACCCTAGCAACCTAGTTGTGGGCTGTTATAAAAGTTAAACAAATCTTCTGTTCTTCTTAATTTGGCTATTAATTCTTATCTTGTTTTTTTTGTAGGAGTTCTGCTTTAACTGTGTATAGACTGTGTTTATATAAAAACCCAAGCATATACATTTAATATATTGCAGCTTATTAGTCCTTATATGAGGTAGCTACATTTGGTTTTCTTTATCATGATTTTTTCCTTTATTTTCACTTGATGATCCTGCCAGTAACACACTTTCTGTCTAAGGGTGGCAATGCTCACCTGAAGTAAAAATTGAAATAATTAATGAATAATCACTCGATTTATATGGTTAAAAAATGTCCTTCTGCATGCGTGATGTTAGGCTTCATGCACACAGGACACTTTTTCAACCTCCCCTGAACAATTTTTTTTTGCCAACTAGAAGACAGCGTCTAAAACACCCGGTTTGCCACGTTTTGCATGCCGCGTTTTGCCGTGTTCACGTCTAAAAGCATTTTTTTTTTTTTTTTAAAGTGAAACACCGGTAAACGAAATGCTCCTAGACACGAGTTACCGTGTTTAGGCGTGTTTAGAGGCGTTTTACCAGGTTTGACGTCTGAAACGCCGTTAAACTCGCCGTCTGAACCCATTTTTTTGCGTTCAGAAAAAAGCCTATAAACGTGACTGCCTGAAAACTACTCTAAACAAGTCTGTGTAAATGTACACATATGATAACATTAAGGCCTCATACACACAGACGTTTCTTAAAAAATAAACAAAACGTCGGGCCCGACGTCAAGTAAAAAAAATCTGCGTTTTTTGGCGTTATGCATCTGCGTTAGTGAGCGTCGGCATCAATAGGCGTTTTTTTTTTTTAAATCATCCCTCTGCTATTTTTCAACCTAAAAACGTTGGCGTAAAAAAACGCCGGTTAACGCCGGTACAGTATTAGTTGGCGTTAGTTGGCGTTTTGCGGCGTAGGCGTCAAAAAACACCAAAACGTTACAGCCTCAGAACGCGCTGGCCATGGGTTCTAGTTTCAGCTCACTAACGCTGACGCCATCTACAGCTCAAAAATGTCTGCGTTTTTATGGGGCCATTGACTAACATGGAGAGCTGCAAAAAACGCCAGAAAACGCCAGCGTCAAAAAACGTCCGTGTGTATGAGGCCTAAATGAGTTCAGAGGCAGCTGGAAAAAACGTTCAAATGCCCCTGAACGTCCGTTTATCAGCTTCAGTGTTCATCAGGTCTTATTGTTTATAAATAAGTCCAAAGAAATATGTGTTCAAAAAGTTGTTTCAAACAAATACATGTGGAACATGATAGTCCAAAAAAACATGTGCTTCATCCACAGTCCATTGGGCCCCTGTTACCAGATGTGCCCAAACAAATTAGTGAATGAGTGACCTCCACCAGCCACCTTCTAGTGAATTGGCCGCTCACCTTAGGAAAAGACCATATAGCCAGATAATATGTCATAAATAACTGGTCTCACCATTCTGGACACTTCCACCAGATGTAATCCGTGTCACCAACGGTTCCTCTGATGTGACTATTCACACCTTTCTCCAGCGGTCCCCCTGCTGGAGCTATCTAGGTCCTTTCCTCATGCTTCTCATTTACTCAAGATATACAAGGAAATCATTGTAGCGAACTTGACCCAAACGTTACCCCAAACCCCATTGAAGTCAATGGGGACCCAAACTTTTTGGCACAAAAATGACTGTAAAAAAGTACTGGAAAGTGCTAGAGGGCAGAAAAATGATGTAAAATGATTTTAGAGCAATAATCTGTCCCTTACAGCAACAGCAGGAACCTGACCCTATAGGAGTAAGTGATGATTTTAGAACAATAATCTGTCCCTTACAGCAACAGCAGGAACCTGACCCTATAGAACTAAAAGATGATTTTAGAACAATAATCTGTCCCTCTAAGCAGTAGACTCTACCTAGTCCAGTCAGATCGTTCTGTAATGCAGGGTGAGATCTGCAATCTGTCCCTAAAAGCAGTAGTAGTAGTAATCTCTACCTATCTATCTATCTGCAATCTGTCCCTCACAGCACCGGCAGCATCCTCTCCCTACACTACCCAGAGAGCATGTGACATGCAGCACTAAGTGACTCCAGCTTATAAAGAGGCTGGGTCACATGATGCACTGGCCAATCACAGCCATGCCATTAGTAGGCATGGCTGTGATGGCTTCTAAGGGCAAACCAGTGAAACGCTTGTTGATTGGCTGCCCTGCAGCTATTCAACAGGCGTGATCAAATACCCGAACTCGAACTTTTTTTCAAATGTCCGGGTCACGCCCAAAGTTCGGTACGGACACAAACTTTACAGTTCGGGTTCGCTGAACTCTATTTATGACAAAAAGCGTTATCTGACCATATGGTCTTTTCCTAAGGTGAGTGGCCAATTCACTAGAACAGGGGTCTCCAAACTTTCTAAACAAAGGGGCAGTTTATTGTCCTTTAGACTTTAGGGGGGCCGGAATATGGCCATCGGTAGTGGAAATTTTCCTGGCATCAGTGGGAGTAAACACCACCACATTTTGTATTAGGGGGGAGAAGCAGTGTCCCTTCATTGGTATCATTGGGGGGAATAGTGAAAAATCTGCATAGGAGGGCAGCACAAGTATTCTAAACATAGAGTGCAATAAGAGTTTGTATGTGCAGACCCCCTAGGGCTTGTGTGATAAACAAGCTAAATTATCTAGAAACATATTATAAACCAACAAAGTTATCCAAAAAAAATATTATAAATGAATTGTGCACACAACTACTGTATAGTACACAACCCAGTGATGTGGAAAACCTGTAAACAATGTTCCAATTGTGCAAAAAACGCAATATGACAATCGCAAGTAGTGAAATAATGAGTGTGAATCAGTCAATGAGTAAATCAATGAGTATACACACCCATCATATGACGGTCACTGTGTAAACAGTAACCTGTGCAAGCAATACTTCAGCAACAACCTGTGAATAAAATAATTAAAACATCTATCCATATACTGTGCAAAAATGCAATGTGCAGAAAAAATTGTGCAAATAATGCTCGAAAGCTGTAAAAAAAATGCAATAGTAATAATATACTGTGCAAAAATACAATGTGCAAAAAAATCTGTCCATATATTATCCAATCGCTTAATAAACAGCAGTGATTGTGTGTAGTCCCCGCACTTTAACTTAGTCCATCTTAACCATCAGAATTTCTTGAGCAGTGCAACCCAGTGAATATTTAACACCAAACGAGATCCTCCACCAAGCTCTCTAGATCAGTGGTTCTCAACTCCTGTCCTCAGGACCCACTAACAGGCAAGGTTTGCAGGATAACTGAAATACATTACAGGTGATATCATTTGCTGCTCAGTGATTGCAGTATTCTGGTCTGCATCTCCCCAAGGTAATACTTAAAATCTGGCCTGTTGGTGGGTCCTGAGGACAGGGGTTGAGAACCACTGCTCTAGATGAACTCATCAGACAGAATGGCTGGTTGCTCTATAATCCAGCAATTGGGCCTTGTTAACAAAATCTCCAGATCGGCTCACCATACCATACTCCGAACACCACACAAAGGAGAGGAAAGAGGCTCCGATAGTGTAAAAACTTTTTTTTTAAATTTATTGTAACATTAAAAGGAAATTTACACTCACATGCTTTAAGTGTCTTACCCGACACTAGGGATTAAGCGTATATTTGTATTCCTAATCGGCTCCGGCTGCTACGGGATCCCACACACTGCAAGCACGATCGTGGATGGCGTGTCCGTCAGCAGACGTCCTGGCCCGGCCCTACGTAGGTTTCGTCTCCAGACATCTTCACGGGGTGGCATGATGTCTGCTTCTTTCATGCCATTTTATGTATGGGCAGGTTGTCTCCCCGCCGCAAGGCTGGAGAACATTAGCCGCAAAATTGCATATACAAAATATTTATCTTATAATGTTCCAAGCATCCTGAATCATACAATTATTGTTTATATTTGTATACTTTATAAATCCCCTAATGTCAGATTTACTCATGAATATATATATCTCTCGCTCACCAGCGTTGGTTCTGATTTCTGATAGCACTTCATGAGTGTCTAACCTATCTATCTTAAGGAGTAACTCTAGACCTCCCCCAGATGTCAATTCTTTTTTCTACAGAAAAAAAGAGAAAAAAAAGGGAGAAAAAGACGAGAAGAACCGCTATCTCCTTTCTCTTTCAAAAGGATGCTACTCTTTTAATATGATGTTTCCATACATAAAAATGAGAACTCCCTATATGTGCAAATGTAAATTTATTATATTAAAATGTGACTATCAACCTCATAAAAATTGGTTAGACAACAATTCAAGTCAATATCTACATGGAGTCCTTGTGGTTGTAAGGAGTCAAATCTATATACCAACTCTGTTTCTCTTTGGGATACTTCTTTTAGTAGGTCCGAGCCCCTCCAATGTTCTGTGATCTTATCGATACCATGAAATGACAGAAGACTTGGGTCCCTATTGTGTGCTAGCTTAAAATGTCAGGACATGCTATGTCTGTCGAAATAGTGCCCCATTATTAGTGTCAGTGGGAGATCTCATGCTCAATTGTTGGTGTCAGTTGGCAGAATAGTGTCTCGTATCAGTGGGAGGAATAGTGCCCCAAGGGCCAGATAAAGGCAGGCAAAATGCCGCATTCAGCCCCAGGACCGCATTTTGGAGACCCCTGCACTAGAAGGTGGCTGGTGGAGGTCACTCATTCACTATTTCGTTTAGGCATGTCTGGTCGAGATGAAACATGGAAAAATGTGTGTGTGTTAGAGATATGTACTGCATATGTTTTCTGACATTTTGCTCAGGTACAGTATACATACTTCAGATTCCTTACTGCCAGCAGTACCAAGTCAAGTCTGTATCTGAAAAGTATTTAGTTATGATGTGCAACGGTCTTAGATACTGAATGTATGTGTTAAAGTGGAACTTTAGTCAGAAACTCCAGTAATACACTGTCTCACCATGATCTGCATATGCTCGGTTGCTCTCTATTTTTGGGCACTGTGCTGAAAATGTAGAGTCCAATCTGCTTACAGCCTAATTTAATGCTGTTCAGGGGCCCTGACCTTCAGCAAAATTGGCAGCCTCCAGCAAAAATAAACAGGAGTAATGCTGGAGGTAGTGTATAGCATACACTAATTTGTGTAGCATAATCATTAATATGGAAATTATGTTCTTTGCTAAAGGACACTATTTTTTATCAAGTTGTTATGGGTAAAGTCCCGCTTTAACTTTTTTTTTATATACATAAGGAAGCTTGTTTTCAAAGTTCCTTAAAAACATCCAGATTTTTGGTTCCCCATAGTAAAACGTTTATTGGTTTACATAACTAGTGACACTGCCTCTTTTCTGCAGTCTCCTGCAAGTGAGTTCTGGAAGGAGTTGCGCCTTGCTCTGCCTCGGAAAATGTCTCTATCAGAAGGGAGAGGGGACCCTCAGTTACAGAATCAAGATGATAAGGATCCCATGTTGACTGCAAACAGTGCGACCGCAGATCCTGACCCTGATGGAGACCTAGGTACCACCTGACCCAAACATGCTTTACCTCCAAGTATCACTTTGTGTCTTGTGGTTTTTTCCCTCCTACTAAAGTGATCTTTTCCCTCCAGGGGTCCGAAGGACTTTTTATAAAGCTCCACCACCTCGGATGGCTCCAGTGAGGCAAGTGGGAAACGGGGAGAACGCTTCAGATGTAGACATCTCCGATTTAGGATCTCGGAACTACTCAGCCAGAGCAGATTATTACTGTCTGGTGACTGAACCTGACCTTTAGAGACATGAGGGAAGAGAAAGACTGTATAACAAAAATACAGAAAGACTAAAGACCTTGGTGTGGACATGGCAAGAAATGGAAGGAACAGAGGATTATTTTTTGAAACAAGCAGAGACATTGGTAATCAATGGTGGTGAATGCTGGTTAGGTTTCTTCTTAATGCACGGTTGTATGCAATCAAGGAACCGTAACTGTACGACACAGGTAAAATTCACAATCCATTGCTAATTGTACAATATTTTATATCATTTTATGTCTGTCTGACTGTTCTGCAGTGTAACAGCAATAATAGTAGGATTCTCCTGCATCAATCAGGGATAAGAATATGTGAAATACAAAAAAAAACTACATAAGCAAAAAGCTAAAGTCAAAATCTCTATGTCTAGGAATTCCTACCATCCTATGTTTTCCAATATCTCCTTAGTTTGCCTCTTACTACTCTCTTTAGAATTCAATAATGAAAAAACCCTGCTTTTAAATACACTACAGAACCTTCATATGTGTTGAAAACAGACCAATGTGCCAAGGATGGGTTTGTTTTTGATAGAAGCACCAAAAGTAGTGATGGTCCATGGAAAATTAAGCTGTGAAACATATGAGGGTGTTGCAATGGCTGATATGGCAAGTGGAGGACATAGTCAGTTAGGAGCCTCATTGTATAGAAGTCCCTAGCCTCCCATGTCTCAGGTTCAGTATTGATATTCATTGCATGGCCATGCCTTGTTGGGATATCCCTTTCCTTTATAAGCTGTTAGATATCAGGTGGCCCCCTCTGAACACCTGTTGTTGTAGTACTTGTAGTAAGACCACTCATAGCCAAGGCTGGTAACAGCTTTGCTCCTATCATTAAGAGCTGTTGTGTGTATGCTGACTGTAAATGAGCAATTTAGCACTATTTAAACCTGATTTTAATTCCAAAAATGATCAAAGTGGTCAATGCAGCACACCATCAACACTATTTATTGTTTAATAGATTTAATTGAAAGTGTTGGTCGTAGGTAGACTTGATGCATACTGTTTTTAGGATTGAAGATCTTGTTGGAAGTGGTTGTGTGCATGGCTAGTATCAGAGAGACCCTGTCACCAACCTAAAGCTTGTAGGTAAAAACATAGAACAATCAAAGGTTGTAAATGCTGATTTGCTGTGTTTTCCTTTCCGTTAATAATTTCTATTGACTTGCAATGTGCCTTTAAACTTGCTAGAAAATGTGACTTTTCAAGAAGAGTCAATTCCCTAGCACAGCCTCCTCCCCCCTTGCACATCATAGCCCTCTCCTCTTCTGGAAGTGCATAATTACCATCTGTGCTGGCCAAGCTCCTCCATCCCTCCCCTTACCACCTCTTTTATATAGCTGCTGCGGGAACAAAGTGGAATATTATAGAGCTGGTTGGCTGTCTATGTCTGGCTTCAATACTTTGACTCACTGGCAAACAGACAAATCAGAAAAGTCAGAATTCCCAAAAGCAATTGAATCAGTAAGTCAATATGAAAGCAATTGAATCAGAATTACAGTCAGGGAGCTAGCATTTCCAAAAGGAGAGGTCAGCAATTTACTTATTGCAAGCTTAGTTTAAAATAACACAGTGGCTATGTGACTAGCACCTTTGCCTGGCTGCACTAAGGCTGTTGGTTTAAATCCCAACAAGGCAACAACAGCACTACCTGCCTGGAGTTTGCATGTTCTCCCTGTGCCTGTGTGGGTTTCCTGCCACAGCAAATTCACAGTATATGCTGATGTCTCTTTAATGATAATAAGTTTAGGTACCCATAGATTCCCTACATCTATGGCTACCAGTAGATCTCCTTGTGAGGAATGTTTGGGGAAATAGAAATCATTCATTCTGGATTGGGTGGGGGCAATTTGTATAGTATATCCAAAGAAAAGCTTCTGCGAGGTATGTTCTCTTGTCCTCTTTTCTTCCTCCTTAGCCATAAAAAGCACTAATAGCTGATCTGAGGATGTTTGTTTCTGGAAAGTTCAATCATGAGATCTCTGGGTTATCAAATTATGAGCACAGATCGAACAGTCCCCCTGATGAATGGTTACCATATATCCCCATTTCCCACGGACAGTCCCTGTGTTGAGTTGTCTGTCCCCGAAAAACATGCGTCCCGACAACTGTCCCCAGCCTCTCGGCAGTGTGGCATACACATTGTACTGCGAGTGCCAACCCATTAGTCACACTGTGAAGGTGCCAACCCAAAATGGAGCCATTTGTTTTTGTTTTTCTTCTTAATACTTTTAATTACCTACCTCCTTACTATACATACAATTTTTGGTGCCTATTATTTGAAATCTGTTGGTCTTTACACCTTGAATGTCTGCATCTCGTTCCAAAAGTCCCCAACCAATTATTTGAGGACATTAAAAAAAGGGCCATCATTTTGTGGGTGTGGCTACAAATTGGGATGTGATTTTGGGCTAGTTTCACACATGTCCAGCTGCGGTTTGCAGTCCGGAGTCCAGTGCACTTTTGTTCACTAGTTCAGGTGCGAATGTTTACATAGCACCCTTTTCAAAAATGGACCACGGCCATCTCAGACATGTGTCAACCGGTTCCATTGAATGCCGGTCCGGTTCACCTGTTATGCAAATGGGATGTGGTTAAAATGCATCTGATTCTCAAATATGTGAACCGAGCCTTAGGGTATTTGGTTAAAAGTGGGTGTGGAGAGTAGGGTATCTCTGGATTTCATTTTGAAAATGTTGTAACCTTATTCTGATGTCTATATCTACCATTACTATTATGTAGATTTAATCTGAGAAAACTATGTGCAGATTAACTAGATGCCTTGATTATACATCACACATACACTATATTACCAAAAGTATTGGGACACCTTCCTTTACACGCACATGAACTTTAATGGCATCCCAGTCTTAGTCCATAGGGTTAAATATTGAGTTGTCCCTCCCTTTGCAGATATAACAGCTTTAACTCTTCTGGGAAGGCTGTCCTCAAGGTTTAGGAGTGTGGCTATGGGAATGTTTGACTATTCTTCCAGAAGCACATTTGTGAGGTCAGGCACTGATGTGAATGAGAAGGCCCGGCTCGCAGTCTCCACTCTAATTCATCCCAAAGGGGTTCTGTCAGGTTGAGGTCAGGACCAGCAGGATTTCATAGTTAGCAGCCTCATTTATATGGGGCATGTATATGTGTGGCTGAGGGCTAGGAAATGCCCTGGCCACAGATGGTTAGCCTGGACAGGTGACAGCTTCCTGGTGAGCTCACACATGGGGGGGGGGGGGGTATCAATTTGTAATAGTTGGTTAAAACACACCTATTCTTCTCAGCAGTCATATAAAAGGATAAAACATGCGTTTTGTGTCACAATGTTCCATCAGGTTGAGGTCAGGACTCTGTGCAGGCTAGTCAAGTTCCTCTGCCCCAAACTCGCTCATCCATGCCTTTATGGACCTTTCTTTGTGCACTGGTCCAAATCATTTGGTGGAGGGGGAATTATGGTGTGGGGTTGTTTTTCAGGAATTGGGCTTGGCCCTTAGTTTCAGAGAAGGGAACTCTTAAGGCGTCAGCATACCAAGACATTTTGGACAATTTCATGCTCCCAATTTTGTGGGAACAGTTTGGGGATGGCCCCTTCCTGTTCCAACATGACTGCGAACAAAGCAAGGTCCATAAAGACATGCATGAGCGAGTTTGGGGTGGAGAAACTTGACATGACCTGACCTCAACCCAACAGAGCACCTTTGGGATGAATTTGAGCGGAGACTGCGAGCCAGGCTTTCTCATCCAACATCAGTGCCTGACCTCACAAATGCGCTTCTGGAAGAATGGTTAAACATTCCCATAGACGCTCCTAAACCTTGTGGACAGCCTTCCCAGAAGAGTTGAAGCTCTTATAGCTGCAAAGGGTGGGCCAGTTCAATATTAAACCCCATGGACTAAGACTGGGATGCCATTAAAGTTAATGCGCGTGTAAAGGCAGGTGTCCCAATACTTTTGGTAATATAGGGTATATATTAAAATATATGAGTGCCATCTTTATAAAGGTGTAATTACTTTTTATTCCTATCAGTTCAAATCTCATTTGGTTACCAGGAAATAATGGTATGGGTATAATTGTGGCCCTGTTTTTTTTTTCTTTTCTTTTTTTCATAGAGATTTTAAAGTTTAAACACAGCCCAGCTTTTCCACTCTGAGCAAAACGTCTGATAGATCCTAGTAATAGCCACACACAGGCTCACAGAGGTGTTGATCCAGCTGGTAGTGATTTGTGAGACTATAATTATGTTGTATTCACCAACAGTTCTGTAAAGCAGTGGTGGCCAACTTACTTGGTGATGGGGACCTCAACTGCGGCCGCTGGCATCTACAAAGTGTCATATATAATATTCAGTGAATCCAGTACTACAGAAATCTGACTGCACACAAGCAACAAGGGATTGTCAGAGACAATAACATAGGAGTTATTCGAGGCAAGGGTCTCCAAAAGATCATAGACTGGAGATATGTTTCATGAGACTGATAAAGATTAGGGTGAAATCAGACATGTTTGGATACCAGTCTGAACTCACTTGAGCAGTCCTGCCAGGAAGCTAGAACTGTACTTGACCAGTCATAAGTGGCTGAGGCATTCCTTGCCAGTACCAGTGCCTGAGCTGCTTATGATTGGCCAAGTACAGTGGCAGCTTCCTGGCGGATCACTCAGGAGGGTTCAGACTGGAATCCAAACACACCTGAGCTCCTACATACTAAAGATCACTACTGTTACAACTTCTTTACAAATCAAATTCCACATTTGTGCTCCCTACAGCTCCCTTAAAAAATGTACTTTTGGCACATTTGATATTTCTCTCTGCAAGATTCATTATAAAAGATCAAAGAAGAAAAACATTAAAGAGAAAAGAGATGGACAGCACAAAAAAACGTAAGATACTGTGAAAGGAGCAAACCAAACCATTTACCTACTAGAAGCGAGTCTAACAAGTATTTTTCTTCACTGGCTTGAGAAAGCACCTTGGTAAGGAAAACACAGACTGCCTGCATTGGCCCTAGGGCACTATGGTTGAAAAGTGTTTTTTATAGACATCAGTCAGTGATCTTTCAATTGACCAGTTTTAACCATATTTGGTGCATGTTGTCATGAATTTTTAAACCATCTGTCACAAATCAAAAAAATCCCAGTAATTGAAACCAATGCACCGCCAGTTCAGACACCAGCTTCTTGGTGAGTCTATATATGCCCTTAACAGTGCACTCACACTGGCGCTGGTTAAACTGAACCGCACATGAGTTTGATTCTCCCCCTTCCCCACTGCCCCGCTGGTCTACACTCACGCTGAACTATTAAAGTGGTAGTAAAACCTCCTATCATTTTCAGCCAAGGAAGCTGCCATCTTTGCCTCTGTTTAATCTACAACTGTCATGATGCTGCACATGTGATCAGCTATGACACCAGCCATTGGATGGTTTGGCAGTTTGGTTTAGAGCACAACCAATGGGAGTGTTACATTTCCAGCACGTGCCGGAAATGTGACTGTTTTTTAACCTGTTAAATGCATGGGTTTACTACCGCTTTAAGGAAGAGTTCCCAGGCATACCCCCCTGCTAGCCAGACCAGTGATCCCTGTTTCAGTACTCACTCCTCTATGGAGAGAACTGTGCTCTGGCATATTTTGCACTCACAAGGCAAACCATACTGGACCACAACTGAACCACGCCTGGGACTACCTCTTCTAAGTGGTACTGGGCACAGTACGCTTAACTGATCCTGGGCGCAGTTCAGAGCCTCATACTACACACCCTGGATTGGTTCAAAGTGCTAGTATGAGTGCACCCTTAGACAAACAGGTCCCAAGAGCTAAGGTGTCTCCCCAATGCAGCCCATGTACATTTTAAGGCTCATACAGATGGGCATAATACTATTTGCTTCCCAAAAGATCCTGCGTAAAAAGTTGTTGGTACGCGGTTTGCATAAAACGTGCGCGCACCGTTCACGTGTGGCCAACACACATGGACCCTACTCGATGCTGCCACTGCTCAGTGCTAACATGTAAATATAAACAATGTGGAGCCAGCAGTAAAACCGCTGATGATTGCAAACTTTTGATGTTTACATCTCCCCCTGAATGAGCCATTAATGCAGCAGCAGCACATATGAACAGAAGAACCTCAGGCCATTCTGAATGACTGAAGGTCATGGTAATTCTGCGCAATGCCTGCCATCACATGAACGACTCATTCAGGGGAGTGTGTAATCAGTAGCAGTGGTGCTGCTGGACACACACTGTTGATATTTACATGTTGGCCCTGAACAACAGTGGGGGCCACTAGGGTTTATATAAACATTAGCACACATGTATCGCTCAACCCGAAGGGATTGCTGAAAATGACCCAGGTCTTCCTTACTTGGCCAGAGTTTGCCAGGCCTGGTCACCAGTTCTCAGCACACCAACAAACATGGGCTCAGCCTAGGGCAGTGATGGCGAACCTTGGCATCCCAGATGTTTTGGAACTACATTTCTCATGATGTATACAGAATCTTATAGGTAAATACCAAAAAAGTACCCGCGCTGTAGGAAACTAACAAAAAGAGATAGCAGCTGGTATAACAGGTAAACCTTAAATAACTAAATACAATACATAAATTACCGCGCTCATCAAATAACAGCAATCCACCATGTAGGGGCGACACCTCACATATGGTTATAGTGTTATGGAAAACACCTGCTGTATGTTAAAATCATAGCGCTATCTAAACAAAATGTCCAAAGTCATATGTTCCAATATGTTCCAATAGGCATCAATGGTGACTATGCAGGTAGGATTGCTCAAACTCTGCTAGCAAGTAATCAAAATCACTAGTAGAATAGTCACAACACATATAAAAAATATATATTGATTGCTGCGACTTCCCAAGTACGGATCATACTTGCAGTGGGTAGATATAAATAAATAAATCAATAAAAGGTGGTCCTCAGTGAATTCCCTCCATCGGGCACTGGTGACACCCCCCACTTACCAGATACTGGTGACCCAAAGGCCACGTTCGCTTAGTGGGAGACGTTCGGGTGTTCCTCCAGATCAAATTGCAGATGGATTCGCATAGGAACCTTTTATTGATTGATTTATTTATATCTACCCACTGCAAGTATGATCCGTACTTGGGAAGTCGCAGCAATCAATATATATTTTTTATGTGTGTTGTGACTATTCTACTAGTGATTTTGATTACTTGCTAGCAGAGTTTGAGCAATCCTACCTGCATAGTCACCATTGATGCCTATTGGATATATGACTTTGAACATTTTGTTTCGATATCGCTATGATTTTAACATACAGCAGGTGTTTTCCATAACACTATAACCATATGTGAGGTGTCGCCCCTACATGGTGGATTGCTGTTTGATGAGCGCGGTAATTTATGTATTACATTTCCCATGATGTTCATGCACTCTGCTGTGTAGTTGAGCATCTTTGGAAATGTAGTTCCATAAAATCTGGGGTACAAAGGTTCGCCATTACTGGTCTTAGAGCATCTTTCAGTCCAAGTTCCTTTAGGCCCTCAGCCCAGCACATGCATCCCAGAGGTCAGATAAATCTTCAGTGGCTGGTCCCTCCAGCTATTTCTGGAAACTTCATCCAGAGGCAGGCAGGAGGAGTCAACCACCAAGCCTAGGGAAACCTGATCAGACAAAAAAACAGATTGCTACTTCAGAGCAGAGCCAAAAATTAAGTTTAGCCCGATTAGGACAGGACGCTACACGTATAAAATACAGATCTCTGTGCAGAAAATTGTATGCCCATACAATTTTTTAAAATGAAAACGCCTTTAAACGAAACGCTGCTAAACATGAGTTACCTTGTTTAGCAGCGTTTACAAGCTGTTACAGGCATTTGGCATTTGAAATGCCTCTTTAACTTCCATCTGAATGCATTTTTTTGGGTTCCAAAAAAAGCTTCTAAACTCAACTGCCTGGAAACAACCTTAAACGACCCTGTGTAAATGTACTGATAAGATAACAGAGGAGAGTTCAGGGGCAGCTAAAAAAAAACGCCCAACTGCTCCTAAACGTCCGTTTATCAGCAGCAGTGTACATGAGGCCTAAGGCTCCATTTACACGGGATGCTATATCAACCTCCCCTGAACGATTTTTTTTTGACAGCTAGAAGCCGGCGTCTAGAAGCGTTTTTGAAAAAGAAAACAATTTTTTTTTTTTTTTTTTTAGAATGGAAACGCCTGTAAAAGAAACGGTTCTAGATGAGAGTTACCGCGTTTAGGCGCTTTTAGCTGCATTTAAAAGATGTTTGGCGTCTGAACCCATTTTTTTGCGTTCCAAAAAAAGCCTTTAAGCTCAACTGCCTGGAAATGACCTTAAACGACCCTGTGTAAATGTACTGATAAGATAACATAGAGAAAAGTTCAGGATCAGCTGAAAAAAATGCCCAAATGCCTCAAAATGTCCGTTTACCAGCAGCAGTGTAAATGAGGCCTTACTGTACTGTCTCTCTTTTATGTTGTAAAGTGCTGTGTAAACTGTTGGCACTATATGGCCTCATACACACGGACTTTTTTTGGCGCCGGCGTTTTCTGGCGTTTTTTGCAGCTCTCCATGTTAGTCAATGGCCCCATAAAAACGGCAACGCTTTTGAGCTGTAGATGGCGTCGGCATTAGTGAGCTGAAACTAGAACTCACGCCCAGCGCATTCTGAGGCTGTAAGGGTTTGGCGTTTTTTGACACCGACGCCGCAAAACGCGAACTAATACTGTACCAGCGTTAACCGGCACTTTTTGACGTTGACGTTTTTAGGTTGAAAAATAGCAGAGGGGTGATTTTTTAATCACTAACGCCGATGCATAACGCCGAAAAATGCAGATTTTTTTTCCTTGACGTCGGGCCCGACGTTTTGTTTATTTTTTAAGAAACGTCCGTGTGTATGAGGCCTATAAATCCTGTACAATAATAATGATAATAATAATAAAGGCAAACAGGTTGTCCACGTTGCAATGGAGGTTGCATTTTGCAACAGAATTTTCTCCAGAGCTTAGTAGGTTGTGAAAGTTCATTTTGCAAAGAATACCCAATCATCAGCAAGAAAAATAAAAATAACAGCATTTTTGCTTGCACATAATTGGATGATGGAGGTCATTAGAGCTTCACCTCATTCACTAAGCTCTGGAGAAAATTCACATGCAAAGTGCAACTTTCTTTTCATATTAAACAGCCATTTTGCCTAGTAAATCAACCCCATTGTCTCTTAAACTATGGGTGGGGGCACAAATGAGGAAGCAAATACCCAGACAAGGTTGTGAGCTGAGAGACCCGGCAATAGCTTGAAATGTCTACTATTAAACAAACTTCAACTCTCTTGGCGCTTACTCAAGCTTGCAGAACTAAAAAATACCTTACTTTGTTGGAACATTTTTAGTAATGAAAGAATTAAAATTCACCAAGCTAAAAAGGCATTTTTAACTAAACACCCACCACATGAAAACAACCACAAAGATTTGTTTAATGGAATGGCAGAAAGCTTCAAAGAACTGAGTTTAGATGATGGAAGGTTGAGGCCTCATACACACGGACGTTTTTTGACGCCGGCGTTTTCTGGCGTTTTTTGCAGCTCTCCATGTTAGTCAATGGCCCCATAAAAACGTCGGCGTTTCTGAGCTGTAGGTGGCATCGGCATTAGTGAGCAGAAAGTAGAACCCATGGCCATCGCGTTCTGAGGCTGTAACGTTTTGACGTTTTTTGACGCCGACGCCACAATATGCCAACAAACGCCAACTAACGCCAACAAACGCCACCTAATATTGTACCGGCGTTTTCCGGCGTTTTTTGACGCCAACGTTTTTAGGTTGAAAAATAGCAGAGGGATGATTTTTTAAAAAAAACGCCTATTGACGCCGACGCTCACTAACGCTCAAAAACGCCAATGCATAACGCCGAAAAACGTCAACTTTTTTTCCTTGACGTCGGACCCAACGTTTTGTTTATTTTTTTAGATACGCCCGTGTGTATGAGGCCTAACTCATTTGAGGCAGAGAAAGCTTGTTAGCATCTTACCTCCAGTTTAGGTAATGTTCTGCAGTGGTTCTCACATGCAATCCATGCTCTCCCCACCATGACGTATTGTAAATAAAGAGATGCATTAATTACTGTTTGCTTGTCTAATTTTATCATACAGCCATGGCCCTTTGGTAAAACCTAACTCCGGGCAGGACAACCTTCACAGGTCTTACAAAGGCAAACATTTTTGTAACTCAGAGGCACTGTGCTGTTATCCAAGCATAAATGTCTTGCAAATCATTTCGTTTACATTCATAAGAACTTCAAAATTTTGTTTGCTTTAAACATTGAATTAAACTCTTTAGCCAACTTTACTCTTGTTCTGACTGCACTTTCTGGCCGCTACCTCTGTAAGCACTGCAATTCTCAGACTCCAAATGCTATGGTCACATCTACCTCCTTACCATGCATAAAATACATGCTCTAGGATCCATATTGTGAATGGCCTGGGGGAGAGAGGGGCATAGATGCGACCGTAGTGTTGGGAGTCCATGAGACCTGCAGCGCTTACAGCTGGAATGCCCAGGAAGTACAGCGCAAGCTGGGCTTCCCCCGCTATGTAAACTAACTGATTTGTAATGTGGGGTACACACCAGTGGCGGCCCGTCCATAGAGGGCGCATGGGCGCCGCCCCCCCATCCATGCATCCGGGCTACCATATCTACATATCAGGGTGCCGGACTATGGATTCCAATGGGGGGGGGGTGTGTTTTTTTGAAGCACGTGATTAGAGCCAGAAGCTCTAATTGGCTTAAAAAAAGGGTGGGCTCGGGGCACAGAGTACTGCACCTCGATACCACCCAGTTGTGTGACGATAGCAAATTAATTTTCACAATTTTCACACTAAAGTTCCTCCCCACCAATCAGGAGACCGGTTTCCCGATTGGCCAAAGCATCAGGTGATCCTATTGGATGCCTATCGCTTAGGCGGAAGAGAGAGGAGACACACGGTGGAGGAAGCCGCTGGAGGAGCAGACATCGAAGCTGCTGCCCGCACTCAGGCAGAGGAGGAGAGGACACCACAGCCCGCCACCTAGATCCCTAGATTGGCTAAGTGCCGGACCGCCGGCCGCCTGGGAAGGGGTGGTGTCAGTGCCGCGTCACCAGCCGCCCGGGGGGAGGGGGAAGTGGTTGTTTGCCCCCCCAAGAAAAATCCCACCAGCCGCCACTGGTACACACAAGAAAATCAGCCAAACGATTGTCCGAATTTCCTTGTTTTCACAGCAAGTACCGAGGAAGGAAATAATGTACGAAAATTCTTGTACGTCAAAGGCTTTTTTTTTTTTGGTTTATTGTTTTTGATCAGCGCAGTCTTGCTTTTGGATTTTTCTCATCCAAAAATCTAATGAAAACGGTACACATTACATGAAAATCGTTCGTTAGGTCCCCGTACGAAATTTTTTTTAGAGTTTGTCCCTTTGGAGATTTTCATTCAGAAAGTTGAAAATGGCTGTCGAAAGTTGTGTACACACTATCAGAAAATTGTCCGATCGTTCCCTGGACTAAAATGTTTGCCTGGTTTTCTTATAGTGTGTATGAGCCTTAAGACATATAAATTTCCCTACATTAAAGAGTGGTCCTCCCGACGATCAAAAATGTTTGCTTGCTTGATACCTGTAAAGGAAGTCCTGCCTCAAGCTGGGCTTTAAGGACCCCTGCTTTAACAGATTAGAAAGACCTCTTACAGGACAATCCTCGGTCCTTTACACAACAGGAGAATTAAAGCTAGAATGAGAGCCATGGTCCTTGGGGGGGGGGGGGGGGGGGTAAGGTAATAGGTGTAAAATATTGCTGTGAGCCTGCACATTTTTTTTTAGGAATGTATTATGTGACTGGAGTATGAACCAGCTGTTACTGAATAATAAATCACAAATTGCAATGACAAATTCCCAGTCTATGGTATAATAGTCACCTATTAACCATGCTGTCTATACTGTGAGTCACTATTTACCAAAGAATCAGTTGCACATTTACAAAAATGGATATATATATTGTTAATATAGTTTGTATATAAAGAAATATTGCTATAAAAATGTCACTTTTCCTTTTCCTTTCATCAATATATGGTATCAATGTGTAATGTAATTTAAGATAAAGTAAAACATATATTATACATCTTTGATATCCATTTCTTTTTCTGTTTTCTTGATATGGAAGTGAAAATGCAGGAGATTTACTAAAATTGGTGTACACAAAATCAGGTGCAGCTGTGCATAGTAACCAATCAGCTTCTAGATTTTATTGTCCAAGTTAAATTGAACAAGTAGAAGTGTTAAGGCCTGTACACACGGTACAACAATCGGCCAACAACGGTTGTCCAGCAGCCTGTTGGCCGATAATCCGACCGTTAGTACGTGCGATCCAACAGCCAATTTCCAATTGTTGGCCAACAGAAATTGGTTGGCAAGACTAGAAAACTTTTGTTGGCCAACAAGGCGTTTGCAGATTGTTGGCTCGTGTATACAGAAGTTGGCCCAACAAAAAGTTGGAAGTGCAAACACGCATGCTCGGAATCCAAGAAGTGTTCGGTCGTGTAAACCTGTGTTCCTAATTCAGAAATCACATTCACCTGAACTTCCTCTTTATACGCTTGTAACACGTCACTATGTTTAGCTTCGTTGGCCGAATACTTGACTATCGTCAGTACGCTAGATACAACTGCCAACAGCCGATTTGGACAAAAATTGGACGCTCGGTTGGCCAACAATCTGTGCGTGTGTACGAGGCTTTAGAAGCTGATTGGTTACCATGTGCAGCTGCACCAGATTCTGAGTGCTCTAGTTATAGTAAATCTCCCCCATTGTGTATCACATATACATAACACACATAGAAACACAGAAGAGTGATATCAGAAGAATAAGTGGTCCATCAAGTCTGCTCCATTTTTTTTTAAGTTTATGTTTTTTTGTTGTTTGTATTTTTTTGTCTGAGTATCAATCTATGTCTGTCCCACACGTATCATTTGCCTTCAAAAGGAACCTGCATTGAAAGACGCAGTGCCTGGCTTTCTAACCTTCTATAAATGCCAGTTCGTTTTCTGGAAGGTGTGTGTGCCTTGGGCAGCGCGTATCCTTTGATGTTAATATGGTATTCTATGTGCTAGCTGCTGTTGTGGCCCAAATGTTTTTTTTGGGGAATAAGACCGTAAATATCTTCCAATCTTTCGGTCCGTGACGCAGAAAGTTACGTCCAAGGAAAACTTCCGTTTACTATGCACACCCTGTCTGTATCTAACTATGAGTCTGTTTTTTTATGTTTGTTGTTTTTTTGTATTTGAATTTTTTTTTACCTCGTCTGAACTACCTGGTGAATAAGAAGACTATAGTGAGAAGACACAAAGATACACACAATACATATACACTATGTGTTACCCCCTCTAAATGATATTGATCTCGTGAGTCTTAGACCACGTCGACGTGTACCATTGGTTAGTCGAAGATTTCGGAGCATGTGTGCGTGTCTAA
>BLSH010246063.1:1181898-1204824 GCA_018402905.1 Glandirana rugosa | reverse complement strand
TTTTTGCCTTAGAACACTGAGGTGCTGGATTCAGATCATGCCAGTAGCACTAAATGCTTGAAGCGGTTATATTCTGCCCATGTACCGCTGCATTCCTTACAGTTTTCTCTGAGAAAACGACACTGTTTAAGCGGCGCTTTTTCGCTGCTAGTGGGGAGATTTTAACCCCCATGAAGGGAAACAAGGGATTAAAAGTGCCCATGTTGCGGCGCTTCCAAAGCACTTTTCGGGCGCTTTGGAAGTGCCGCCCATTCATTCCAATGGGCAGGGGCAGTTTAGGAGCGCTGTATACACCTGCTTCCAAACTGCCCCAAAGATGCGGCTTGCAGGAGTTTTTTTCCTGTCCCGCAAGCGCACCGCCCCAGTGTGAAAGCACACAGGCTTTCACACTGGGGTGGCATGGGAGGCAGCGTTCAGGTGCTATTTTTAGCACCAAAAGGCCTGAAAAAACACCCCAGTGTGAAAGGGGTCTTATGGTTTGGAGATGAGGGGTAGTCTAGTAGAGGAGAACTTAGGCAGGGCTGACAACAATGCATGGTAGTTTAGTGCATCAGCGGTATTGTTGTCAGTTCATGGGCTTTCTGGCAGAATTAACAAGATGTTTTTCTGTACTTGCAGTGTCCTTAACCAGTTGTAGGCAGTGGACATGCTACATACACAACAAAAAAAATCAAAGTACACGAGGTGATGCATCTAGCACGCCCTGCCCTTTTCCCTGCTGTTCCCCTGCAGCATTCATAGGCCTACTCCTGCCTGTCAAAATGTTACACGTCAACTAGCCACTGCTATATAAGGCCCGATTCACACTGGTTCGACATACACTCCGACCTTGAGAGCACAAGTCACATGACAAGTAGTGTCCCATTAAGTTCAATGAAACCATTATAGGAGCAACCAGACTTAGAAAAAGGTTCCTGGACTACTTTTAATGTGACTTTGGCACAAATTGCATTCTGTTAAAGAAGTCGTATGCTAACCATGCTGAATTTTAGCTGGAATGTCGCATGAAAGTACGAACTGGGCCTTAAAGAGACTTTTTGAACAGTGTTTGTAAACACTGTACATACCTTTAGCCTGGGATCACATCAGTGGAGCCGGTTCACACATCTCCATGGCGGTTGCGGAGCGGCTTGCACAGGAGTCCTGTGCAAGTTTGGCTCAGTTTCAGGGCCCGATTCATCCCTGAGACGGAGACCAGGAACACACCGGACCCCTGCTGCAAGCCGCATGTGGCATCAGTGTGAACCCAGCCTTAATCTGCACATGTCGTCAGGAAACAAATAAAAAAAACTTTTTTCTTCTTCTAAATAAAGGTCTCAGTATATATACCCCAAATAACTCCTCCTTCCCTTTCTCCGCTTAACTAGGTTACTGCTGATTGGTTTTACTTCTACTTTTAAGCATTAGTCATTTAACATTTTAGTGGTTATCCATTTTGCTTAAATTGTTGCATAAAAAAAAAAAGCAAAACTGAAAATAAAATGTGATTTGTAAACAGCTTTAAAATGGCACTAACTTTTTGTTCTGGTACAAAGCATTGTAAAAGAAATGAACACTTCTCAAGGTAGAAAAAAAAAGTGTGTTTTTTGTCATGCGTCTATGGTTTGCATAAATGATAAAATGCATTTTTGTAAGATAATATCACCAAAAGAAAGCCTGGTTTGTTACAAAAAAAAAAAAAAAAATTATATATATGCTTGCTGAAGAACAGGCCCACAGTAGAAATTTAAAAATTGATCTGGTCAAAAGACAAAATTTGGGAACTGTGACTATAATTCAGAGATTTACTGGATTTTGTTTTCTTTTAATTTGGCCAAATATACACTTTAAGGTTTTGGTTCCAATTAAGAAAATGTTACACGTCAGGGATGTTGGAGATACAGTTTACCTTAAAAAAGGAAAACCTGTATTGAGGGAAATAGGACCATTGCAGTTGCTGACCTGCTCCTGGAGATGCCCATAGCGGTCACTTCTGAATTCATCAAAAACAAGCAACCAGCATACAGTCCGGTAAGAAATCCTAATTTGCATATTTGTTTTGACCCGGATTCAGAAAGCACTTATGTATGGGGATCAGCATGGTAGCCAGGAGGGTAGAATTTTCAAGAGGTCAGCAAACGCGTTTTCAGCACAATAACCCCCTTTTTTGTGAAAGTTAGCATATTAGATACCCAATATAAAACCCCTTATGCTAAGTGATAAGCGTTACTCTTTACCTCACAGCAGGGACTGAGTACATTATGGGGGGAGTAAATGGCATGCAAAGTTCTGTACAAAAACGACTTACCGATTTGTAGTCCCGGTGTAGTTTGTTGTATTGCCACATATTGGTAAGGAGGCTGGAGGCTGCCCGGGAGGCCTTCTCACTGTCTGGACTAAAGAAGAGACATGTTCATCTTAATGCGTTGCTATCTAGCATTATAACCTACAGATGCTAATCAACAATAAATGAATAGCTTCTCATTTTTTGTAATTCTTTACAGAGTAACTACTTTTGGGGAGACCCCCCCCCCCCTCCTCCTGGATGGTCTATGTACTCTGCAAGGATTTGCAGTAAGTAATTAACGCTTAGGAAGCATCTCACCAAAAATATATTTCATATTGCAGATGCCTACAATCTGACTTGTACCTTAGTGCTGACTAATCGCACAAGAAGGAAATTACAATTCTGAGGAGGTTCTGTACACAAACTGTTTACAGAGGGGACCTGCAGGTTGCCACATTGCATGCATTTTACAGAAAATTCCAATGCTACAGATTGAAAAGGAAACTTTTAAAGTGGTTGTAAACCTCAGAAATGAAATATGAGCAAAGCATATTCCTCTATAGCGTGCACTTGTCTTAATCTACAGCACTAAGGGGATTATTTACTAAAACTAGAGTGCATAATCTGGTGTAGCTGTGTATGGTAGCCAATCAGCTTCTAACTCCAACTTGCTCAATTAGACTTTGACAACAAAACCTAGAAGCTCATTCGTTAATAGGCACAGCTGCACCTGATTCTGTGTATTCCAGTTTTAGTAAACCTCCCCCTGAGTGTAATTTCTGTCTACTGCCTAGTTCCTCTGCTAGAAGCATGAGTCATTTCTGAAAGATTTTCCTGACACCAAGAGAAACATGGTGACAGGGGAGGGAGCTCCAGCTGATTGACAGCCTCAGCTTTGCTCCTGTGTACAGGGGGGTGTGCCCCTTTCCTCCAATCAGCTCTCAGAGCTTTCCTCACTGACGCAACTTCAGCTCCCCACCCCCTGATTTTCAGAGTTGAGGGGAACTGTATAAAATTCTGCACTTTGAATGGCTGTAGGAGAAAGACATCTGTAAATAAACAGGTACAACTTATGTAGGTGGATTTGTTTTCTCTCTGTATCCCCTAAAGCCAGGCACTTCACTGGGTATATGTGAGGGTTTACAACTACTTTAAGAACACAAAGGGGGTTGATTTACTAAAGCTGGAGAGTGCAACATCTGGTGCAGTTCTACACAGAAACCAGCTTCCAGGTTTCTTTGTCAGAGCTTAATTGAACAAGCTGAAGTGAGATGCTGATTGGATACCATGCACAGCTGCACCAGATTTTGCACTCTCCAACTTTAGTAAATCAAACCCAAAAATCTCAATATGGCTTGTGTACCAAATGTATAGGCTATGGATATAGAGAGAAAATACACGCACGCACGCACGCACGCACGCACACACACACACACACACACATTTAAATCAAAAAGTGATACACATATTTTATATAGATGTGTTACACAAAGTGATATATTTCAAGAATTTCTTTCTTTTAATTTTGAGGATTATGGCTTACAGCTAGTGAAAACCCAGAATTCAGCATCTCAAAAAATTAGATTATATAAGACCAATAAAAAAAGGATTTTACTACAGAAATGTTAGCTTACTGAAAAGTATGTCCAAGTACAGTATAGTATGCGCTTAGTACTTGGTCGCGGCTCCTTTTGCACGAATTACTGCATCAATACGGCCTGGCTTGGAGGCGATAAGCCTGTGGCGTTATGGAAACCCAGGTTGCTTTGATTGGGGCTCTATACTCTACTTGGACATACTTTTCAGTAAGCCAACATTTCTGTATTAGAAATCCTATCTTTTTTTTTTATTGGTTTCTGTAATATTCGAGTTTTCTGAGATGCTGAATTTTGGGTTTTCACTAGCTGTAAGCCATAATCATCAAAATTAAAAGAAAGAAATGCTTGAAATATATCACTCTGTGTGTAAGGTACCTATATAATATATATGATTTTCACTTTTTGAGTTGAATTACTGAAATAAATGATCTTTTTGATGATATTCTAATTTCACGAGATGCACCTGTGAAATATAGATTTATATATATTTTTTTATTGATTTATTTTTCTTCCCTTTATTTTTCCCACCCATTTTAAAGTTCAGGTCTTTTTATTTGTCTTTTTTTCTGGTTGAAAGTAGATCTAGGAACAAAACTGTCTCTGCGAGGAAAATTAAGTTAAATTCCTAGATTTCCATTCCAGATTCCATAGACAACAGGAAAAGACAGGAATTCTCTCTAAATTAGGTAATTCCTCCTTTTAAGGGCCTGCCCAGGTCACTGATCTATCGGTCTACTAGGCTAATGACCAGAGCAGACCCTCCTCTATGCTAGAGACATCTACTCCAGGACACCCATTCTCAGTGCAGCTTTCACCCAACTCCTCCCCGCACAAGCTCTGATGCAGGGGGGTCTGTAAAGACCTGAAATTATTTTTTTGCTTATTCTCATGGAATAAAATTTTGAACTGGACTGTCAACCATACATCTGCTGCTTTCTTCATACTTCTACTTAACATACTACTTTCATTTCAGGTACCTCCCTCTTTGGACCCATCAGAGCTTAGGAAAATTACCTCTTAACTGAAATGTCAATGGATCTAAATATACAGTGGAACCTCGGATTGCGAGTAACGTGGTTAACAAGCGTTTCCCAATACGAGCATTTTTTGCATACACCAGGCGCCCCTGGAACTGTGGCCATATACAGTACTGCATAGACAAGCGGTGACTGTGGAACGAATTAGCCAAGTTTCCATTGTTTCCTATGGGGAAACATGCTTTGATATACGAGTGCTTTGGATTACAGGCATTTTCCCGGAACGGATTATGCTCGTAATTCAAGAATCCACTGTATATTAAAATCCTGATCCAGCTATACACCAACTTATGACAGTATTTTTATGTATTTTATTTATTTTAACATTACAAAGTAGTTAGCATGAAGGTACATTAAAGTGGATAATTAAACTGACACATAAAAATATGTGCTCTACTGCTACCAGCAAGATCTCACCTCTTGTTCTGGTACTAGGCCTAGTCTTAAACAATGTCCGGTGTACTTGTCTATCTTCCACTTACCCATCTCGATTCCTCTTGATGTACATCAGTTTGCTGAGCCCATTAAAATATACTATATCCCGTGCTGCGAGAGGTCCAGCCACAGTCAAGTTATTGAGCACAGCGATAATGTTCACGATGACTTCATTAGGAGGACTTTTATCATTGCTGTCCCCAGGAAGCTTCTCCAGAAGATGGCTGACAAGCTTGGTGGCTGTAACATCAATGACATAATTAACAAAAATTAAAGACCACAGTCCATCCAATTCTATACTTTCCTATAACTTCTAACTCTATTGATGCAGAATAAAGCAAGGTGAGATTTAAAGGAAAAAAAGAAATGCCAAACTAATAAAAGAAATGTTCACTCTGGACCTACTGGAAGCAGTCAGACCAGTTTGCAAGAAGCAGATGCACTGTAAAAGCACTGCTTTATGTGGTTGCAAATCTGTAAACTTTCTGACCTTATCAAAGTTACTAGATTTCTTAAATTGCATAGGCAGGCAATTGACTTTAATTGCTGCCTGGAATCTCTCTAAGCCAAGAAAAGTGGTTTTAGTGCATTAAGAATCCAGTATAATGGATAAAATGTGGTCAGTAATCAGCAAAACGAAAACCTTATACATGGTAAACAAAATGATCAATATGGGAAGAGGCTTGAGCACTCACACATCTCATCCTTGTTCCTGGCATGTCTTGACAGATTGCGGATGAGCCCTGTTAGAGAGCGCAGCTGGCTGTGATCTGCAGTCCTCAGACGGTCCAGGACGGGGTTCAGAATTCGTTCTTGTTCCAGCGCCACCTGGCTCATGACAGCTGCCCACTGTTAAATCACAAACATATTAATATACAAAGCTCTAAAGCTGCACATTTCATAAAGTTGATTGGTGTATAATAGATAGATTATATATATATATATATATATATATATATCATAACCATCACACCCTACAATGATTTATGTCATGTCAAAAGGATACCTATCAGCTATTTCTACATCTCACCCCATTCATATTCTAATCACCTCCTATTACAGTGAATGCCTTCTACATGTATGTGTAATATAAGTTTTTCCACAGGATATTGGTGTAGCGCTCCATAGTGTAGACATTTTTGTAGAGAGGCCTTTTTGCTAGGAGAGGCAAAATTTAGCCAGGCCTGACAAAGTGCAGGCCTGGGCGTTTTAATCTGGATATGGGAGTGGCTCAGAGTAAGGCTGGAGATTTCAGGAAGGGACACCCCTTGGGTACTCCTCCCCTTTGGTTCCAGAAAGTGCTACAAAAGGGGATGGATGAGGAGTGTCACTTTCTGATGTTAAGGAGCCCTGACCAATCCCCAACTAGGATTGGAAGGGGGCAGGCCTCCTTAAATACGGTGATCTGCCCAGCAGGGGGAGGAGCGTTCGGGTGGAGGTGGTGAAGATGTAGCAGAGGCGCTGTGGAGGCCTCTACCCAAGAGGGAGCCCCCAGCCTGTGGGGGGGGGGTGGTGACCTTGAGGCCTGCTGGAGGTGTGGGTGCGGCCAGGAGTGGAGCTGATTCCCGGAGCAGCACAGGGGAGTAGAACAGCAGAGGTGCTACTGAGGACACTTTAAAGTATCCACTGGAGTCGGTGAGTGACAGACCCTGGGAGCTGGAAGACAAGGCTGGAGCAGACGGAGTTGAATAGTGGACCGTCTGTGGAGGTCTCAGGAGCCAGTCAGGGGAAGGAGTGTCCCTGAGAGGAAAGCAGGCCGATGTGGCCTGGAAGAGGGATGGGCTGGAAGTTGTAATCCATCAAAGGCCCAGCTAGCACTAAAGTACTTAGCTACACTTGAGGGGTCCTTGTGCCACCAGTGCCGGCCTGATCCGTGACTCCGGATGTGAGAGATATGGTGTGCTTGAGGGCAGCAGAAAGGTGAACTACAACTACCAACCACCCCTGAGGGGGCACATGGCTGCATTGGATATTGTGTTTATATTGTTGTATTCCTCTTCTGGTATATTTCTACCAAAGCCTTAAAAATACACAGACCAGTTTATCCCAAATCAAGCGATCACATTATAAATACTTGAAGTCATTTTCAGGCCTTGAACAAGTATTCACTGATCAAACCGTTTAGGACATTGCTTACCCTGCGATCTCCGGCTGTGATATTTTGTAGCGCTCCTGCTGCCGCCTCTGTTGTGTGTCTGTTGAGTTCACATTGCTGCAGTAGTCGGTTGTATAGATGGACAATCTGTGGATGCCACAACCACTCCATCCCCTTCGGATCCTTTGAGATCTCTGCAAAAGTGGCAAGGTCTGTGCCCTGTTGCTGTGAGAAAGAGTGAGGTATAGTGTGAGTCTGGGAATGAGCACCAAAGAAAGGTAAGAACAAAGATCACATATGTGGTGGACCTTTAATCAAGTCACCCAAAAGTGCTAAGTTAGTTCTAGCTGGAACATGGTGGGCCGAGCGAGCCTCTGGCTTCCTATAAGTCTCGGATACACTAATAGCCAGTCCTAACTGACAGATTTACCATCTATGACCATATGGGAGTTTTGGGTGCTCCATAAGCAACAGGAGCATTAAATACTGTTCTGCAAGGCTCAATTACTGACCCAAGGAAGACTTTACTGTACTTAAAAGAGATCCTGTCACCAGATCATTAATTTCAACAAAGACTTCCCATAAAAGTTTTGGCATATTTAAAGCAGAACTAAAAAAACTTACCTTCCCTCCGATGGTCTTATTCCTAGGTCGACATCTTCTGTTGTGTGCAGGTCTTCGACCATCATCACGGGTTGGAGCAGGATGACGTCACTCCTGTGCATGTGCAGGAGGTTGTTATCCCAGCACACAGAGACCAGGGATACCAGTGTAAGTCAAGCTGCATGTGCACAGCTCAGTTTACATGCTGGAGGAAACAGAGCAGGCAGGTAGGTGAATCTAATTGCAGAAGAAACATGTAGAGGTTGATTTACTAAAACTGGAGTGTGCAAAATCTGGTGCAGCTCTGCATAGAAACCAATCAGTTTTCAGGGTTTTTTTTTTGTCAAAGCTCAATTGAACAAGCTGAAGGTAGAAGCTGAATGGCTATCATGCACAGCTGCACCAGATTTTGCACCCACCAGTTTTAGTAAATCAACCCTGTAATGTCTCTTTTGCAATAAAGTGCCTGTCTGCTCACTGTCTGACGGTAGAACTTTAGTTTTTCTTTATCATATTTTATGCATGTTATTTACCAAGCTGCTCTTGTGTAGATATCCAAAAGCCCTGATGGGCACCACCATCTTGGGTATGAGGTCAGCTGCTCTAGTACACTCAGAGTTCTCTCTCAAGTGCTCCATCCCCAGAAGCTACATAAAATAGGTTATGTAGGAAGGTGAAGGGAGGGGGTGCAGGAGTTGGGCCAACACAGAGTATTAGACACTCTCAAAAGAGGGGAATCCTATGCCAAGCAAAAGGGAAGGGAGTGAACTCTTCTCGAGTATTCAAATGTTTCAGCAAGGTAAAAAGTACATTGCAAGTTGATAAAAAAAAATGTATACAGTGGAAAATACACTGCATGTAAGGTTTACTTGAAATGTCCTGTGTTTTTATCTGTAATTTGAAAGTTGGTGATATCTTAGTATGATTGTGTCCAATAGTTTATGGCAGGGAGTTTTAAAAAAAATTACCTCTTTCAGTTTCCGGCTCTGAGGGGTGAAACAACCCACAGCGTCTCCTGCCGCGGTGCGTCCCCTCTGCGTTCCTTCCAGCCTTTGCAGCAAGGATGGTGGCAATTCATCATACAATCGGTAGGACAGGTTTCTGAGCACACATACTGCATTTTCAACACTCTAGAAAAGGTATATAAAGTTGTATTTACTAAAAATGGCCAACCCTTTGCATAAATCAACATAGTAAGACCAATAAAGCCTCAGTCATTTCACTTAGACCCCTTTCACACCAAGGCGTTTTCAGGCACTTTTGCGCTAAAAATAGCGAATAAAAAGCGCCTGAAAAACTCCCCCCAATACACCCCAGTGTGAAAGCCCGAGTGCTTTCACACTGGGGCGGTGCACTTGCGGGACGGTAAAAAAAAGTCCTGCAAGCCGAATCTTGCAGCGGCGTGGGAGCGGTGTATTCACCACTCCTATACAGCCCCTGCCCATTCAAAACAATGGGCCAGCGCTCCCGAAGCACAGAACACTGCTTGGTAGCGCCACTAACCAAAACTTTTAACCCCTGTTTAAACCCTTGTGGGGGGGGTTAAAAGCACACCGCCGCTGTCTGAATAGCGGCACAATAGGGCCGATATAATGAGTGGTAAAACACCGCAAATTAGCGGTGTTTTACCACTAAGGCTCAGACAGCCCCAGTGTGAAAGGGGTGTTATAGTTACATCTCTCTCTGGGTTTGCCATGACCAAAAATGATCTCCATTGGTACCAAAGAAACAAGGAAAGGTTGAAGTGCCAAAATATATATACACACACACACACGTACATACATACACACAATATGGATATTGTATTCCTAGGTTTTGCATTTTTTGCAAGAGAATTAAAAGGTTTGGTAACATAGTTGAATACTGCATTCTATTTTAGAAGTTTTATCAAGAAAAAAAAAAAAAAAAAAAATAGAAAAACATGCATTTTCCAATAGTTCATCACTTATACTTAGGGGAAAATAACTGGATGGTGCATGCAAACGCAGGGCAAGATTTTCCGAGGGCACAGCAGATTCGGTACCAAAGCAGTGGTGACTCATCCATAAGGGGCGCAGGGGCTCCACCCCCCTAATCCATATGCCCGGCCCCTAATCTACATGCAGGACGCATGGATTTCAATGGGGGTTTTTATTTTGAAGCATATGATTAGAGCCTGAGGCTCCAATTGGCTTAAAAAAGGGTGGGCTTGGGGTGCAGAGCATTGCGCCCTGAGCCAACCCATCTCTGACATTAGCAAATTAATATTCACTATGGTCTTCATAATTCTCCTACTGGCCAATCAGAAAGCGGGTCCTGAGACCCGATTGGCCAGGGAGTCTTAAGACCCACTTCCTGGGCGGCCGAGAGGAGAAGCAATAGCCACGGAGTGAGGAGTAGCTGGCATGAGGAGCAGCAGCTCCTCCTCCTCTGCTTACTAAGGCAAGGAGGCCTCTGACCGCCGCCTTCCCGTTCATCTACCGTGGGGGGGGGAAATCGCCGCCTTCCCGTCAGTCTCCCGTGGGGGGTAGGGGGTTGTCATTGGTTTGTCGCCCCCCCTCCCCAAAATATTGAGCACCAGCCGCCACTGTACAAAAGTCATTTTAAAGCTTTTCTCTTTTATACAAAAGGTGAAAAAGCAGCTGTTGCTGTAAATCGTACAGCAAAAATGCTAAACAGTGCACAAGCTTACATGTGCAATTGCGACTTTCTGCAAAAGTACAAAATGTTATATGTCGGCAATGGATCACTACTGTTTTACTGAATTACTGCATAGTGTGGCAGGGCATTGCCTCAGTTCTGCTCTGTTCCAAGAGAACCACTGGAGCTCACATGCAATCCCAGTACCATAGTCATTCTGCATTGTGGTTACATTGTGCTTTAATGGAGCCTGGATCAGAAGCCTGGCATTGAGTAAATGCATCCTGGTACTGTCCACAGTCAGTTCTAAGCCTATTGTAGTGGCAGTAGATTCTGCAGCTCTGTTTTACAACAGCATACAGCTAAAGTAAGTGCAAACCAAATCGTTTAATAGTTTTAAATATGCAGCTTTCAATTAAATACCTGGTAATCCTGCCATGAAGGTTTTTTGTTTAATCCCTTACTGTAATGAAGTGACAACACTTCCGTCTCCAATATGTTCTCCTAGGTTGTCATACAAGCTTTCAATGGAGACTACAATTGTAGCACATACGATCCACTGTTGTCACCATCAGGAAATCTGCCCTGAAAAATGCTATGCAGGCATTCTGGATTGCATGTATGAAGGTAAAAAGTGACTGAAAAAAGGATGCATTGGATCAGCAGCACCAAGATGCAACAAAGGATTACATTTAAAAAAAAAAAAGAAAACTTTTTTTTTTAAAACAAAAAGGTAACACTTGTTTTGATACACTGAGCATTAGCATTGGTTAGGGTTTACATCCACTAAAGGTGTGTTAAACATGCACATTAGCTGCCAAACGTGGCAATAGCTCCTCACCTTGTCTTCAGATTTGCCAGCCTGCATAGCTTGGTTTATGTATCCAACCAGGGCATCCACCAGTCCAGGACTCTCTCGCATCTTCTGACGGGTCTCCTCACTCGCAGAACTTAGGTTCCTTTAGAAGAATACAGAACATGGATCTGATAAATAATCCATTTTGCCCAACCCGCCTACTTTTAACAGTCGATCAAGTTTCATTCATACCTGAGAAAGCCAGTGGCATTGTAAAATATCTCAGCCTCTGATGCATTCTGCTGGATGAGTGCAGATCCTGATGATCCAGAGAGTGGAACCAGCACCCTCTCTGTCAGGGGACTTAGAGTATCGCGTGCCAGTCTTGATTTCAGGTTATCACTGGAAGACAAGTTCCATAAAATCCCTAAAAGAAAAAAAGAAAAATAGAAATTATATATATTAATAATGGAAAAAATAAATTTGGTTTTTAACCACTTGAAGACCAGGCCTTTTCTGACATTTTTGTTTACAAGTAAAAATCAGTATTTTTTACTTGGAAAGTTACTTGGAACCCTCAAATATTAGAATCTCGATTGACGCGCCCCCCCCCCCCCACGATCTCCATCACGCATTACCCCGATTTTCAGTGCAGTTAATGGAGTCCAATTTGCGGGGCGACTCAGCGCAACTTGACTAATATAAGTCAATGCAAGTCTCCTGAAGTCTCCCCAGGAACCTTTTCCTAAGTCGGAGCGACTTGAGTCTCTCCTAGCTGGGCAGACTGCCTAGCCTGAGATCATTGTTGATAAAAGAAGCAAAGAGATACTCTGTTTCTAGAAATCCACGGAATTTACTCCCGTGAACGCCCGTGTATAGAAGAGTTTAATTTAACCATTTAAAGACTAAATCTTTTCGGACATGTGTTGCTTGTGACATGTGTTGCTTACAAGTAAAAATCCAGTATTTTCTGCTAGAAAATTACTAAGAACCTCCAAACATTATAGATTTTTTTTAGCAGAGACCCTAGAGAATAAAATGGCGGTTGTTGCAATATTTTATGTCACATTGTGTTTGCGCAGCAGTCTTTTAAACGCAATTTTTGGGAAAAATTACACTTTCAAAAAATAAAATTAAACAGTGCTGTTAGCCCAATTTTTTGGTATATGTAAGATGTTACGCCAGGAGAATCGTGAGAGAATCATGATCTTTATTCTAAGCAAAAAAATTGTGATTCGCATTTTGGCCAGAATCGTGCAGCTCTATACAAACACACACACACTTCTATTTTAGCAGAGGACTGAACTAGACCACAGATGGGATCGAGGATTTTTCCGGTCCTCACTCACCTCTATTGTCAATCGCCGGGATCCGATCGGGAGATGGGACAGCCCAAAAAACAAGTTATGTACACCGGAGAGCAGTGCTTGTAAATGTGATCCAGCAGCTAATCAGCCACTCTGATCACTTTTGCAGGTTAGGGAACTTTTGGTATTACCTCTTTGGTTCTAAAGAACCTTGTCCCATCACTAAGCAGTGACATGTGATTATCACAATGAATAGAAGGGTTTTTGATCTGGAGTATGTGAAGGACAACTTGACTTCACCTTCTCTATGTTGTTCAATACATAAGATGGTAGTGCCCAATGGGGGTTGGGAAGAACAGTGTTTTTTTTAATCACAGATTACACTGAGCAGGATACATTCTCTACAGTTTATAAACAGAAAAGACAAAGCGTACCGGTTACATTCTTTTTGAGTTCATCATCTTGTTCTTTAAGTGCCAGTAGAAGTTCATAGATGCCATTTTCCTCCACCAGAGCCATCTTGTTCTCAGGGCTGTCATAGATCAGATTGCGCATTGCTCCTGTGGCATGGCGCTGCACCTCTTGGCTGGAGTGATTGAACAATTTCACCAGCTTGGGAATGGCCTGCAAACTTCGAGCCTAAACAATATACATAATAGGATGCTGCCATGAGTATAATCAGGTTAAAGCCCATGACAGCTAGAAGCCATTTGGTGTTCATATTAAATTATATTGAAATGTGCCAGGAGTTAATCACTCACCTGTTTCTTCGCTTCTGAATCACTGTAACAGCGGTGCTGTATATAGGCTGCTCCTAGCACCTGGAGATTGGCATCAGATGCCATTAAATATTTCACAGCTGATGGCATATCAATGTCATCAAACCTGAAATGTAATTCAGAATCATTTGATTAGTTCCTGGCGAGATCACTTGTGTTATGAAGCCCCATGCTTTGTCAAGTAAAGGAAAACAAATGAGCTTTATTTTTAAAGCTAGACCTATCAATCAGATCCTAGCAATGAATTGGGGGTTACAGAATGAGAGATAAAACCATAATTTGCTGCAACAGTACTAGAAAGGGCTTTAGTGACTTTAATAGAAGTTTACCCAAAAAACTACTGCTACAGCAGTAAGGAAAACCTACTCAAGGATTTAAAGTGATTGTAAACAATGATCTTGTACAACAACCCTTTCGGTTTAAAATAGTATAAAAATTCATTATAAAAACCTTTTTTCCCCTTTCGTATAAGTGATCACATTCCCTCTGTGCTCAGCTGCATAAGAGCTGGGGGGAGGAGAAGCAGCAGCACGCTCAACTTCCCAGTAAATGGCTGTGCAGCAGGGGTGTGTCAGGACAAGTCTGATCATTGGAGGAGAGTAGCATAGCTGGAGAACTGACCACAGTGTGTTCTCCTGCTTAGTGTGGTCGGTTTTTAATAGATAAGCAGAGGGACCGGTAGGAACACCAGGGATTTCACATAAAGGAAGCAATACAAAGAGAACAAGATACTTTCTCATACAAAGTACATGGTACAGCAGGAGCATATCAGGAATATGAAGTGTTGGGGTAACAAACGCTTTCATTTTTGTTAAAGCAATACCTGCATTTTCAGATTTGTTATTAATAAAACACTCACCGCCATTATCTGTTGTAGTAGGATGCAAACCATGCAATATTTGCACTCAAATTAAATTAGAACCTTGATTAACCCAGTGAACTACTAGGGCTCAAATGCAGGATAAATACAAGTTCCACTGAGTATCTATGTAGCTCTGACTTAGCAGGGAGCATGATGGACCTCTGCAGAGACACCACTGCTTCCACACAGAGTCAGGTTCACACTTGTCTAATATGTTAAAATGCATTACAATCAGCGGTGGCCCGTCCATAAGGAGCGCCCCCTAATCTCCATGCGGGGAGCCAGGTGCATAGAGTGCTACGGAGGCTCTAATTGGCTTCAAAAAGGGTGGGCTTGGGCACAGAGAACAAAAAACCCAAAAACAAAAAACCCAACTGAACATTGCTCTAGAGCAGTGGTCTCCAAACTGCGGCCCTTTGCTTGCCTTTATCCGGCCCTTGGGCACTATCCCTCCCGCTGATACAAAACATTATTCTGCCATCTGACACTGACAATGAAGAACATTTCTCCCACTGGCACTATTCCTCCCTATGATACCAATCATGGGGCACGATTTCTCCCCTTAATACAAGATGTTTACTTCCACTAATACTGTACAATGAAAATTTCCACTACCGCTGGCCAAAGTCTGGCCCTCCTAGAGTCTGAAGGACAATAAACCGGCCCTTTGTTTAAAATGTTTGGAGACCCTTGCTCTAGAGGATTCTGAACAGAATACAAACCATGTACTCCAAAAGCACCTTTCACACGGGGTGGACTCTGTTTGGATCAGCAGGAGATCTGTCCACTGATCAGAACAGAGAAGGCAAATGACAGTTCAGTGTCTGCCAAGTTTATGCAGAACTGACATGGACAGAGCCCATTCTGCTCTTTGGGCAGTCGGGTGTAAATGGGCTCTGCTGTCCATTTACACCCAACTGCCCCCTGATCTGATCCGCCTAGTAAGAGGGGGGTGGATCTCTTTTTTTTTCGCAGACTTGTAGAGTGGAGTTGTTAAGTCCATTTACACTAACCAGCCCATAGGGGTGATTAGAGGATCTGATCAGGTCCACCTATAAAAGCTGACAGGCGGACCCTGATTAGACCCTTCAAGTGAAATGACAATGAATCACGACTTCAGATCTAAAACTTCAAACTTTTTGTAAGGCTTTCTTTCAAACGTATACATGGTCTTTTAACATATAATCAGTTGCAAACCAACTACTTACTGCATGTGCAAATTTCTATCAAATCTCAACAATGCAGAATAAAAACGTAAAAGGAAACCAATCTGAAGTCTTAGGATTTGGAATCTTCAACCTATTGCATAACACATCTAATGTAATATAAACCATGTGATTACACAATGCTTCACACCACATGGATAGCTGTCAAAAGTTGGAGCATGCACTACGGATGATCCATTGAACAAAACTTTATCCAAAAGTTGCATTTAATTGTGATGTTTTGGAGCAGCTCAAGGTTTCTTCCTTGAAGTCCTATAGTGTGTTATCACATACTGTAAGGTTAAGAACGAGTCAGTTGACAGCTACTATACTTGTGCATTGGGGAGTCATTCTAAATGAATAGCACCAAAGTGCATATCGGTGTTGCAGTAATATGCATATTTTATGTCACCATTAATGCTTAGGTCTGAAGGAACCCTAAGCATGCAATTCGAATATTGGATGCATTACATTGTCCTTTGTGAATTTCTGTGTAGAAGAATATTACAAAACTATTATTTAAAAGCCTAAGTTTAGTTGGGTTCTGTAGGTTTGTTCTTAAGGTATAACTAAAAGGCAAAACCTTTTTTTTAGTTTTGGATAGAGTGGAGAGGGATTAGAACTTCTGTCAGTTTTTATTGCTGTCCATGTCCGCATTAGGGAGAGTCACCCTCTCGATTTGTTCTGTTTATTATCATCATTGAAAGTGGAAATAAAGAAAATCCCAAATTTTGTAATAGAGGGGAAATCTTCCATTGGGAACACTAGTTCTGGTGAGCTGGGGGTCCCCAAGGAATTCCCTTCATTTGCAGGGATTTTGTCTCACTTCCTGTTTGGCTATGGGACAGGAAAAGAAGGGAAATCTCCGCAATAGGACACAGATGAAGGATTATAACCCGTCAGATTTTTTTTTTTTCACCCTTACTCTATCCAAAACGAAAAAAAGGTTTGCCTATAGTTCTACTTTAACCACTCCAGCCCCGGAAGGATTTCCCACTTTAGGACCAGAGCACTTTTTGCGATTCGGCACTGCGCTTTAACTGACAATTGCGCATTCATGCAACGTCGTACCCAAACGAAATTTGCGTCTTTTTCCCACAAATAGAGCTTTCTTTTGGTGGCATTCGATCCCTTCTGCGTCATTTCTGATAGCTGCTATAAACAAAAGAAGAGCGACAATTTTGCAAAAAAACCCACATTTCTTACTTTTTGCTAAAATACAAATCCAAAAAAAAAAAATATAAAAAAACATTTTTTTCCATCGGTTTTGGGGGATTTATATTCTTCCTCATATTTTTGGTAAAAAAAGAACTGCAATCGGCGTTTATTGATTGGTTTGCGCAAAAGTTGCCGCGTTTAAGAATGATGAGAATTAATTTCTGGGGTTTTTATTTTTTTTTATTTTTTACTTAGCGGTACTGCGATATTGCGGCGGACATGTCGGACCATTTTGACACTTTTTTGGGACCATTGGCATTTATACAGCGATCAGTGCTATAAAAATGCACTGATTACTGTGTAAATGCCATTGGCAGTGAAGGGGTTAACCTGGAGGGGGCGCTCTAAGGGTTAATTGTGTTCCCTGGGCGTGTTCTAACTGTATGGGGGCTGCCCTGGCTGGGGAAAGGGGATGATCACAGCTTCCATATACAGGAAGTCTGTGATCATTGCCCTTCCCCCTCTAACAGAACGGAGATCCGTTCTTTCAGTGTGGGGGAGCCATCACGGGTAGCCGGCGGCGATCGAGTCTGCCCTACCCGCTCCCTGGCTCCCCCCGAACACAGTGAGCGCGCGCGCTCACAATGCTAGTTATCGCGGCCGCCGTCCTGTGACGGCGTTTCGCAATAACGAGCCACCTTGCCGCCGTCACGGTGCGGTGTGCGGTCGGCAAGTGGTTACGTTGAATTTGTGTGCAAGTTGGAACAGGTACATTTTTTTTAACGGTTACTCCAGCCAAAAAAAACAAAATGTACGTTTTGGTTAACTAGCCATTCAGTGATGTTGGATTGCTGACAAGTCCACCGGACAGTAGATGGCAGCAAACTGTTAGCAGCAAGATGGCCGTCTGGCAGTTTCCAGGACCAGCATGATGTCCCCCTGCCTTTGTTCTTACGTACGAGTCATATACAAGTCAGATGTTTGTAACGCGGGGACTGCCTGTAAGAATAATTATTATTAATAATAATAATTAATAATAAGCACAAGGGATGGTATTTAAATTGAATGAGAATGGTCGCTTGTGCCGGTGGCTGTTCTTAGTAAAGATCTTCCATCCTCTGCTTCCCCCAGTCCTTCCGCCGGAGGATTACCGCTGTGGGGGTTAATACAAGCGACTGGACCTGTCAAGAACTTTATGGATAAACGCAGTGAACCTTTCATAGTGACTATATAAGGTCCAGCAGCTCGTATTACCCACCACAGCACTGGAAGATTACCTTATTATGGCAGGTGGGGTAGCAAAGAACTGGAGATTGCAATTAAGAGCAGCCATCACCTCAAGGAACTCTCATTCAATCCATGTATGTACCATCCCTTTCGCCAAAACGAGCTAAAAACTGGATACTTTTTAAATGCCAAATAAGTTGTCCATCAGCAGATAAGAACATAAAAGTTCTTTAGCAAAATATGTTCTAGGGGCTTTAAAATATTTGGAGGGTTAAAAACAGGCAATTTACCCAAAACAGATATTTTAACCATAGTATGCCACTTCATTTACTAACTTCTTGATCTCCCAGAATCTCTTCTGCCAGCATTTACAGTTCTGTCCCCTTTATAGGTGGTCTCACCCCCCACAATGTAAAATAACACTCTCACACGGAGTGGGACACCAACTTTAGTGCCTGGGAAGATGGGTCAGGCTTAAGGCCTCATGCACACAGGACGTTTTCACAGCAGCGGTTTTTGGCTTCAGACGTTTTTTTATAAAGTCAATAAACTCCCCATCGTGTTATCCTATGGCTGTGATTAACGGTTTTGGGCAGGGACGTTTTTGAGCTGTAAAATAAAAGCAAGACTAGTGGGTTCTGAGAGACTGTAAAATGCCAAAAAGCTCTAAAATGCTCAAAAACCCAGCTCACCAGTGTTTTTGAATATTTTTGATCCATTGAAAAAAAAAAAAAAGCCAAGTACCGCTAGTGCATTAACGCTGAAAAACTCACTACAGAGCTACTGACGTTTTTAGAATGTTTTTTTAAACGTCCTGTGTGCATGAGGCCTAAAGAGCAAAGTTTCTGACTTAAAATAAGTATTGGATATACAACGTAATATTGACATAAAAGCACACACATAGGTTGGACTTGTGTCTTTTTTCAACCTCGCAAACTATGTAACAATTTGCATGGAACCCCTAAATACTGCCAGGATCCACACATGGATGTTTTTTTATATATTTTTTTTGGATTTGTATTTTAGCAAAAAGTAAGAAATTTGTTTTTTTTTTTGCAAAATTGTCGCTCTTCTTTTGTTTATAGCGGCGATCAGAAATGACGCAGCAGTGATCAAATACCACCAAAAGAAAGCTCTGTTTGTGGGAAAAAAAGGACGCAAATTTCGTTTGGGTACAACGTCGCACGACCGCGCAATTGTCAGTTAAAGCGACGCAGCGCCGTATCGCAAAAAGGGCTCCAGTCCTAAAGCTGGAAATCCTTCCGGGGCTGAAGTGGTTAACTAAAGTAAATCTCTTGCTTTATCTAAAGTTGCTCCCTCACTGGCCGCAAGGCAGAATCCTATTTACGAGGAAACAGAATGGAGTGACATCTCAAAGGTCCAGCAAGTGAGGAAGCAATATTAGACCCCTTTCACACTGAGGCGCTTCTAAACTGCCAGTAAAACACTGAGCGCATTGAAGAGCACAGTGGTGTAGTGGGTAGCACTTTCGCCTGGTAACAAAAGGGTCGCTGGTTCAAATCCCAACCACGACACTACTTGCCTGGAGTTTGCATGTTCTCCTGTGCCTGCGTGGGTTTCCTCCGGGTACTCCGGTTTCCTCCCACACTCCAAAGACATGCTGGTAGGTAAATTAGATCCTGTCTAAATTGGCCCTAGTATATGTATGAATGTGAGTTAGGGACTTTAGATTGTAAGCTCCTTGAGGGTAGGGACTGATGTGAATGTAAAATATATATATGTAAAGCGCTGCGTAAATTGACGGCGCTATATAAGTACCTAAAATAAATAAAATAAATCAATAAGAGCTTTTCAGGAGCTTTTGAAAAGCTTTTCAGGCGCTTCTGAAGAACTTTCCATTGATTTTAATGGAGAGGGGCGTTTTTTCACAGCCCTGCCAGCGCACTGCCCCAGTGTGAAAGCATTCGTTGACTTTAATGGAAATAGGTTTTCGTGAGATTTTCAGGTGCTTAGCGTGAAAGCACCTGAAAAGCGCCTCAGTGTGAAAGGGGTCTAAAGGAAATTGACAAGTAGAGATTTAAAGAGGAAGTAAACCCTGATGGGTTTTACTTCCTCTTTAATACCGTGCAATGTAAAAGCATAATGAGCTAGTATGCATCGCATATTGAGCTAGTATGCATCGCATATTAGCCCATTATGTGGAACTTGCCTGCATTGGAAGCCCGTGATGTCCCCGCTCCAGGCCGCGTCCATCTTCTGCCCCTCTTCCTTCCGGGCCCGCAGACTCCGGCTCTATGATTTGCTGGAGTCGTGTGAAGTCACTCCCGTGCATGCGCATGGGAGCCGCCAATCGCGGCACGCTCTCAGTGAAGAAACGGCACAAAGGCCGTTTCTTCACTGCGCACGTGCCCGATGACGTGGGCACATGTGAGTACACTGTATATCTCCTAAACTATTTATTATAGGCTTACCTGTAGGTTAAAGTGGTTGTCAAGGGTTGACAACCACTTTAAAGTATAACTAAAGGCAATTTTTTGTTGTAGTTTTGGATAAAGTGAGGAGGGATTAGAACACCTGTCAGGGAGATTCCCCCTCTCCATTTGTCCTGTTTATGGTTATCAGTGAAAGTAATAAAAAATCCCATTTTTGGGTTGTCCCCAGAAAAGTAGAGGGGAAATATTCCAACGTAGACACTAGCTCTGGTGACCTGGGGGTCCCCAGGAGATTCCCTTAACCACTTCCCAGCCGCGTCACGTACATTAACTGCTGGAGAGTGGCAGCGTCTATAAACGGCGGCTCACGCATACACTCTTGTGCCCGCTGCACTCTACAGAAGTGTGGCTGTGGCTTGGGCAGACTCGATCTCTGCCGGCGAGCCGCGATTGCCTGGCAGAGAAGAGAAACCGGGAACCACTGATGTAAACACGGTGGTTCCCCTCTCTGTCCGGCAGCAAGTAAGAGATCTACTGATCCCTGTCACTGGGATCGGTTAGATCTCTTATGCCCCTGGCAGCCCAGCCCCATGACAGTTAGAACACGCCTAGGGAACACAGTTAACCCCTAGATCACCCCCTGCAGGTTAACCCTTTCACTGCCAAACACATTTACACAGTAATCAGGGATATTTACATTTCTGATCGCTGTATAAATGTCATTGGTCCCAAAAAAGTGTCAAAAATGTCCAATATGTCCGCTGCAACATCAGAGTCCTGATAAAAAGAAAAGAAAAAAAATTGTAAAAAAAACACCAGAAACAAATTCTCATGGTTTGTAAACGTGGCAACTTTTGTGCAAACCAATCAATAAACCCAGATTGCGATTTTTTACCAAAAAATATGAGGAAGAATATAAAATCTGCCAAAACCGATGAAGAAATTAGTTTTTTTATATATATATATTTTTTTTATATGTATTATAGCAAAAAGTAAGAAATATTGTTTTTTTTGCAAAATTGTCGCTATTTTTTTTGTTTATAGTGGTGATCAGAAATGACGCAGAGGGGATATACCACCAAAAGAAAGCTCTATTTGCGGGGGGAAAAAAAAAGATGTAAATTTCGTTTGGGCACAACGTTGCACGACCGCGCAATTGTCAGTTAACGTGACACAGTGCCGAATCTCAAAAAGTGCTCTGGTCCTAAAGGACTTACTTCCTGTTTGGCTATAGGACAAGAAGTGCAGGTAGATTTCTCAAATGGGAAAGTATGGTAAACATAAACCTTTCAAGTTTTGCCTATAATCCAACTTTTTTAGGCATTTGGTAATTTTGTCAGCATCATTAGTGTGATTCAATGAGTATGTACACAGAGACAATATACTGTATGCAAAAAGGCACCTTCTCAACTTTAATATTTTTATATTCAGGATGCCACATGTATAACTAAAATGGTCAAACAGAACCCTCCACTTCCAAAAAATGGATAAATAGTAGCAGCAGCCCAGAAACACCTAAACAGACACTGCTATTCCAGGTCATATAGCCAAATGTCTGGACAAGTTGGTGGAACTTGAGAACATAGGACAGATTTTACACATTTGCTTCCAGCAATGTGTACTGCTCTTACACTTGCTCACAATCAGCAACGCAACCCAATGTAAAAGAAGTGTCCTCGTGAGTAGCAGATTGGTATACCAAGGGTTCGTGTGCCTCCAGGCTCCAGCTGTATACAATAAGGGCCAAAGGTTTGTGGACTACTCGCAATCATAACTGTATGAGTTAGTTAGACATTCCATGCAATAAAAGCCTTTGATTTTTTGAAGAAAGCCTTCCCAGAAAAGTAGAGTGTCTGTAGGAACTTGTGACCATTCAGCCAAAAAGTCAGTTCAGTAGGGTTGAGGTCAGGGCTTTAGGCAAACCACTTGAGTTTCCCCACACCATGTTTTTATAGACACTGGCACTGCGTACATGGGCACAGTTGTACTGAAACAGAAAATGGTCTATCCCAAAGTGTGGCAACATAGTTAAAAGCACGGATTAGACCAGTACCCTTCACTGAAAACACATGAACTCAAAAATTTGGAGCGGTGTCCACTAGGGTTGCCACCTCATCCCTTTAAACCCGAACACATATGAATTGCACAGGTTCTGAGGCTAGTTTTACCACTTCCAGGCCGCCGTATGCAGAGTGACAGCCGGGAAGTGGTTTAGTTATCCTGACTGGACGTCATATGACGTCTTCAGGATAACAAGCCGCCGCGCGCCCGGAGGGGGGGGGGGGCACATCGCGGCGATCGGTGGTGTGGGAGGTCAGTCTGACCTTCCCCCCGCAATACCGATCTCGGTAAAGTGCTTCCATCCGAAGCAGTTTACCATGTGATCAGCCGTGACCAATCACGGCTGGTCACAGTGAAACACAGGAAAGCCGTTTATCGGCTTTCCTGTACTCAGGTCTGCAGACCTGAGGAGTGGAGAGCCGATCGGCTGCTCTCCTGACAGGGAGGGTTTGTGCTGATGATTTATCGGTACATGCGTCACGGTC
>BLSH010246063.1:1167713-1178954 GCA_018402905.1 Glandirana rugosa | reverse complement strand
TATATATATATATATACACACACACACACACACACACACACACATCATAAGTACATGGCACAACAGACACACATCAGGAATAGGAAATATTGGGGGTAACAAACACTTTAACCACTTCCCACCCGCCCACCGTCAAATGATGGCGGGGCAGTGCGGCTTTCGTTCTGGGATGATGTCATATGTCGTCGTCCCAGAAAGCACGCCGATCGCGGTCTGTGTACAGAGCCGCGGCTCTTTAACCATGTCATAGGGATGTAATCAGGGCACTGTTTATCAGTGCCCCGATTACCATTGACCACCAGTGCCAGCAACCAGTGCCCACCCCAGTACCAGCAATAAGTGTCCACTAATGCCAGTCAGTGCCCACAAGTGCCAGCAATCAGTGCCCACAAGTGCCACCAATCAGTGTCCATTAGTGATACCAGTCAGTGCTGGCTATTAGCGCCTATCAGCGCTGCCCATCAAAGCCCATCAGTGCCACCCATCAATTCCGGTCAGTACCGCCCATCGGTGCCCGCCAGTGCCACCCATCAATGCCCATAAGTGTGGCATATTAGTACATCCTTATCAGTGCCCATCAGTGCCGTCTCATCAACTTTTTTTTTCTAAATTTTCAGGTCTTTTTTTTTAGTAAGGAATAAAAAAAAAAACAGCAGTGATTAAATACCAAAAAGAAAGCTCTATTTGTGTGAAGAAAATTATAACAATTTCACATGGTTACCGTGTAGCATGCCCACGCAATTGTCATTCAAAGTGTGACAGCGCTGAAAGCTGAAAAATGGCCTGGACAGGAAGGGGAAGAAAGTGCCCAGTATAGAGGTGGTTAAGCTGGCTGTACATTATTTAATTTTCATTGAATATTTGTAGAAATTTTCATTTGTATGAAAATGTGTGCCAAAATGCTCAGTACAGGGTTAAGAACTTGAAGAATGCTGTTCAAAATATTGTTTGCTTTCACCATTCGATTTTGAAATGGATGGATGTTCCCAGTTGAAAAGCACATACTGTACATGGTTAGAAATTTGTTTAAAAAAAAAAAAAAATGTACATCCTGTTCCCTTGGTATTTCTCATCATTACAGTGGATGTAAACCCTCCATATACCCAGGGAAGTGAACAGCTTCAGATAATACACAGGAATGAAACAAATCCTCCTACATACAGTTTACATGTATATATGCTGCCTTAACATTTATATACTGTTTAGAAAGTGCATATCGTGTTCAATTTTCCACTTCCTCATTTCTCTGTAGGAGGGGATGATTGCTAGACACTGCGAGAAAGCCGATTGGATATAAAAAACATTTTTTTTCCATCAGGTTTGGCCGATTTATATTCTTCCTCATATTTTTGGAAAAAAAAAAAAAAAAAAATCGCAGTCGGCATTTATTGATTGGTTTTGCGCAAAAGTTGCCGCGTTTACGGATGATAATCAATTTCTGTTTTTATTTAATTTTTACTAGTAATGGCGGTGATCTGCCATTTTTAGCGGTACTGCGATATTGCAGCGGACATGTCGGACCATTTTGACACTTTTTGGGACCAATGACATTTATACAGCGATCAGAAATTTAAATGTCCACTGATTACTGTATAAAATGTCATTGGCAGGGAAGGGGTTACCTGCAGGGTGTAGTGAAGGGGTTAACTGTGTTCCCTAGGCATGATCTAACTGTGGGGGGCTGGACTGTTCTGGGCATAAGAGATCTAACTGATCCCAGTGACAGGGATCAATAGATCTCTTATGTCCTCACTGACAGAGCGGGGAATCTTTTGCTGTGGCCGCTCATCGCGGCTCGCCGGCAGACATTGGGTCTGCCCGAGCCGCGGGCACACTCCTCCAGAGTGCAGCGGGCACAACCCCAAGTGGCCGCTCTGCAAATCGTTGCTTATTTACGGCGATTCACAGGATGCATCCACACTGCCGCAGTAAATATACTGCACGCGATGTGGAACCGGTTAAGATTAAACCGCCTTTCTTCTATTTGTAGTGAATGGCCGCGTGTCTTTGTGTACTCCCTTGCGCTGAATAGTTTTGTCCATATTGTGGGGTCAGCAGTACGGTATTTGTACATTGAAATCATAACCCCTCTCAAGCGTCTCTTCTCCAGAGAGAATAAGTTCAGTGCTTGTAATCTTTCCTCATAATTAAGGTCCTCCAATCCCTTAATTAGCTTAGTTGCCCTTCACTGAACCCTTTCCAGTTGCAGGACATCCTTCCTGAGGACTGGTGCCCAGAACTGGATGGCATACTCCAGGTGCGGCCTCACCAGAGACTTGTATAGTGGGAGAATTATTGATTTATCCCTGGAGTTGATCCCTTTCTTGATGCATGCCAACACTTTGTTAGCTTTGCTTGCAGCAGCTTGGTATTGCATGCCATTGCTGAGCCTGTTCTCCACTAGGACCCCTAGGTCTTTTTCCATCCTAGATTCCCCTAGAGGCTCTCCCCCTAGTGAGTAGTTTGCACTCATGTTCTTGGTACCCAAATGCATTATTTAAAATTTTTCTACCTTAAACTTAATTTGCCACTCGTCTGCCCACCCCATTAATTTGTTCAGATCTTGTTGCAAGGTTTCCACATCCTGTGGAGAAGTTATTGCCCTGCTTAGCTTGGTATCATCCGCAAATATTGAGATTGAGCTGTTTATCCTGTCCTCCAGATCGTTTATGAATAAATTGAATAGGCTTGGTCCCAGGACAGAACTTTGGGGAACCCCACTTTCTACACCAGACCATTCCGAGTACTCCCCATTTATCACCACCCTCTGGACTCGCCCCTGTAACCAGTTTTCAGTCCAGGAACTCACACTTTGATCCATGTTGAGAGACCCAAGTTTGTACAGTAAATGTTTGTGGGGAACTGCATCAAATGCTTTTGCAAAATCTAGATACACCACGTCTACAGGCCTTCCGTTATCTAGATGGCAGCTCACCTCCTCATAGAAGGTTAATAGATTGGTTTGGCAAGAACAATTCATGAAACCATGTTGATTACTGCTAATGATATGGTTCTCATTACAATAAACTTGTATATAATCCCTTATTATTCCCTCCAAGAGCTTGCAAATTATTGATGTTAAGCTAACTGGTCTGTAGTTCCCAGGGATATATCTTGGTCCTTTTTTATATATTGGTGCTACGTTGGCTTTCCTCCAATCAGCTGGTATCATACCAGTCAGAAAACGGCTCTTAAAGATCAGGTACAATGGTCTGGCAATAACTTGGTTGAGTTCCTTAAAGGACCCTCGGGTGTAAGCTATCTGGTCCTGGTGACTTATTAGTGTTAAGTTTTTCAAGCCTATTCTTAATTTTATCCTCAGTTAGCCATGAGGGTGCTTCCTGTGACATGTCTCGAGGACCAACATTGTAGTTCTGAATAATTGAGCCCCCCCCCCCCCGTTCCCTTCGTGAATACTGAGGAGAAAAAAAAGTTTAAACACCTTTGCCATTTCTCCTTCCTTTGTAACTAGACTACCTTCATCATTCTTTATAGGGCCAATGTGATCTGACCTCCCTCTCTTTCTGTTTATATACTTAAAGAATTTCTTGGGATTCTTTTTACTCTCCTCAGCTATGTGTCTTTCATGTTCTACCTTAGCCACCCTAATTGCACCCTTACATTCCTTATTGTGCATTTTATCAATATGGAAATCTGACAGAAACCCCTCGGCCTTGTATTTTTTGAAGGCCTTCTCCTTTGCTTTTATGTGTGCCTTTACGTCGGAGTTAAGCCATCCTGGTCTTTTATGAGCGCTTTTAAATGTATTTCCCTTTGGGATACACTGGCTAATACCTTTGTTTAGTGTGTTCTTGAAGCACTCACATTTTTCCTCTGCGTTCATTGTTCCTAGAATTTTATCCCAACTAACCTCTAACCTCCAGCAAGGAAAATTCAGTGTGTTTGTATTCCCCTTATGTTTCCCATTTGTGTAATATATACTGAAACTAATTGACCGGTGATCGCCATTTCCTAGATTGCCCCTTACTTCCACATCTGTGATCAGGTCTGTGTTGTTAGTAATCGGGAGGTCTAATAATGCTTTTTTTCTTGTTGGTGCATTTACCATCTGACCCATGAAATTGTCCTGCAGGACATTTAGGAAATGGTGAGCCTTAGCTGAGTGTGCAGTACCTTCCTCCCACTTAATATCTGGATAATTAAAATCCCCCATTATAAGGACATTTTCCATCCTTGCCGCTATTCCAAATTGCGATAGGAGGTCCACCCCCCCCCCCCCTCCTCCCTCTGGTTAGGGGGCCTATAGCATATTCCCAGTATTACTTTCCCCCTGGTATCTTCCTTTTGTAGCTCTACCTATAAGGCTTCAACTTCCTCCAACACACAGTTATATCTCCAGTCTCCCAGAACGTGTGACAATGTATCAAGCCAATAGAGCTATGGAGGAAGAGACAGCTATGGGACATAGGTGTGCCCAGGTCAAATTTCATGAATTGGGTTTACGTCCACTTTAAGGTTGAAAACAAACATTGATTTGACCCCACTAGCGGTTAGAAACTTGAACAAACATTCCTATAGCCAAACGATTTGATTGAAGTTCTACTACTGTATGCCAAGTATTACAGAAGACAGGTTATAACTCAACATCCAACACTGTTACTTATATGTTCTCCCTGCAACGGTTTTTTAGTTCCTCAACTTTTCAGTGAGCCAATATACAAAGCTCTGGTTTGCGGTTCTCACCCTGAGGTGGCCTACTGCCTGAGCTAGTGAAGCTCAGGTGTCAACTGTTGACAAGTATGCAAGACCTTGGAGAAAAAGAAATTGCAAAATGGCTACTTTAGTAGAAACTTACCCACTAGTGAACGAATGCTGACTTATCAGGCTTTTGTTGCCATCATAAACATCCATGCTTCTAATCTCTTGAACTTGCTGTGCAGACTCTGCCAGGCTACGCATAGATGGGGCACGAGAGGTCTGCTCGATCGTAGTTGTCACATACCCAGAGCCTGCACCAACTGACTGTTGTAGCTGTTGAGGTGCAACTGAAGTCAAGGTGCCATACGATCCAGAGGCGGTACGATTGCGATTGTTGCTTTGAAAACGCTGAAGGGTGCGCATGGCAGGTGCACGAATTGTTCGAGTCTGTACTACCTCTGCTCGTTCAACCCATGAGCCACCGCCACCATCCTGACCAAAGGTTCCTGAGAGAGATCTCTGGATTGTGGGTGCTGCACTGACAGAAGACATCTGGCGAGTATAATAAGCGGGTTGAGAAACTGCCACTTGCTCATATCGGTCATCACCATCTCCAATACGCAGTGATCTCAGAGACATTGTATCATAATCTCTTCGACCTGTATAGGCCCTTTCATGGTAGGAGGATGGACGGGAGGTGGAGTATCGTTGTTGTTGTTGTTGTTGTTGTTGTGGAGGAGGTACACTGATTCTCTGTGAGGCTCCAACATCCACAGCAGAGCGGGAAGAGTAGCCTGAACGCATTCCCCCAAGGGCACCATACCCAACTGAGCGGCTTGACTGTAGGGAAAAAAAAAAAAAAAAAATCAATATTACCATATAATTTATAACCTTTTCTCTTTCACTTCCCCAGCGAGGAAGGTAGGCCCAGACTAGAAGAAAGAAGCCTAGGACGCAGGGCCGGCATGACTGGGTTATAAGGGGTTTGGACATAGGAGGAGTTGTGGGAGATCAAAAGTAATTGAGAGGTGATACTCACCGGATTGGTAGAAAGGATGGAGCAGGTGGGGCTTCAGAAGTTGGGAATGTGGGAAGGCATTGAGAGGAGTCAGTCGGGAGAGAGCTTGGACGGGGCAACTTCCCACCCTCCCTCAGAGTGAAGGGTTTTTAATATAGTTTTGGTCTTTGTTTTATTTGCAGGTTATGAGGTCTGGGTATTTTTGTCATAGCGGCTGGATGGGCACAAGGTCCTTGGATGTGTTATAATTAGGGGCAAAAAGGTACATTTGTAGGGACCTGTCTTGAGTACAGCTCCCATTATCCTGGCTGGTGGTATCTGCGATACTGGTTTGTCTTTGAGTCAATGTTTCTGTGGCTGAAGGCCTAAAATGGTGGTTTACGCAGGCACTTGAAGCGCATGCCCACGAGGACCTTGGAGCCCCTGGAATACTGTATGTATGTTTAGATGTTTAATATGCGGTTATTTATATGTGGTTAATAAAAGGCTGCTATGGCCATTAAAACTCCAGTTGGTGTCATGTCTGGTTAATCTATTTTAGTGGTCGGTGGAGTGGTCAGGCAGTCTGGGAAAAGCATCTTTTGTACCCTAGTCATGAATTTGCATATAATTTGGCGCTGCGTTTATGTGATTTAACTTTTGGGACAATCTGATCTATTGTTTATGCGAGCTGCCAATACTAATACCAAGTGGACTGTGTTTCCGTATACCATACTTTGGACTTCTTAGTTTTGAGTAAGCGCGGGTTCTCTGTATTATTTCTCATGAATTTGCATAGGCATACCATCAAGGAACATGAAGATGGTTTCTGCACACCTGTGGGACATCATTTCTCAAAACCAGACCACACTATAGAAGACCTCAATGTTTTATTTCTTAAAAGGGAATTTCAGAACTATCCAGGAAAGGAAAACTTTTGAACAAAGAATGATACTTCTACTTGACACAAAAATAAATGGCCTAAATTTAGGTATGAGTTTCCTTACTCATTAGCCTACAGTTTTACGGCCCCCTCTGTGACTATCACCCCCCCAGTCTGTAGCTCTCCTTAGGTCTTCTCTCACTAACTATGCTAGTTTTACCACCATTGCCATGTACATTGGTTTGTGTGCATTTCTTTTTCTCCCTTTCCCTCAGAGATGTGTTTTTTTAACATTCTGCTAAAACTTTTGTGACTCAGTACTGCTAGGACCTTGAAGAAGGGGACATACCCCCAAAGCTTGTCCTGAAAATGTATGTATGCATAGGCCTCTTGGCTGCATCTCTGATTATGCTCTCCTTGCACAGCCTGTCAGTTTAGGTGGAAAGCCATGTCTTGGTAGGTCTTGCCATACTCTTTGCATTATCGGATGATGGATTGAACAGTGAGATGTTCAAAGTTTGGGATATTTTTTTTTTATAACCTAACCCCATTTTAAACTTCTCCACAACTTTATCCCTGACCTATCTGATGTGTTCCTTGGCCTTCATGATGCAGTTTGTTCACCAGACTTTAATTAGGGATATCAGAGTAAAGGGGGCTGAATACAAATGCACGGCACTCTTTTCAGATATGGATTTGTAAAAAATTCACAATTATGTGCCACTTTTTGTGTTGGCCACATAGAATCCCAATAAAATATAATTTAAGTTTTTGTTTTTACATGACAAAATGTGATAAGTTTCAAGGAGTATGAATACTTTTTCAAGGCACTGCATAACAATACAATAATGTTTAGGTAAAAATCTAGTGAACAACCAATTACTATAGTATAATCAATAATTGTGGAATCAAAAGAGCACCAAATAAATGTCCATGAAAAATCCTGTGGCCAATTCCGGCCCCTTACCATGTGATCAGCTGTCAGACAATGACAGCTGATCACGTGATGTAAATAGAAGATCGGTAATCTTTTTTCCCCTCATGCTGTCAACATGGGGGGGGGGGAAGCTGATCACCAGCTTCTGTCAGTGGGACATCGGTCCCTCACACAGAGAGCCGCTGCTGCCTCATCTGTGCCCACCAGTGCCACCTATCAGTACCCACCAGTGCCACCTACTAGCACCCACCAGTGCCACCTACTAGTGCCCCACAGTGCTGCCAATCAATGCCCATCAGTGTCACTTACCAGTGCCTCTCAGTGCCACCCAGTGCCCATCAGTGCCACCTATCAGTGCCAACCATTAGTGACACCTCTGTGTCGCCTTATCAGTGCCTTATCAGTGCAGCCTCATCAATGCACATCAATGAAAGAAAAAATTACCTGTTTTCAAAATTTTTAAAACAAACTTTTTTTTTTTTTTTTAGCAAAGAAATAAAAAACCCAATGGTGATTAAATACCACCAAAAGAGAGACATTTGTGTTAAAAAAAGAGAAAAATGTATTTTGGGTACAGTGTTGCATGACCGCGTGTCATTCAAAGTGCCACAGGGCTGAAAGCTGAAAATTGGTCTGGGCAGGAAGGGGTTTAAGTGCCTAGTAACAAGTGGTTAAAAGAAACCAAGAAAACCACCCCCGGCATCCTGTTCTTTCCATCCACAGTGAGAACCCAAAAGCTATGAATGGCACTTTTCTGGCTGTTTCCTTAAGAACGATCTGCATCTAACTCAGGCAAGAATTTGCATCAGTGTCCGTAACATCCAGCAGGTGAAATAAATGTAGGTAGTCCTTATTACTCCGCCTTTAAGAACCTGTTGCTATTGTAGTGACATTTTCTTAAAGGATTATGGTCGGTTCTCAGACTGAGAACGTGGTGGTGATTAAGACCAGGTCTGAGCTGGCATACAAATAGGTACGCCTGTGGGGCCTGCCTGTGCTATGAAGCGGTCATAAATGTGACAGCTTCCTGCACAGTACTATATTCTGATCCCCATTTAGCTGTTGGCTGGGAGATTCTCTGGCCAAAGGCTAAAGTTAAAAATCGATCAGAGAATAAAAATGAGTTCAATACCCATAGATGCCTGTATTTGGGAAATTACTTGTGACTTGGTGGGCAGAGGCTGATGGGGAACAGCGTGATTAGTTCCTCACCCAGTCCACCTGGCTGTCGTTTGACAGCACAGGGCTGTTGGCAGATTGAAAAGATACTATGGCTATGCCCACTGCTGTTCCCAATCATGCCTACCCCAGGACAAGACTCCTTGGCCATGCACCTGTCAGTGTGACAGGCGCAGTGGCCAGGGAGGGAGAGTGGGAGCACACGGAGGCAAAAATATCCACTATAGACACTCCAACCCCAGTGCAGGCACAGACTGATTCATGTACCAGTCTGACAGGTACATGAAATGGCAGTGTTAAACATTCACCCATAAGCTCCCAAAGGCCAATTCTCCTACACTCCAATGGTCACATGATGTATGCAATGACTCCAGTTGACGTGTTTCATCACTCAGACCTGTATGTGCTCCCAGTGTTACTTTTCGTTTATGCTCTATATCAGTGGTTCTCAACCCTGTCCTCTAGTACCCCCAGCAGGCCATGTTTGCAGGTTTTCCTTTATCTTGCACAGGTGCTTTAAATCAGAGCCAATGGCTTGGTATTTTGGACAGATATTTTATCTAAGAGAAATTCCCAAAACATGGCCTGCAGGGGGTACTTGAGGACAGGGTTGAGAACCACTGCTCTATATGATCCAAAAGCTCAGAGAAGGTGTTGGAAGGGCCAGATTATTCTGCTTTGGCATCATGCCTTCGCAACCACAGTCTGAGCTTGAGTCTAATTCATTCACAATTGCACCCCAATACACCTGCAACAATGCATTGTGGTACATTCTATTACAAAAAATGATGCATGGTTATGGGAGAGACACCTAAAGCTCCCCTGATCTAGTATTTATTACATTACATTTATGCTCTGTATGATCCAGAAGGTCGGGAAAATGTTGAATGAGCGGGATTATTCTGCTTGGATGTGTAGTTTGACAACCACTGTCTGAGCTTGAATCCATCCTTTATTTTCAATTGCCCCCCCAAAATGTATCTGCACTGCAGAGCACAGCTTATGGTGTGTTGTGGTACACTGTATTGCATTAAATGATGCATGTCCAAATTCTAGTGCAGATTTGTGTTTTTCCAGCCTTTCAAAATCAATAGGTTGCCTTAACTCAACTAACATTAATGTGTATGTTTCTATTAGATGTTGAATCCTGAATGTGACTAGCGCCACCTTTTTTGGGTATTGCTTAAGCCTAGTAGTTGGCTTCTGCTATTTTTGGTCACATAGCCTATTGGCATTTGTTGCTTTTTTTAATTGGTTTTATCAATCTGGGGTGTTTAAGCACTCACCTTGGGTCACCTGCCAAATAAAACATTTGTATATACGGTTTTGTTTCTCTTATTTTTCTTTAGGGTTTATAAATATTACTATGGTTTTTGGAGAGACACCTGAAGCTTACTTTTCATTTAAGCGCTGTATGATCGAGGTGGTCTGGAGAGGTGTTGAATGACTGGATTATTCTACTTTTGGCTGCGTGCTTTGGCAACCACCGTTCATTCTCAATTGCACTCAATAGAGCACAACAACTTGTGGTACACTGTATTGCAAAAAATTATGCATGTTCAATTTTTAGTGCTTTTCTAGCCGATTCAAATAAGTAGGCTGTCTTAACTCAACTAACATTAACGTAAATATGCATTAATGCAATGTACAAGGTCTTAACAGCATGAATGAGCCCTCAGGGTTTGAGTTTTGAGTTGTGACCACAGGTGACTGTCTTGTAACAACTTGCAGACATTCATTTTAGGATAAACCTATTTTTTCCTAGATAGAGAAGCCTTACCTGAAAAACAGGCCTATTTAATGTAAAGAGGAAACGCTAGTTCTAACATGACTAAGAGCCAGCAATAAAGATAGGATTTGCAGTGGATTATAAACATATTACAAGATGCTCATACATTGTATGAACAGTGGTAAATAATGTCACCCCACCCTATAAAGCTCAGTCAACAGGTACTCACAGATATCCTTTGATCGGAGTTGAGGACCTGGGAGCGGGAGCTGTAGGAAGCTGGCATGGAACTGTACTGGGTTCGAGTCGTGTAGCTCTCTGTGTGAGAGAAAAAGAGAGTGTTATTCATCAAAATGAAAAAGGCCTATGATCTCCACAAGAACTCTGCAAGCGTGAACATCATAAAAGCTGAAGCAGTGAGCAAGACTAATCAAGAAGTCTCAAGTCATTTAACAACAGGAATCTATTTTTTTCCCCCTTTTATTTCAACTAGTTAACACAGCATGAAAAACATCTTTTGACCCATCAAAGCTCCCATGAGTGTACTTTTCAGCTGTTGTTAGTAATGCCAATCTAACTAGCTTTGCCAACTAACACACTGCTCCATGTTCATTCTACAGTGGCCTTTAGAAATCTGCATAGAGAAGTGCTGCAATGTTCAGAAGTATGTTTTTTATAGCAAGTCTCATGTCCGGGTTTTAAATGGAATCTGTCACTAGCCTGTTAAGGGCAAAAGGTACACTTTTCTAGCTAGGGGGGGGGGGGGGGGGGGGGGGGGGGGGGGGGGGGGGGGGGGGGGGGGGGGGGGGGGGGGGGGGGGGGGGGGGGGGGGGGGGGGGGGGGGGGGGGGGGGGGGG
>BLSH010246063.1:1154641-1167703 GCA_018402905.1 Glandirana rugosa | reverse complement strand
CCGGGTTTTAAATGGAATCTGTCACTAGCCTGTTAAGGGCAAAAGGTACACTTTTCTAGCTAGCCCCCCCCCCCCCCCACCCCTCTTCCAGCAGATAATTACGCTCCCTATGCTCCCTGCTATCCTGTTTGCCTGCAGTAGTCCTGACAGTGTTCAGGGCTGGAGATGGCCCATTTAAAGCGGTAGTAAACCCATCCATTTAACAGTTTAAAAACCAGTTAAATTGCCGGAAATGCAACACTCCCATTGGTTGTGCTCTAAACCAAACTGTCAAACCATCCAATGGCTGGTATCATAGCTGATCACATGTGCAGCATCATGGCAGTTGTAGATTAAACAGAGGCCAAGATGGCAGCTTCCTTGGCTGAAAATGATAGGAGGGTTTACTACCACTTTAAGCATGAGTACTGAATCATGGGAGGATGGACATACGCTTTCCAAGGGCTCCTTGATGTGAACTGAATGAGGGAGTGCAAGGAATGGAGAAAGCTATAGGTGTTCCAGAAAGGGCAACCGTTAATCGTATAGGTAAAACTTTACTCATAAAAGTAGGCACAGTTTAATCCTGGTTTGCAATTGTTAGTCTGGAGACCATCAGCTTCCAAAGGCAATTACAAGGCATAAGAAAAGCAGCTTTCTTGATGACCTTAAAAGCATCTTTTAGCTCAACTTGGAAGTCTGTAGAGTGATTATTGTGGAAATACTGGCTGTATCATGAAACAAACCCCCGTCACTGGGTTCTTTCAGAATTAAAAAAAGCAATCAGATGGGAACATCTAACACCACTGACTGATTCTATTGCCCAGAAGGGACAGCCAAGGAATGTTCAGTTTGGGGGAAATGTATGTACAAGTATGTGGTTGGGAAAAGAAGCCATCTTCTGTTGATCAGCACCTTTACACGCGGGCCAGACATCCCTTTAGTTGCACATTTCTCCAGTTTGCTTAGGTTAAGGTGCCTACAGAATTTAGAGGGGGGTGTATACGAATTAGAGATAGCACAATCATTCTGAAAACATACATGTTCATATAGTGGCAACACGCATGTTTGCTTCTATGAAGATGGAGCTGTTTGGACATCAACAGTGCCAGCTTATCTGGTGTGGCATAACAGCATTTTGTCTGGAATCTACAAACCAGTGTGACACTTCCCACACTGGCTCAGCCAGGAGATGTATGTCATGGTCCAGAAGTAGATACAGTCATAGGATTGCTGCATCTGATTACAGCAGACCAAATCAGGTGAACATTCTGTTGTGTCTGTAGGCAAATTAGGACAAAAAGTGTAGCTATAGGGGACACATATCCACATTAAGACTTTTGTCACCTCGTGGATGAAGGCAGTTGGAAATCTGTAAATATTTTACAGCTGGTATATAGGCAAATAACTCCAGGCTGCTGTGTATCTTTGGTATATGACCTAAATTAAGTGACTATAAAATCAAAGAATGCATCTACTTAAAAAAGAACAAATACAGAATTCATACCAGAAGTAAAGGAAGACAAAATGTTTACAAAGGGTTTCATCCGTCTACAAGAAAATGTAGTATTTGGGTTTACCCAAAGTGCCACTTTAGCATAAATAGAACTACAGAGACATACAAGGAAATGGCAGTAACAGACAACCTGATTGTAGGAACCAACAGAACTCAATAAAAGCCTAGTACCCTAGGTACAAGAGGGGAAAAAAAAAAACACACACCTTTGTCATTCAGCCCCCTCTAAGAGCTGATGCCAGTGGGCAAAATAAAATATCAAAATACTAAATGTACAACCTGAGTGAGAGTTCCCCTTTAGGGTGAAAAATTGTTGTGGGCGGATTCATTGTGTGTGTGTGGGGGCGCCTTCAAGTGAAGGTATCCAGAATCTTCAGCTAGCTATGAAGGTGCCCAAATACGTTGCTGTGCAATGGTGGATAGCATCAGCAAAGCGTTTACTAGTGGAAGGCCTTTAAATGTAGAAAGAGTAGGGTAAAGGTGTCTACATGCAGTGCCTTTGAATGTAATATTTAGGGTGGGCTTCTGCCCACTCACCAATCCTGAGAATACCAAGGCTCGAGGAGATAGGTGTCCCAGGACAGGCTCTTGTAGGATCTGCAATCATTTGTAGATGCCTGGCTGTGCACCTGATGACCCAGGGATTCAGCAGCATCTGTTTAGACGCAGATGAGCGTTATCCTGGATAGACACTCGGCCGATGAGAAGCTGGTAACTGCAGATCTCCCTCCAGAAATAAGGCTCACTTACGGAAAACCCTCTGCGCCGTCGAGGCTGTGGCACCCGCTTACACCGGCCAGGGGAGCCTAGCCTTTTGCTACTGTAGCTGCAATCCGAGTTCCTCCCCAGACCGTTCTATTTATCTGTTCACCCAGAATTCCTCCTCTCTCCAGCCAGCTGGAACTTGTAGTTTGCAACATTAGATCCATTGAGGGCCCAGCTCTCCAGACTACATGTCCCATGATCCGCTGCTTTTAGTAGTGGTCGTGCGCTGCAGTCAGGAAATCATCTCATAATCCTAATGCTAGGCACTAGAGGGAACAAAGCTCAATGCAATCTTCATTAAGGAATGTCCCATGATGGCAAAAAACGGATATAGCTAGCGCTTGGCTACTTATTTCTCATTACATTCTGAGTTACCTGACCCCTAACCTTTTCCAGCTGTTCACAAATATCCCCTGAAGACCTAGTTCACTGACATGGTGACACCGACAAGTAACACCACTTTATAATTTTAATGATGTGGGCTGTTAACCTGTTGCCCTTAAGACAGTCCCTTTAATAACTACTCCCCTTATTTGTAAAGGCTCATTCAGCAAATTACTGTACAGAGTTATGAAGAGGCACAGAGAGTAAAGTCATAGCACCCACATTTCAGTTTGTTGAATTCAGTCCAGTGGAAGAAATGATCAGAGGTTGCTGTGGGTTATTGAGCTTTGCCTTGATAGATAAGCCCTTTGACTTCTGCCCCACCTAGTCAATTGACTTCATGTGGCTAGCACTTGTGCCCGAGGTTACATTGCGTAGGCTCTATGTGGATTGCATGGATTCTCTTTCCTCCCTTCACTTGCTGATTTTTTTTTTAGAGACCAGGAAAAATAAAAAAAAATAAGAGCTGCAGTAACACAAGAGCGGTCATTATGGACATCGCTATGCTATCTGGAAGTTCATAGGTATCCATATAATTGCATAAAAACTAAAACTAATACAAACATACACCATATTTTGATTATGAACACCCCGATTCACAATTCCCGATGGACCTGATGTTCGGGTTGAACGCAAGTTCGACTCGATCATCGGGCGTTCGCCTAATTCTGAACATTATGGGGCATTCACAGCTAATTTGAGCGCCACTGTATGCCCCATAATGCAGTGTGAGACCAGGGGAAAATAACACCTGCTGACTGGCCAAAGCATGCACATGACCTGCATGCTTTGACCAATCACAGCACACTCTGCAGAAAGAACCATGATTGGCCAAAGGCAGGGTGTGTCTTTGGCCAATCATGGCTCAGGGGGCTAAGTCCACGCCCCACACTATATAAAGCCTTTACACAGTGGACATATATAGTGTGTATAACATGGAGATAGAGAGAGGTTAGGTACCTCGATTCACAAACTTAATTTGTGAACTGACTCTGGTCGCGAACCGAATTGGTTGTGAACCGAGGCAAATTTTCCCATAGGGATCCAGGTAAATCCGGTTAATCCGTTCTGAATGTTTATTTTTGTTTTTGAATCATGGAGCGATGAAAAAAAAAAAAAAAAAAAAAGAAAAGAAAAGTATGAAGAGAGAGAACATTAACCTTGCACATTGTTGTCACTTGCATTTGCTCTTTGCATATTCATGTCACCTGCATTACTGCGCCACACTTTCTTCTTACCACCATGCTTGCTCTGCATTTTCTTAGGAGCCATACAGGAAGTACAGTATGTATGTGCTAAAAAGCACACCAAAAAGCTTCTCAGTACTGTATTGTATACTTTCAGTGTCTCTCTGTGACCCGCAATCTCAGCAGAGCAGGGAAAATAAAATTAACAAAAAAAATGATTTTTTTTTATTTAAATTGGATTTTTTTGATTTAAAAATCTTTTTTTTTTTTTTTTTTTTATTTGTATCACATTTATTTTAATAACATGCTTTTGGAGTAAAAATCTATCTAAAGATAGTTCTCTATTTATGATGCATTAATAATTTAGTTTATTCAACATGAAATAGAGCTTATTTATGTAACATGAGGCTGTATATTCTGCAATATTTACATTTTTGGAAAACTCATTCAATGAATCCAAGCTCTGCAAGCTAAGATAACATGCACTGTATTGATGCATTCACACAATTTCACAGTAACCATGAGATAAAACAAAGTTTAGGAATATTCCTCTATGTACACTACAAACTGTATGATTAAATCGGTTCTGATATCGCTGTATTACTAACCCGACAGCTTGTTATTGTAAATAGGAAACTTTCATTTGGTTTCCAAATAAAGATTCTAACTACCAGCAAGAATAAACGCTTACATTTAAAGAGCACCTGTCACATTTCAGATCCATCATGTCAGCGTCTGTTAGCGGGCATCCACTCACCTGCTGCCGCCACGTCCCTCACCTTGCTGTGTCACTGCTGCATCAGTCGTCCCATTAAATGAAGTGAATGGGACTGTCGGTGAGACAACAGCGGGTCAGAGGAGGAGCCGCTGTGGGACAGAGATGACAGTTGCTCTTTAAAAATTATGATTTGAATCAAGCCTTTTTACTAGTGATTAAAAGTGTTACTAAACCCACAACAGTAAAATCAGTCTGTATATGCAGAATATCATGCTTGTTATACTCACTGTGGAACTTAAAGCGGAGTTCCATTCAAAAGTGGAACTTCCTCTGGTTGGATTCCCCCCCCCCCAGGTGTCACACTTGGCACCTTTCGGGGGGGGGGGGGGGAAGAGAGAGGACACTTGTCCTTTTCCACACATCTGGGAGCTCGGGCTGGCAGCCGCTGATGTCAGCAGCCCGGCTTCCTCCCCCCTCCTCGCTTTGCTACTGGCCAATAGCAGAGCGCAGCGGAGCCTGGCGCATGCGCAGTAAGGTGCCCAGCGTGAAGCTGTAATGCTACACGTCCGGCTCCACCCGACCCCCGATTCGAAGATCGGCGGCAGGTGCCGACATCGCTGGACTCCAGGACAGGGAAGTGTCCTATTATTAAAAGTCAGTAGCTACAATATGTGTAGCTGTTGACTTTAAATTTTTTTTTTCCAGGTGGACCTCCGCTTTAAGGTGTTCATCCTCTGCATTGTTTAAAAAAGGCCGTTTTATTCTGTATTCATATATCCTTCCCTCCTGCATTGTCTATCTGGGGAAGGCCAGCATAAACACAGACAGGGTAGTTGTCCTGCACATGCTCAGTTGTGTCTTTTATGCTGGGGAGAATGAGAGGTGAACTTCCTTCCAGCGCCGCAGTGCCAGGAGAGGAAGTGGGAGTCAAAATCAGGTATCCACACTTCTCCTCCTCCCCCCCCCCTCCAAAAAAAAAAGAAGACATGCCAATTGTGTCATGTCAGGGGGTCACCAACACTTAAAGCAGAAGTTCCACTTTTGGGTAGAACTCTGCTTTAAAATCACTGCTCCTGAAAAAAAATGATTTAAAAACTTTTTTGCCTACTAGGGCAGCACCCGGGTCCCCATACACCTTTTATGGCAATAACTTGCATATAAGCCTTTAAAATGAGCACTTTTGATTTTTCATGTTCCTGTCCCATAGACTTTAATGGCGCTCGCATGTTTGCACAAATGTTTTGCCTGTTCGCAAGTTCTGGTGCGAACTGAACCCTGGGGTGTTTGGCCCATCCCTATTCACAATCAATAAAAATAAGAGGATTATTAAAGTTTTCTCGAATTGAATATTACTACTGCAGTAAAAAAAATAAATAAATAAATAAATAATCTAAGCTAGGATTTGATTGGCAAAGCCTATATAAGAGACAACGCTGCTGAGAATTAATGGAGCAGTGCAGCAGAGGAGCTGTCCCTCCCTCACAGGTGGTGCATTAGGTGGACTTCACCAGCAAATTCAGCAGGTACTTGTGAGACTTTGCAGGGGGGCCTAAAAGAAAAAAGCTGTACGTCCGGTTGCAAATACAATTGAAATGCTGCAATACTTTTTTTGTTTTATAGTATTCTAGACACCATTTTATTAAACATATTTTGTGTTATATGTCTTTCAGGTTACTGAATACATCGTGTCTGTAGAAACAAAGGCTTGTACTGGTATGAAAAGCAATATACAGTGATACCTCGGTTCACGAACAGAATAGCTCATAAAAATTAGCTTCGGTACGCGAATTCCGCTTCGGTTCACGAACACGAGCTGCAGCCATTTTCCCTGCTCTTACACGTGGTCGCGACTTCTCGTAGGTGGATCGCGGTCACAGAAGAGTACTGTGAGACAGTATTTTGAAGCTTTTTAAGCACATATTGTACAGTACTGTACATCCCTGTGCACACTTTCTGTACAGCTTTGTGTGCTTTTTTAGCACATACTACTGTACTGTACCGGACATTCAGTATGGCTCCAAAGAAAATTAAGAGCAAACATGGTGCTAAGAAGAAAGTGCAGAGCAGTAATGAAGGTGACAAGAAAATCCATTGTGGTGGTGTATAGAGCCAAAAAGATTAGAATTGTGTCAATGTCCCAATATTTATGGACCTGACTGTAGCTGATGTGGCAAAAGGAGTAACGATGTTAACCAAGCAGAGGACGCAAGTGCTGGAAGAGGTGGAAAAACTTTTGTTAGTGTGGTTGAATGGGAAACAGCTGACAGGTGATAGCGTTAGTGAAGCTATGATCTGTGAAAAAGCCAGGAAATTGCACAGTGATTTACTGCAAACAAACCCATCTACAAGTGCAGCAAGTGAAGAATTTAAAGCCAGTAGAGGGTGGTTTGAAAAATTCCACAAGAGAAGTGGCATCCACAGTGTGACAAGACATGGTGCGGCTTTGAGTTCTGACAAGGCCGCTGCAGAATCCTACAAGATAGAATTTGCGGAACTCATGAAGACAGAAGGATACATTGCTTAACAAGTGTTCAACTGTGATGAAACCGGGCTCTTCTAGAAAAAGATGCCAAACAGAACCTATAGGAGGAAAAGACACTGCTGGGGCACAAGCCCATGAAGGACAGATTGACCCTTTTGCTGTGTGCGAAAGCAAGCGCTGATCTGAAGATTAAGCCACTACAAGAACAAGATGTGAACAAGGTCAGACTGCCTGTCATGTGGAGGGCCAATATGAAAGCTTGGGTCACAAGGTAATTGTTCATGAAATGGCTGCACGAGGTGTTTGAACCGTAAAAAAATATATCTTTTTGACAACCAACTGCCTGAAAGGTGCCTTCTGATGGGCAATGCCCCGGTACACCCTCCAGTCTTGGTGGATGTTATGGACGATGAGTATGACTTCATAAAAGGTCAAGTCCCCCCCATAACACAACACCTCTTCTGCAGCCCATGGACCAGCAAGCGATCTGCAACTTCAAGGTGTACACAAAAGGCGCTCTTCACTAGGTGTATTAATGTCATTGAAGAGACGTCCTTGACTCTGAAAGAATTCTGGAACAAACATTTCAATGTTCTCCACTGCATTAACCTCATTGACAAAGCCTGAGAAGATGTCACCCACCAAACCTTAAACTCAGCCTGGAGGAAACTGTGGCCAGAATGTGTCACTGAACGCAACTTTGAAGGGTTCGATGCAGAAGTTGTGGAGGATATTGTGTCCATGGGCAAGAGTATGGGTCTGGACGTCAGTGGTGCAGACGTAGAGGAGCTGAACTTTCTGAGCCCCACAGTGAGCAGCAGAAGGTGCTTTTTGAGGAGCATTCCACTGAGGAAGGAGGAAGACAGGGAGGAGGTTAGTAGTGATGCCATAAAATCCATTATGGAAAAAGAAAAAGGAGTGCCATGATTTTTTTGAGAAGCACCACCCCAATAGAACTGTAATTAATAGAGTGTTAAATCTGATGACTGATAACGTGGTCTCTCATTTTCGGAGGGTAATGCAGCGCAGGAAAAGACAAGTGACATCGGACAGACTTTTCAGCAAAACTAAGCCTGCAGCTAAGACAAAGAAGAGAGAAAACCCCTGAAGGAGATCTCCCCAATGTCCTTATAGAGGGGGACTCTCCCTCCACACAAAAATCGCCTCTCACCCGCCTTCCTCCACACCAGAAGTCATCTCAAGCAAGGTTAGGATTTGCTCTCTTCATACTGTACTGTACTTCTTTTTTGTTTGTTTTTGAAATCACAAAGATATGAAATAAAGTTCAGAACGAATTAACCTGATTTACATTGAACTCTATGCGAAAATTTGCCTCGGTTCGCGCCGAGTTGTTTCAGGAATTAAGTTTGTGAACCGAGGTATCACTATAGCTGCTTGTGACACGCTTAGCAATAAAAAGGCCAATACAGAGCAATGTGAAAGCAAACACTTATCCAGAACCTGAGGTGATGAATAACAGAGGATGAAAGGAAAGGTACACAACAGTGATGTGTACATATCCATCCACACTTGGCTTCCTGCACGATCATGCCGAATACTGTTACATGAACCTTAATAATGCACACAGACATACAAGCAAATAAACTGGTGGCAAATATCAGGGACAGCAGATGTCCTTAGTGGAATCAAAAAACAGAAATAAAAAGATAACAAAATAAGAATGGCTGGAATCTTGTTTCTGGGTCACCACATGGTTACTTTTCTTCAGTAGGTAACCTCAAAGGAAGGGGTGTAAAAATGCAATCTCACCCGCAGTATATCTTAAAATGTATTTTCAGCGCAACAGTTTTGGGATGTATGGCATCAGCAGTATGGTTACCCTCAAAGGGCTGGTTGTATCTGTAACATTATGCATCTTACTCTTATTATTTAAGGGTGCAGAGTTCAGGAGTACGCTACTTACAGGGTGTAGAGTTCAGGGGTGTACTGCATACAGAGAGCAGGGTTTAGGGATGCGCAAACACATAGTGCAGGGTTTAGGTGTGTGTAAACCATGCATCCCTGAATTCTTTACTCTGTATGTTGCAGAGTGCAGGGTTTATGGGTGCACTATGCACAGTGTGCAACACCAACCCTCCACCTCTCCCCCCAAAGCTTCCTTGCATCTCTACCTTTGTATTTGGCTAGATCATCTCTTCCTGATGGGCACCATGGGAAGAAGGTGATAGATGAATTACTTGGGATTTCAGAAGGGGTAGCCTTTACTGGGAAAAAGTGGTCAACTGTATTCCCTGCAGTTGAACCATCAAGGCTCAGGATATAATTATAAGGCTTTTACTGTAAGGTTTCCCCTTTGAGGGTGAGCCGGATGATGTAAGAGGAATTTTCATTATTGGACTGCACACCTCCCCCTGTATGGGGATACTGGACTCTGGAACATCCACTTCTTTCGGTAGATACCGCTTTTTTTTGTCTCTCAACTCTATTACGGACAGCTTGTAACCTTAAAGATGTGTGCCATCACCCCTCGTGGGAGGTGGATTTGTACATTACATCAGTGGTCTCCAAACTGCGGCCCCAGAGCCGGATGTGGCCCTTTACTTACATTTGTCCGGCACTATTCCTCCTACTGACACCAACGATGAGGCACCATCGCTTTCAGTGACAACAACGATGGAGGCACTATTCCTTCTCGAATACCAATGATAGGGAATCATTGCTCTCCAGTCATGAGGCACTGTTCCTGCCATTAATACCAGTGATGGAGCATTTTTCTTCCTCCTACTGACCACATTAAAAAAAAAAAAAAAAAAAAAAAAATCACACTGATAACCAAAATGCTTGAGACATTGTGGACACTCATTGAAGCTGGGGAATTTTCTACTCGCATTGGCCACAGTCCGACCCTCCTGACGTCTGAAAAGCAGGAAGCTGACCCTTTGTTTAGGAAGTCTGGAGACCCCTGCTTTACATTATTAACTTTGTGAACTCTTGAAAAGGCACTTTTGTGTGAACTGCTCCTTTAACTTACAGGAGATTCCTTCTACAAACTATCTGTCCCATTGGGATCACAGTGGGGTTCATTGCTGGGTGGATGTGAAAAGTATTCTGGCAAGTGGTGTTTTGACCAGGGACTATTGCCCTGCAGGCGTTCCAAGGGTCTAGTGCTGAGATCCTGAGGGTCCCATGCTGATGGTACTCACCAGCAGATCAGGGAAGTCACCATGGGTTGGGGAGGAATGGTTTAAGTTTCCCCCCCAAAAGTACTCGAGAAAAATCTTGGAATTTAAGGTGAATATTGCAGCAAAGGCTGGCTCTTATTTTATTTTTAATTGGGTATGCAATTTTTCCGTATTGCTCTATGGAATTCTGCTTTAAGCAAGGAGTAGAATACCAAACAAATTGAATGCTCTCCAGGATTGTTATGCTTGGGTTAGGAAGACAGTTTAGATGAGGACAACAATCATACTACTGACTGAAGCTCATCACTTATGGATGGGCACAGGCCAGTTTAAACTATAAAAAAAAGTTACTACCAAAAGGGAGAGGCCTTTAGCAAGAAAACATCTACAAGAGCACTAGATCAACAAAACAATGTTCTCAATTTTATTACAGCCAGTGTTTAACATTAAACAACATCTGCCTATCTACAGGAGAACTCTAATCAGGATCAAACTCACCAGTGTACCTAAATAATGCTAAATCTATGTGCATCTCCATTCCATGCTTATTCAATGCAATAGCAGTAGCTGCAATGATGGATAGAAATCTAATCCTAGCAGCTGAGTACAGTTCAAGCCAAGGGAAGGATTGTTTTGTGTAGGATTCTAAATCGCCATAATGGTTCAGAAGATCTGCAAGGTGAGCTTCTAGTGTTACAACATGTAATATTGCAATACAAAAAAGTATAGACGTTTTTTCATTCTATACTATAAAAGCAGTTATGCAACCACTTAAATGAAACATTAAAAGCATTGGATTCTATCGGGCTATTATGCAGGCATAAACGCTTTTCAGCTCCCTAAATGAACACTTTTGGCTTTTGTAATCACTCTTACTGTAGAATAAGGCCACATCTTTGTGTGTCTGGTTTCATCATTGTTTTTGCACATTTAAAGTGCCTTTTCACGCATTTTTATTATGCTATATGAAATCACGCTGCATGAAAATGTACAGAAAATCAGGCATGCCTCTTTGGAGTCAAAGTATTTTAATAGCACATGCATTTTCGTGCCTTAGAAAAATTTGCACAGGGGGTGTAGCTAGGACGTGCAGCAGATGGCAGCTTGAGTACGGCGCTCCGGAGCACAGAGGGAGACAAAAGCGCCTGTAGAAGATACCAAGCACCGCAGCAAGCACACCCGCGACTTCCACAGACTCCCGCCGGCACCCGCTACCTGCCAGACATGTCGAGAAAGCAGCAGGGAGACTGTAAACCAAAAGAAAAAAAAATTAATAAAAAGCTTACAGCCTACTTCCGTCAGCCTTTAAGTGGAGAAGGCCAAAATGGCGCCGCGCCGGCTCACCGGCCTCCTCCTCCACACCACGTGGCAGCCATTACTCAGTTCTTACAGACAAAGAGACCTCGACTGATTGAGGTACTGGGGAGAAGCTCTCCCAGAAGATCCTCTCCGCTGCACAGTCCTCCATGTGCAAGCCCTGCCAAGGCCAGGATGAGACTGGACACAGGAACAGCAGACACGTGTGAGTCTTGGGTTTCCAGCTAGTTTACAGAACGAGCTCCAATTTCCCATTGCCAGTTTTCCTGCCTCTAGCCAGCCTGTGTTAGATACACAGATAAAAAGAGATGCTCCTATCCCTACATAGATCCCTGCATGCAGACTTTACCCACCTCCCCAACAAATGTACAGCAGAATTAACTATGATGGGTGACAGAGTCCATCAGGTAGAAAACATGATAACAGATATCACTACAACTGTTAATGATCTCATTAACGCCAACGATGAGAGTGAAGATGAAAAGGCACTGGATGCATGCAAAAATTGCGAATTTGGAGGATCGCTCCAGAGGAAACAATTTAAAAATGAGGGGGTACCTGAATCAGTGCCCCCCAAGATCTTATGCAATATGCTAAAGACCTTTCCATTCACTGGTGCCTGTGCTGCTTCCTTTGGATCTTACTATAGATCGCATACCCAAACCCTCGTTCCTGCCAGATACAGTCCCCAGAGATGTACTCATGAGGGTGCATTTTTTCTCCACTAAGGAACGAATAATGAGAAATTCTCATGTACTATGGAAACTCCCAGAACCTTATGGGAACATACAGATCTATGCGGATCTTTCTAAACACTCTGGACCTCCGCAGGCAACTGAATACCATCACTAAAATGCTCCACAATAACATAGCCTACAAATAGAAGCACCCAACCAAGATTATTGTAGAGCGCAATGGAACAACATATACCATCACCTCCCTGGAAAAGGGCCTTTTACTGCTTGGGGAATGGGGCATCATACCCCATTCTGGTGCTCACAATCATCCTGACAAGAACCCGCTTCCCTGGTTTAAATCCCAATCTGGCCCTTGCACCAGGAATTGCTGACTAAAAATACAGGCGGTGCCAATAAACCTAGCCACAATCCCCAGACCGCCCCGCTAGTTGATCTTGAACTGTTACACCGACCATCCCACGTAGATAGTCCCACCCCCCCCCCCCCACATTGTCAAGTTCTAGTTGATCGCCCCGCCAGACCCCTAACACCGATCCAAATAACCGTGGCGGACATAAAAATCAGTCGTTAAGGACCACGTTCCCGGTCTAACCCTAAATTTGGTCCCTTCGCCCAAGAACAGTCCTACTAACACTCGTGGTCTTACCCCATACTACGGGGTAAGGGGTTCGTCATTTTCCGGGAAAAGGTCCCTCCACTACCATATACAACAAGGTAACGCGAGATGTTATTAGAACCAACCCACGAAGATAAACATCCGATACAATAACACCTCGTAAAATCACTACCATAAGTCAACGGACGCCTCCAGGTCTCACAAATCTTTCTAGGCGTATCTAGACATACAAGGGTATTCCAAGACCCTCAAAGGTA
>BLSH010246063.1:1142493-1154631 GCA_018402905.1 Glandirana rugosa | reverse complement strand
CATTGTCAAGTTCTAGTTGATCGCCCCGCCAGACCCCTAACACCGATCCAAATAACCGTGGCGGACATAAAAATCAGTCGTTAAGGACCACGTTCCCGGTCTAACCCTAAATTTGGTCCCTTCGCCCAAGAACAGTCCTACTAACACTCGTGGTCTTACCCCATACTACGGGGTAAGGGGTTCGTCATTTTCCGGGAAAAGGTCCCTCCACTACCATATACAACAAGGTAACGCGAGATGTTATTAGAACCAACCCACGAAACAATGCCCAGACCGCCACGCTAGTTGATCTTGAACTGTTACACACCCCACCCTGATAGATGCACCCTACCAGATTTCATCATGGCTGCACAATTTTGACTGTTTGGATCACCATTCTTGTTAATACCCAACTTGTTTCCTTCCTCATGCACGTAATCTCCACCATCTCAAGTGAATACTTTGAAGCATTATCCAACAATGCAACCAGACCCTGCCAAGCTATCCACCACCTACAGACCACAACTGATGGACCTGCTCCCTATTTCAGCTTAAATGTGAGTACTCTACTTATCACACCACACCAACTTACCACATGGCGATCAAAATTTTAACCCTGAATGTGAAGGGTTTAAACCATCCCATGAAGAGGGCATCTCTTTGGCAAACAGCGCAGAAATCACCCTGCGACATCTGTATACAAGAGACGCACTTAATGAATCTGCCACCCCTCACTACCGCAATAAAGACTTTCCTCACATCTTCCTAGCATCAAACCAAGAAAAAAAAAAAAGAAATGCGGAGTCCTAGTGGCCATTAATAAATCAACAGACTTTACCCTACATGAGAAACTCACTGACCCAAACAGCAGGTATATAATTTTGATATGCACCATTACGGGACACATCTACACTTTGGCATGCCTGTATGCCCCAAACTCACACCAAAATTAACTTTCTCAACAAAGTGATGAAGGTAATCAAGAAAATGCAAGGAAGGCTCTCTGATATTATGTGGAGACTTTAATATAACACCTGATCAATCTATAGACACTTTCAATCCGTCGCCTAGGACACTCCTCACTCATGCTGTCCTTCTTCCAAACCCACAACATCTGGAGATGCCATCATACAACGGAGGAAGACTATACCTCCTTCTCAGCTCCCCACAAGTCGTGCTCTCGAATAGATTTTTTAGTAGACAAGTGGTTACTGCAACCCATCCCCAAATCTGCCATTGATACCATCACATTGTCTGACCATCCGCCCATAAGTATCAACATCATCTCCTCCTCTGCTTGCAATAATGCAAAGATATGGATATCTTGCAATCACCCCCTCATGCAGATATGATTCGCCAAAGCCTCACAGGCTTACCACCTCAGCTCTGGATCAGTTTCACAAATATCAACTCTCTGGTTAGCGCACAAAGCTTTCATTAGGGGTAAGCGTCTTGATGAGCTTAATAGTGAAAATTTCTAAAAAATTGATGCACAGAATAAAACTAACCCAACTCACATCTTAAAATAAAGCTACTAGCTCTCCGCCAAGAATTAAGGGCACTTCTAGATTCTTATGAGAAAGCCCACCGCAGACTCAAAGCTACACTCTACTCAACCGCTAACAAAGCAGGGAAATCCATGGCTTCTCGTCTGCGAGGCCAGCACAGCAAGGCCACAACTCTTTTTATATGCCACCCGTTTACCAAAAAAAAAAAAAAAAAAAAAAGTTAGTAAAACCCACAAGAAATAGCCAATGCCTTTAGCTCGTATTTCGATTCCCTTTACAATCTTAAAGAAGACCCAAAAACTCCCCAACCCACCCAGAAACGTATTTGGAAATTCCTATCCAAAATTCAACTTCCTATACTAAACAATTAAAAGAGCTGTACTCCCAATTTACTCACCAAGAAATTACCCAAGCTATCCAGTGTCTTCCTTCTGGTAAATCTTCTGGTCCTGACGGATTGCTTGAGGAATAGTATAAACAGGATAAATTCAATACTCACTCCCCATCTCCAAATGCTCTTCAACGACTATGCCTCCTCCTCCATATTTCCTGATGAAATGTTATCTGCAATAATTGCCGTGCTACCTAAACCTGGAAAAGATCCAGACATCCCCCAAAACTTTAGACCCATTTTACTTCTTAATGTGGATCTAAAATTGTATGCAAAATTATTAGCCACCAGATTATCCAAAGTGCTTCCCCTTCTCATCAACACTGATCAAACTTGTTTTATCCAAGGCATGTAATCTTCTGATGCTACAAGACGGCTCATTAACTTAATCCACTCAGCTAAAAGCGATGGAATGCCTTCTCTGCTCCCATCTCTAGGACGCAGAGAAAGTGTTTGCTAGAGTGCATTGGGTTTACATGCAAGAGGCACTAATAAAATTTGGCTTTAGAGATTCCATCTTATCCGCCATCATGGCACTGTATTCTGCCCCCTCTACCCATGTATATGTGGCTGAAATGTTATCCAACCCCTTCCAGATCACAAATGGAACCCGACAAGGGTGCCCCCTCTCACAACTTTATCTTCAATCTAGCTATTGAACCATTGGCAGAATATATTCGAAGCTCCAAACTGATTTCTGGATTCCAAGCTGGAAACACGTACCACAGGATAAGCTTATTTGCCGATGACATAATTTTGATGCGGACTAATCCACATTCGTTCCATCAGCAGTGTATGACATACTACAACACTCTGGAGATATCCATTACAAAATCAATGCCAACAAGTCCCATATCTTAGACCTGGGGATTGATGGCACCACCCGCAACCTCCTATCTTCACAATTCCCATTCCACTGAGCAGATGTAGGCCTAACCCATCTAGGGATCACCTTAACAAGAAATCCCTAAGACCTATTTAAAGAAAACTAAACCCAGTTTGAACATAAATTTCTTATATCTCTTCAACATTTAGCAAAAACATGAATTCTCAAGGGCAGGCCACTTGGCGGCATTCAAAATGTCTACACTCCTACAATTAATAAACCTATTCCGCACCCTACACATCACTGTTCCTAGAGTCTCCCTCAACTACCACCAAGCCTCTCTTCAAAAGTTTATTTGGGAAAGGAAAAAGCCACGAGTGTCAAAAATTAGGCTCAAACATAGAATATCAGGGGGATCTGGATTAGCAGACCTGGCTGACCACTATAATGCAGGCATACTAGCTCAGCTAAAAGAATGGCTCCACCCAATGGCCATTATCCCTGGTAAAACCCCACAGAACTGGTTTTGTAGTTTAAAAGCAAGACTTCCTTTACACCATTCCCCTACCATCCTGGCAGCCATTAGAGCCTGGCACAAATTTATCTCAGCTACTTGGATCCAACTACCAATCACTGCTCTCAAATTGCTTAGCTCTGATCTTCCCAATCACAAATGGCTCAGCCACGAATCCCTATACCTGACGAATTTGATCCATTATGCTCAGATCAAACCTTTCCACCTCCTCCAATCTGAGTTACAAATTGGTCCAGAAACCTACTATCAATACCTACAAATAGCACATTGCCTTAAAAATAACCCACACCTCTTGGTATCAATCACTACAGCGATACAAACCTATTATTCACCTAGCTCCCCAGGGGTTAAAAGGAATTTCCATATTATACAACCTCTTGTAAGAGAAGATGCACTTTCAAACACTCATTAGCTATCAACCAATTAGAATGGGATCTAGGCAAAAAATTAAAATGATAAACAATGGAAAAGAGCCCTGCAATCTGAGTATGCAACATCAAAGTGCACAGCTCTATGGGAACTTATGCAGAACATAGTACAAAGGAGATACTTAACCCCAGACAGAATAGCTAAATTCACCTTACCTCACCTAACTGCTGGAGGAATTGCGAAACACCAGGCACCTTATGCCATATCCTATGGGAATGCCCACGGTTAAAACAATACTGGCAGAAAGTCTTTCACCTCATTTTCTCAAATTACGGGGATAAAGCCAAAACCTTCACCTGAATTAGCTCTACTAAACCTAAATATTGAGTTCATACCAGAAACACAAAAAAAATAAAGGACATATTCTACTTGCTGCTAGGCAAAACATCACCAAAATATGGAAAAACACCAAACCCCCAGAAGTATACGATGTCATCAAAATGGTTCAGGCCCATCACACATACGAGATCCTTCTGGCAAAAGACAACCATGCATACAACAAGCTGAAACAAATGTGGTTTACTTGGTCAGAATGGTACAAAACATTTACTCTGAAGTAACAGATCTACTGAGACATGTGCAGGAGACGTCCCTTCTCCCCCCTTACCGTACCCCATTACCCCCAACCCTTTAGTGCTAAAAGTCTTCTTGTGCACGGTCTCATCATACCCCAATGTGTTAAAGTGACATTGTTATGGAATTATCCTTGTGTTCAAAATATTGAACAATACTGCTTCAATTTATACATTCTGTTGAAGATTTATTTTCTTTGAAACCTGTTTACTATCTTGCTCATATATAACATTTTGTGAATGGTAATATGCATCATCTCACCATCACAATGTCTGTACCCTTGAGAATGCAAAATAAAATATACTGAAAAGAAAAATGCACCTACAAAAAGTGCCAACCAGGCAAACACTTTGCCAAACAATATCTTTACGCAAAGCAAACAACTGATATAACCCAAACTGTTATTTTCACCTTTCCTGAGTTTTACAAACATTCCCTGCTATTTAACAGAACATTTATCCTATAGTCACTTCATTCTATATCATGGACATCAATATGGCAGAAAGCGATAACAAATAAGCACATAAATCTTCCAAAAAAAAAAAAAAAAAACGTAAAAAGTGGTTGTAAACCCTTACATATACCCAGTGAAGTGATTGGCCTCAGGATGATTTGTTTCCTCCAGTGGTGGCTGGTGAAATTTTAGGATGGGGGGGGCGCCAGACCCCGCCCTTCCTTTTTGACTCCTCCCACTTCTCATAAGTCCACCCCTTATAGTTTCCACCCCTTGTGTCAGGAGGATACAGCCCAGCATCACCAGATAGGTAATACAGCATCACCAGATAGCAGTATACAGGGTCCCAGATAGGGGTATACAGGGCCCCAGATAGGGGTATACAGGGCCCCAGATAGGGGTATACAGTCACCAAATAGGGCTTTGCGGCGGTTCATGCTCCAAGCAGAATATTGCACATAGTACATGTCATAGGAAGCTCCATGCAGAATATTGCACATAGCACATGTCTCAGGAAGCTCCATGCAGAGTATTGCACACACCCGAACACAGTGCACTATGTTAATTGTTAATTTAAACAAACTTTTTTTTTTAAAACTGACTTTTTTGTGAGGGGGCTGGCGCCGGGGCACCCCCTATGGGCGGGCCGCCACCGGTTTCATCTCTGTGTATAACCAAAGTTGTACCCTACAGGGTCTTTCTCCTACATCCATTCAAAGTGAGAAATTTACACAGGATCTTTTTCTGTAAAGCAGGGAGCGGAGAGCTGAAGTTGCATCAGTGAGGAGAGCTCTGAGAGCTGATTGGATGGAAGAGACATCCCCTTCACACAGCACCCAGGAACAGAGCTGAGGCTTTCAATCACAAGCTGAGCCCTCTGTCACCATTTTTCTCTTCGTGTCAGGAAAACTCATCAGAAGCGACTTATGCTTATAGCAGAGAAAACGAGGCAGCAGACGCAAATGACACTTAATGCTCTGGATTGAGACAAGCACACACTGCAGAGGGATATGCTTTGTTCATATTTCATGTCTGACGTTTACAACCATTTCCAAGCCACCAAAAATAGCTTGGCAGTATATTCATGACTTTCAAGCATCAGCAGCTCTCTGGTTTTACTGGCTTTAGAGGAAATCCCCAAAGCAACACAGCAGACACAGGAAAGTATATAGAGCAATGATATGGTTAGGCTTAATGTACACGGGACGTTTGACAACCTCTCCTGAACAATTTAACTTGACAGCTAGAAACCAATGTTTAAAAACGTCCATTTAGCTGCGTTTGCATGCCGCGTTTAACCGAATACTCTTTTTTTTGCTGTAAAATGAAAAACTTCTTTAAACGAAACACTCCTAGACGCGAATTACTGCGTTTACAAGCTGTTACAGGCATTTGGTGTTTCAAATGCCTCTGAACATCCGTTTCAAATACATTTTTTTGCTTTCCATGAAATGCTTCTAAACTCAATTGCCTACAAACAACCTTAAGGCTCTATGCACATAGGACGTTAAAATAAAGTTGCAAAAAACGTCAGTAGCTTTGTAGTGCGTTTTTCAGCTTTTATCAGTGTTATTGCACTAGTGTTTGAGCGTTTTTTTTTTTTTTTTATCTTCAATGGATCAAAAACGTCCATAAACCTTGGTGAGCCACGTTTTTAGAGCTGAAAAACGCCTCTCAGAAGCCACTGGTCTTGGGTTTTTTTACAGCTCAAAAAACGCCCCAGCCAGAAACAGTTGAGAACAGCCTATGTGTGCATGGACACATAGGATAACATGATGGAGGGTTTATTGACTGTAGGAAAAAACGTCTGAAGCTAAAAACAGCAGCTGTAAAAATGCCCAAAAACGTCCTGTGTGCATGAGGCCTAAACGACCATGTGTACATTTACTGATAAGATAACAGAGGAGAGTTCAGGGGCAGCTGAAAACAAAAAAAAACAAAAACAAAAAAATGCCCAACTACTCCTAAACATCCGTTTACCAGCAGCAGTGTAGATGAAGCCTTAATGCTGCTCCTACAATAAGGCTAGCCATACATATATAGGATTCTTCATCCAAACTAAAAACAGTCAGTGTCCTAAAACATACTGAATCTAGGAGGATCAGCATGACAGCCAGGAAACTAGATTTTTATCATCAATCTCATAATTATCCCTCTTAACCACTTCCCGACCGGCTCCTGTACATATAGGGCGGCAGGTTTACAGCCTTGCCGTATATATTTACGGCGATTCGTGCAATTGCTGGCGAGCGCATGCCACCGGCGTGCTCTCGTGCCCGTGAGTTGGGCAGACTCGATGTCCGACGCCGTCCCACAATCGCCTAATACAGAAGTAGAACGGGGAACCATCAATGTAAACACAGCGGTTTCCCGTTCTGTCAGGGGACATGACAGTGATCTACTGATCCCTGTAAAATCGGGATCTGTTAGATCTGTCATGCCCCTGCCAGCTCAGCCCCCACACAGTTAGAACACGCAGAGGGAACACATTCAACCCCTTAATTGCCCCCTAGTATTAACCCCTACCCTGCCAGTGACATTTATATACAGTAATCAGTGGCTATTTTTAGCTCTGATCGCTGCATGAATGTCAATGGTCCCAAAAAAGTGTCCAATCTGTCTGCCGCAATATTGCAGTCCCGATAAAAATAAAAAATTATAAAAAAAAGCTATAAAATCAATTCTCATAGTTTGTAGATGCAATCATTTTTGCTCAACCTATCAATCGCTTATTGTGATTTTATTTACCAAAAATATGTAGAAAAATATATATTGGCCTAAACTGATGGATACATTTGTTTTTTTATTATATATTTTTTTGGATATGTGTTCTAGCAAAAATTAAAAAAAAAATTTTTTTTTTTTTCAAAATTGTCGCTTATTGTTTATAGCGCAAAAAATAAAAAACACAGAGGTGATCAAATATCACTAAAAGAAAGCTCTATTTGTGGGGGAAAAAAAGGATGTCAATTTTGTTTGGGTACAACGTTGCAGTATAAAAGCAAGGAATAAAAATCCTGCAATTACTTATAATCAAGACATTTATAGGAATAATTCTAGATTAATGGGCGACTTGAACTCGTGGGGGAAGGGCAGTAAAAAAAACGGTTGCCGCACCCCTTATACTGCAAAGACTGCAGGGGGGGGGCTACACATGCCACGTCAGCAATTAAACCTCTATCTCTACCAAGCGCAACTCGTTTAAGCGAATAGGGCCACGCTGAAACCACATGCGAGGCAATGCATGCTTCCTCACCATGGGTCAAATGACAATCTGATCGTGAAGTGCTTTTCAGAGACACGGAAGCCCTTGCCGCAGGTGTAAATGAGCCAGAAGGGCCAGTTTACACCATAGAAACGTAGTCCGGATGCTTTTCTGCATGCGCGTTTTTGGTTCCTTTTTGATGCAGTCCAGTGCATTTCCCCCCCCCCCCCCTTTTTTTTGTTAATCAAAAATAAGGACATGTGAGTTCCGGTGCATTTTTGATGCGTTTTACTGCATTCCAGTACAGTCCAGTGCAGGTAAAATGCAGCATGTTCTACTTTTTCTTCTGGTACTGACTGCACTTGTGTAAACTATGCCACTGAAAACCATATAACCTACTTTTCATGCGTTTTTGATGCAGAAAAAAAAACGCACTGGACTGCATGTGGTGTGTGAACTGGCCAAAAAAAAAAAACACACACACTATGCAATATGAGATATAAAAGTACTACTGCCGCCAGTAAAAAGGTTACTAAAAGGGTAATTTTCTGTATGCATTGGATGCCAGTTCTACTAAAACAGGATACACCTCACATTTCCCTACCTTTAATAAGCACTTGCACACAACTAAAGGCATGCGAGCCACTAAACTGGCCTGCACAGTATATCCTTTACAAGAGCATCTGGCTGGAAGACAGGATAAAAAAAAAACACACAACCACACAACACTACAGGACAAAGTTTAAAGGAAGCCATTACTTTCTCATGGGTTTCTATGTCAACCAAAAGGCTTTTTTGTGCCTTTGAGGCTCCCTGGTAACCAAGTGAGGCAGGGATTACCCTGAATACACTGTCACTGGCAGAGTTATGGGTCTCTTTTTTTGTGAATGAATGTGAAGGTTAATTGGTCTGTATAAAGCATCTCTGGCATTCATGCACATGAGTGAACAATTCCTTTGCCAAATTTCTTGAGAAAGCCTATAATCCAAGCAATGGTGTGAGGCAGGCCGTTATTTAGAGAAGCTGAAGTTGCTATGTCATTAGGCCTCTGTCCTGTTTTCCAGTCAGCCATCTTAATACCTGAAACCTAAATTAGAGCTGCCGAGCACCTCTATAATTACACCAAAAGGGGAACCTGACACATTGCCATTTAGTAAACACCACAGTGGTTTCAAGCAAACTTGTCTTGAGAGAACTACACTGGTAGTCCCCTGATCAGCAGTCATACTGATTTCTCTTAACACTTTGAATCAATGAAGCAAAAATTATAGTGTTGGCTGCTTTGGGGTTTTTTTTTTCTTTTAGGAATTTCCCAACTTTCCCCAATGATCTGGTCAGTAACACTTCCTGCTTAAAGCCTCGTATACACGGTTCGATGGTCGTATGCAAACGGTCGTACGACCGATCGTTGTATGATTATCCAAGCGTTAGTATGCGTGATTAGAACAGCCTACGTACGACGGTCGTACAACAGAAGTTGTATGAGCAAACTAGAAAACTTTGGTAGTACCAATAAGCAGTCGTACAACCGTTGTATCGTTTGTACAGAGAAGTTGTACTGTGCAAAACACGCATGCTCAGAAGTCAGGAAAGCTCGGAAGTGTCCGTTCGTTCCTAATTCACAAATGACATGCACCTGAACTTTCTCTTTATATGTTCATTACACGTCACTACGTTTGGCATGGTTGTACAATCGTGTAGTGCATGTCAGTACGCAAGTTACATACATTTTGGTCCGTTCGGTCGTACAACCATGGAACCGTGTGTACGAGGCTTTAGGGCGTCTCCCTGCCATAGAGGAGCAATGGAGCCACCTTTGAGCAGCAGCATAGTCAATCTGAGGAGAGGGTAGTGTTGGATGTACTAGCAGCTTTAAATGGACTTGACTAACAAATTAATGTTCAACTCCAGCCAACACTTTTTAAGCAATTACAGTAAAAGTTTATTTCCTTTTGGGATAAAGGTTTTACATAAATAAAAGCTGACCATTGTAAGTACCAGTGATGAATGGTTAGTCTAAACCCTAAAACGGGCACTTTTGCTGGACAGTTTGGCCTGTTAACGGAGGTTGATCAACAGGTAAAAAAAATAATAAATAAAAAGAAAAACCTTTTGGGTTTAAATATGCTTTAAAATGCAATAAGTGAGGCAAAAACTTCTGATCTGCATTATCTTGGTGGGTCAGAGACATACTGAAGCACTTTGATTAACATAATAACTAGGTAATTGTATTTTAGGAGGTGGTCAGCAATGATGGTCCACAGAGGGTGATTTCTACGTGGGACTGAGGAACGTATTGACTATCGTGTCCTAAACAGCCAGTCAATGCCTTTGCCACACAGGACCCATCCTTGGTACATACAATGACATGCCAGAGAACTAGCTGGTGGTGGTGCCAGAATGAGGCCCAGATCGGTAAACAGTTAAGAATTTCAAAGTTATAAATGCTCATTTGTTATGGGCGCCTGCTGGGGGAAAAACAACATGGAGTTGGACTTTAGTGTGTATGATCTGGTCATAGATCTACATAAAAGTATTTACATACTGTATTCTGAACAGGCTGCCCAGCCAGTGTTGCCAACCTCCCGCAGCATTTTTTACTGGCAAAACATGGAAAATTTACTGGCAGAGCACATTTTTTACTGGCAACTTGAAAAATAACTGAACTCCTATTAAAAACTAAGACAATTGATATTAAAACACAACATGGAAACACTAACAAACAATACCCATATCAAGTAGTTTGCCCGGTTTACACTTAAAAAGTCAGCACAGCATGACAAATTATCAGACCCTGATATTTATAGACAGTTGTAAAAATCACTGATTTTTACAAACGGTCAGTAAATTTACTGGTGGTTGGCAACACTGTGCCCAGCACGGCTGGTGCGAACGAGCCCTAAAGCTCTCCACTGGAAGGAAAACCCCAATAAAAAGTTTTGGCTAGACACACAACAAGCTTGGATACGAGATCACCCTACCTTCGAATTCCAACGAGGCATTTTATTTTAAATTGGCCACTATGAAATGATAGGTTACCAGATACAAATTAATTACAGCTATCACTCACTGTAAAATAAAAGATCTCCAAGTCACTTTATTCACCTAGATCCTTTTATTACAGAACATACTTTTGGCCAGCCTGTTTGCTGACCTCTTATGCAATTTGTAAAATTTATGTCCACACCAGTTAATTATTCAAATGGAATATGTATGCCACAAAATCTACAGCAGACAAAAAATGCCCCAGTCACACCAGCCGAACCAGAAATACGGCCTTCATGACAAACTGGATCCAGCCCAGGGACATTACAATGATTCCTCTCTATAGGCAGGACATGGGATGAGATCATACAATAGCTGTATCTGGGATACCAAGTGTCTAGAAGAAATGATACATTGGTGAGAACATTGACAAGAGATAAGTGCCACGTGACTTACAGGAAACTCCATCTTGAACTTTTTTTTTTTAAGCTTTCAAAAAGGTAAGAGCCAATTCTAGTTCCATAGTTGGCCAATTTCCAGTATAATCAGTCCTCTGGTGATCTGCAGTTACAGGATTTTCTCCCCGTGTTGTCTAATACAGCAAATGATGTAGTCCACCTTACAGCCAATCTTATACAGTCAACAAGGGCAAGAGCACTATATCAGAGTGTCTATTCACACAACAGTGCAATGCGCTCCAAGGCACGCACTTCCATACATAGAAGCACATGCATTGAAGACACATTGCATTAGGAAGCACATTTAATTTTAATTGTTAGGAAAATAAAAAGTAGATATGCCATGAACAAGTTTCTATACACTTTCACACCTAGCTTGCTAAAACCCAACTCCAGGTTAAATTTTTCTTCTTTAATTTTTAGGATGCCTCAGTTGTTGCCACTAGATGTCCTGAGTCTCTGGGTTAAATTACACCCAGTGTAATTTATCTGGGAAGATCGGAGAACATATTGTGAGTACAGGGAGCCATGGACCTGGCATCTAAGGTGGCATCCCCATGGCACCCTGTACTCAAGTGCAATAATGCAGAGACATCAAAATTGTTCTCTGCATCTATGAGGACATCCCAGAGTAGATCTGAAGAGGAAGAAGCCCCAGAACATCACAATTTTGGTTTAAAGTTATCTGAAAAAAGGTTTAAAAAAAAAAAAAAAAAAAGGCACAAAATTCTTTTTAAATTGGACCTCAACCCAAAATCGTTCGATCCACACTTTCACATATCTTTGAACAAGTAC
>BLSH010246063.1:1117356-1131054 GCA_018402905.1 Glandirana rugosa | reverse complement strand
CATTAAAAACATAATCAGGGCCAGATTCTGAAAGATATGCAGTATATATGCTGACTGTTTATGCTCTCAGCTATTTGCCAATGTTCTCATATTAGCAATTTTAAATCAGGGTGAAGGTTTCCTTTAAGTTGTGTGCACATATGCCATGTTTGTTACCTAGCATCCGGTAAGCGTTAGTGGGAGCTGCATTCAAAGTACAGGATGGCATTAGTGTTGCTGCCAAATGTAATATTTTCTATTGCAGCAGTTGTGTGAGAGTTTCTCAGCTGAATACAGTTTTCACATCAGGGAATGCATAGTCCAGTCCATACCCAGGGGCCGTGCAACTGCCTAGTCCATACTTGGGGGGGGGGGGGGGGGCTGCTGTGCAAGTGCCTAGTCCATACCCGGGGGCTGTGCAAGTGCCTAGTCCATACCCGGGGGCTGGATGTGACCCTTTGCTTGCATTTATCTGGCCTTTGGGACACTATTCCTTCCACCGACACCAATGACGGGGCACTAGTCCTCCCACCGACACCAGTGACGGGGCACTAGTCCTCCCACCGACACCAGTGACGGGGCACCAGGGTTGCCAACCGGCAGTAAATTTACTGACAGTTTGTAAAAATCAGTAATTTTTACAACTGTCTATAAATATCAGGGTCTGATAATTTGTCTTGCTGTGCTGACTTGATATGGGCATTGTCAGTGTCTCCATGTTGTGTTTAAATATCAATTGTCTGTTTTTAATAGGAGTTCTGTTATTTTTCAAGCTGTCAGTAAAAAAGTTGCTCCACCAGTAAATTTCCCATGTTTTGTCAGTAAAAAAACGCAGTGGGAGGTTGGCAACACTGCGGGGCACTAGTCCTTCCACCGACACCAGTGACGGGGCACTAGTCCTCCCACCGACACCAGTGACGGGGCACTAGTCCTCCCATCGACACCAGTGACTGGGGACTATTCTTGCCACGGACACCAATGATGGGGCACAATTACTCTCACGGATACCAATGATGGGGCACTATTCATCCCACGGACACCAATGACAGGGCACTATTCCTCCCACTGATACCAATGATGGGGCATTATTCCCCAATATCGGGACACTATCTACTCCAACTGGCCACAGTTTGGCCCATTTAAAGCCTGAAGGATAGTAAACTGGCCCTTTTTTAGTAAGTTTGGAGATCCCTGGCATAGACCATACCAGGGACATGCAACCACCTAGTCCATATCCAAGCTATGCAACAAAGAATTATTTTTAACAATCATGTACAACTCCTTATGGTTACATTGTACTACTGTAATACCTAGGCTTTGACATGCAATCTTTTGCACAGTCCCTTGTGGTTACACTGTACCATTATAAATGTAACATTGCAAATGAATGATTAATAGACTACTTGTCAGATGTATGTTATGTCTAACTTTCCCACCATCAGTAAATATTACTTTGTAACCTGTCAGAATGACTATATGAACCCCGCATTTGGAGCTATATACAATGGGCTAGGATCATCCTAGAGTCTGTGGCATCGCTCGTCTGCTGCCAAGATGGTGCTTGCAGGACCTTGCACACATAAAAAGGTTTCTTACAATTGAATGCTCATCTCTAATGCACAATAGATGGGGGTTGCACAGACAAATCTACTCTCCTTTTCACAGCATTAGCAAATCTAGTCCCTCACACAGCATGATGGATCCAGGCTCACACATATCCATAGTGACTTCCACACACACCCAAACACACCCACACACAGCTGTGTCTCAGACTTTGCCTCTATTCATGGGGGAGTTCCCAGAGAACAAACTCTCACTGCTGATAACAAGTGAATGATTTGTAGAGGCGGGAAGGAGGGAGGGAGCCATGGCGCGTAGATCTGTATGAGTCTCAACAAGAATCTTTTTACTACAAATAAGCGTCCATGCATTCTTGTCTCCCTGTGTGATGGTATAGGACAGATCATCTGTCACCCCAAAGCCTGCAGCTTGCAGAAGGACTACAGAAAAAAAAACTCAACCGCAGAATTGCAAACCAGAGTTCTTTACCAAGTCTGACCACCCAAAATCTGAGGTTTCAGCTTTCAGAGGTTGCTGGTGGATGTAACATCTTATTTCTAGCTTTGTGGCTGTATGAATATGCAACAACTAGTAGGCGGGATATTACTAGCAAGCAAAAGCTGGCAACAACATTTTGTTTAAAAAATAAAAAAGGCTCTGAACATTGTTTGCATGCAATGTTTGAGCAAGGTTTACATGCATGCAAGTGTACAGGGTTAATGCAGCCCACTGCTTGCTAGGACGCAGGCGGCTACAGCCTCCTAGCATTCTCAGTTGCTGAGACGCAGGCGGCTATTGCTTCCTAGCATCCTCTGGTGCTACGGTCGCCTAGGATTCAGGCCCAAATGCACACAGCATAAAAATACAGTCCATACACAGAACCTCAGATAAAGATTTTCTTTTTTTATGGATCTGAATGGATGCATCTTATAGATATATTTATTTTGAGGAGAGGACCTATACAAATGCAAAGAAAACCACACCACTGCAAATGGATGAAATCAAACCTTTAATGTAGCAATTTCCCACTTTGTATATAGTGCACAGATAGGCGTCACACGGAATATATAGGAAACAGAATAAAATCAATGCACAGTTCTGCATGAACATGATCACACCCTATAATTGTCTGCACTTGGCTCCTTTTCCTGGCACTGCACTGCTATGGCACACAGCAAACCAGAGCAGCTCTGTCATCAAAAGAGCAGATCACTGGGAGAGATTAAAACAATTGACCTCAAAGAGCCATTAATGCAACCACACCCTCGCTCTACGAGCATGCAGACTGACACAGGTGAACGCTACTGCCGATAGATGCCTCAATAACTAAAAAACGGCAAATAGGCGCACTTCCACATGTGCAAAAATACCAGACATGAATACAAAAAAAAAAACGCATCACATACATAGGGGTTGATTAACTAATGCTGGGGAGTGCAAAAACTGGTGCAGCTTTGCATGCTAGCCAATCAGCTTCTAACCTCAGCTTGTTCAATCAAGCTTTGACACTAAAACCTGGAAGCTCATTGGCTTCTGTGTGGAGATGCACCAAATTTTGCACTTTGAAGCTTTAGTAAATCGACCCCATAGTGCCCTAAAAAAGGTCTTCTTTATAACATACTGCTTTATTTAGGCCTCATACACACGGACGTTTTTTGACGCCGGCGTTTTCTGGCGTATTTTGCAGCTCTCCATGTTAGTCAATGGCCCCATAAAAACGTTGGCGTTTTTGAGCTGTAGATGACGTCGGCGTTAGTGAGCTGAAACTAGAACCCACAGCCATCGCATTCTGAGGCTGTAACGTTTTGGCATTTTTTGACGCCAACGCCACAATATGCCAACAAATGCCAACAAACGCCACCTATTATTATACCGGCGGTTTCCGGCGTTTGACGCCGAGGTTTTTAGGTTGAAAAATAGCAGAGGGATGATTTTTTTTAAAGAACGCCTATTGACGCCGACGCTCACTAACGCTCAAAAACGCCGATGCATAACGCCGAAAAACGCTGACTTTTTTTCCTTGACGTCGGGCCCGACGTTTTGTTTATTATTTTAGAAACGTCCGTGTGTATGAGGCCTTATACTTTGTCAGCTGTAGGCTACATTCACAAAGGCGATTAAGGCCAACAGGGCAGCCATCATAAATTATGTGGCCCCTTACACAGCTTCAGGCCTGCCAACCTGACCACCAACTTTCTCCAGTAAATTTTCCCAATAAACATTATTATTTTAATAGTACTTTGATGCCCAGCCTTAGAATACTTCACTTACCTCAAATAATGGGTACTAGGGCCGGCTGCTGTTCCTCCTGGGGCTGGCTGCTGAACCTGAGGCCCGGCTTTTGGGGCTGGATTCTGGCTTCTGGGGCTGGGCTCTGGCCAAGAGTCTGGCTGCTAGGTCCTGGGCTGCTGGGCCTGGGGTATGGCTGCTGAGGTCTGGGCTGCTGGGGCCTGGTTACTGGCCCTGGGGTCTAGCTGCTGAATATATATATATATATATATATATATATATATATATATATATATACACACACACATATACACACACACACACACACACACTGATATCCCCAGGCTGCTCCTGAAAAGAAGGAAGGGAGTGGGCGTAGGCAGAGAGCAGTCTGGGCGCCGCAATCTGTAACCATTAAAAGGGGAAAAAAAAAAAAAAAAGACACTTTCTTCACTTTCGGGTGCCAGGTGGTGCACAATGATCTGCCATATCACAAGTACATGACAGTTCCAGTCTCTTCTCTTCTATATCAATCCGCAGACGGGAACTGTAATGTACTTGTTGTGATACGGCAGATCATTGCGCACCGCCCAGCACCCGAAAGTGAGGAAAGACTCCGCTGGGCTAAGGTTTTTTTTTTTTGTTACAGATCGCGGTGCCCAGTCTGCTCTCTGCTTCCGCCCACCCCCTTCCTTCACTGCAGCAGCCTGGGGGACATCAGTATGGGCTGTCCTTGCGCCCCCCCTCTGCCTCAGCTCGTAGCGCAGGTGACAGCTTTTTGCATGTGTGGGGAGCGGCCCGATGCCGGGCCCCGTACAGGAGTACTCCCTGTACCCCCCTGATGGTGGCCCTGAAGGCCAATGCGAATTGTAGTGGCAGACCCAGTTCACTATATTGACAGATTTCTGGCGGCCGCAGCCATTTGCGATTACCTTTGCATGCATGCATGCATGCGAATGAGCCCTAATGATTGATCCTTGATGCACACGGAGTGCTTATTCATAAGGATATGCGGAACACATCAAGGTTTTTGCGCTTAATATTCGTTAAATGGCTTTATACAATACGTTCATGATTAAGCAGATGGCTACATGGGTCTGACCCTCTTAAATATTGGATTGTAGGTTTTAAAATAGACAAGGACTGGGATCTCCAAGGGTCTCCTACCTGAAGGTATAATGGATGGTTCCCTTGGAGCAGCATGGATTTTGTGGTCTTGATTTATTAAATTAGTTGAAAATCTTCACATAATAAAAATGTGTCACCATCCACTCAAGTTATGTGCAGAAATAGACAGGAAATTTATTTTCACATGATTAGATAACTGAAGTGAATATTTACACAATTTATAGTGTAGTGTAAAGATTCCTAACTACTTTAGTAAATCAGCCTCCTTATTTTGTTGAGGAGAGATCAGTACTTAAAAAGTGTTACTAAAGCCACAACAAAATCAGTGTGTATATGCAGTAAAGCATGCTTGTTCTACTCATTGTGGAACCTCAGGGTCTAATCCTGCGCATTGTGTAAAATGGCTGTTTGATCCCATCTTCTCTGATCCTCCCCTTCTTTTACTGTCCCTAATCCATCTGCTGCTAGAATAGAGCCTTAGGGGCTCTCTGCACATGCTCAGTTTGGTGTGTATTGCATGTGATTGGACAATGCTGATCGACCCTGTGCCAGACAAAGGAGAATGAAAATTCTTCCTGCAAGGTTTAACCAGTGCTCGGCCGGACACGTGTCCATGTTCTGTGTACTGTGGGAGATGTGACGCTATGCGAGGCAAGCTAATAGATGGATGCTATGTGTCACCTTGCATGCATTCATTTGGTGTGGACTAAGGTGGAATCCAGTTCAGGTGTTACCAGCCACTTTGGCAGGCTGGGTTCTGGACCGGATTTTGTGGTCCACTGGTGTCCACTCTCAGGTGTTTAAAATAACCAGGAAGAGAGCTAGAGTCTGCTCTGGCCTTGGACTCAGAACACTATTCAGAGAGCTACACATTGGAAATTGGTTGCTCAAGGACTCTGAAAGGTTTGCATTTACTTTTGTTTGGAGGTGTCTGGGACGAGCCCCGCACCATATAGTGAGGTAACCTGTTTAGTTTAGTGCCGGGCGGCAAGGATTTGTTTTTGGAATTTGTTTGTTTGTTATGTCTGCAACCTTTTCAAATAAACGTGGCAACCCGCCAGACTTAAGAAAGTTGTACCTGCGCGCTGCCTTTTCCCAGGAAAGGCGTTTCCCATGATCTAATCTCTTCCTGCAGAGATCAGATATAGTGAATGTCGGGTCCTGTGTTTAATAGCACTAAGTTCTTTTATCTGCACACATGCTGTGGTCATTATGAGGAATTCCCACTCTCCCTGCTGTGATTTTTTTTTTTTTTAAATGGACAATGTAATGGGAGGAATTGGGGGTCGGAAACACTTAAACCCCCAGGTGAAAAACTGGTTTGGGGCACCGAGCCTAGAGATTCAGTAGAGACTTGGGTGGGTTGAAATCTCCAATCCTTGGTCCCAGTTTTCTGAATTGCCAACACACTAATTGGGCAGGTGTTTGCTGGGGTAAATCCTAGAACCATAGTTTGGGTCTCTACTAAAACCCAGCAGACAGAGGTCTCTGCCCAGGAGTCAAGAGGGACCTACCTAGGAGAAAGTTGTGAACCAGAGCAGCCATGGGCTGCTAGCTGTACAATCAAAATGCGTGTATGAAGACTGACTACATGAGAAAAACAAGGGCTTAAAGCAGGGCTACCAAGCACATTTCATTGCCATCAACAACAGCATTATAGTGGCCTTAAAAAAGAGCCACTTGTATCTGTAAGCATATATAAAATGTATCCAGGAGCAGGAACTCAACCACGCCCACCCCAATGAACTGCATTGAATAGTGGGTGTGGCCAAATTGCACAGTGGAAGAATCTTAAAGGGGCAATACATACCAAGGATGTGCTACATACAGAGTACAGGGGTGTGCTACGTACAGAGTGCAGGGGAGGGGGGGGGTGCGCATTGTACATAGTGCAGGGGGGGGGTGCGCATCATACAGGGTGCGCATCATACAGAATGCAGGGGGGGTGCGCATCGTACAGAGTGCAGGGGTGAGGGGTGCACATTGGTAGGCATCTGTGCACCTGGCAGCTTACCATGTGAGGTCTACTCCCACACTGCACCTCCATCTCCATTGTCCCTGCTGCGATTGGAGTGGAGGCAGGGATCTGTAAGAGCCATTGAAAGGAAAGCTGCAATTGTAAAAACAGAAGGTTGCGTTTACAAGGGACAGTGGTGAGTGGCAGGCGAGAGCCGGGAGGTGGAAGAACGGAGTTTCGCCACCTTCCAGCTGATAAAAATCCCTGGGTGCGAGGGCCGCATGAAATGATTCGGCCCATGGGTCCTATGTTTGACACGTGGGCTAAAGGGCAGTGCTGCACATTTAAGCCAGGAGGCTGATGATCCCTTGTTTGGTAAACTCCTGTGACGGAAAACCCACTCATTTTGATTTCTTGAACCCGCTTTTAATAAATTTGTGCAAGAAAAGCTCTTAATAGTAAGTGAGTGGGGTTTCCCTAAATCTCTACTGTGATGCGAGTTCTCACACTTTTGGGTGGACTAGCTCAAAATAACTTATAATAGTGGAATTTAATTGGCTGATGGGTGCTGCACTGCTGTTGTAATCGCATAATAAATCTATAAAATAAACAGATTTATTATGTGCAAACAAAATCTGCTCATAGTAACCGGCTATGAAGATCACAGGGCCTTTTCTGTTCTCAGAAGTAACAAAGGAAGGCTTAGCACTGTAACTGTGCCAGGAAATGTATAAAACCTTTCATATTAACACTTTGTAATTAGGTTTACTAGTTCCTTCCTTACATGGACAACACATGGAGGCTTGGCTACTTTACTTCTTGATTTGCATTGACAAACATTCAAACTTTCTCTAACTGCCATTAGGAACTGTCAGGCCTGTATCAACAGACTTTGGGCTTGTGTCAATGGTACCAGTTTGAAATCAGTTAAAAGCGGTAGTAAACCCATCCATTTAAGTGTTTAAATACCAATTCCATTTCCGGCACATGCTCGAAATGTAACACTCCCATTGGTTGTGCTTTAAACCAAACTCCAATGGCTGGTGTCATAGCTGATCACATCATGGCAGTTGTAGATTAAACAGTGGCCAGGATGGCAGCTTCCTTGGCTGAAAATGATAGGAGGGTTTACTACCACTTTAAGATGATTCTGAGATCATTCAGAATTCTTTGACAGGTGCATTCGACCTGCAGTTGGCCGCCTCCTGATCTGCCTTTGGTCTGTTTCAAGCAGATTTTATACTATGGACAACCGGTTTAAAGCAAACAAAGCCCATCAACACAGGGACACAGGCCTTTAGTGATAGATCCAGAGTATTAAATTAAAGTTAATGGTTCTTCTTGGGCCATTGACCAACATGGAGAGCTGCAAAAAACGCCAGAAAACGCCGGCGTCAAAAAACGTCCGTGTGTATGAGGCCTAAAGTATAAGTTCCCAGTTTTTAGGGTGGAACGAGTAACATGCTCCCAATGATGCAGCTGCTGCCTGATTCTCAACCCCCACCTCCCGTGACAGCAGAATGGGGAGGAGCTCGCTGTACGTTTTTTAAATCAGCGCAGCCGCACGGGGCTCTGCCTACACAGCCACGTCATGCATACACAGAGCTCGGTGTATGAATGAGCTACAATTCTCAACAGCCTTTGTGGATGTCGGCTTATAGTTTTCAAATGAACTACCATGCTGCTGTGGAGCGCATTGATTCTTCCTGTCAGTGTATCTGCTTGCTGTATGTACGGGCACACAAATACACGGATGGGTCTGCGGGAGACCTGCATGGCACCAGCGATCTGCTGATTGCTGGTGTAATGGCTTACAGACTTAAAGTGAATCTTCAGCCTTCCATGGCACCCTCTTCCTCTCCATCCCACCACCCTCCTCAGCACAGATATAGCTTTTTATTTATTTTGTTTACTTCCTTTTTTGTTTGTTGTTTGGTTCGGCCTGACCGCCTGGGTGAATGTCATTGGTGCCACTGGGATTGGTGTTGGGATCCCAGGTGGCACAATACTAGTTCCATGGAGTAAAGGAGGAGGGGGCAGGCCTAGTAGCACCTGCACCTGGAAGAGCCAGTGTTCTGTCAAAATAGCCAATTCATCGAGATCTCCAATCATTGGAGATTAAGACGAGTTGCTCTTTTGACACAACACCAGCAAGCGTATACACTCTGTTACACAAAGATTTTGCTGTTTAGACAGAACAGCAGCTAAGGAGAAAAAAAGTTGTCACCGCCTTGGAGGCGGCCAGGTTGTTGATTAGTATCGGGCGGACTACCTATATGTACCAGAGTGTACACGCTTGCTGATGTTGTATCAAAACAGAAACTCATCTAAATCTCCAATTACTGATGCTTTACAGTAACAGGAAGTGACGTGTTTGGGGATCGATGAATTGGTTATTTTGACAGAACATTGGCAGCTGTCAGAAGGAAACATGGTGGCGCTGGACCCGCGCAGTGGCTGCAGAGTAGAGGATCCCAGCAGGACAATGCTAGGTCCACTGGCTTGGGGAGTATCCTTACTGTGCAGGACACAGTATCAGGTTAGAAGAGAAAAAAAATATTAGGGGGTGAGAGGAAAGGCTGGAGTTCCTCTTTAAAATACAGAAGATGGGGATAGGTATATTCCAGTATCTCTAGGACATCTTTACTCCTGATTAGTGCTGCAGATCTAATATTTGCCACACACACACCCCACCACCCATTCTCAAACCAGGGTTCCTTTAGAGGTCACTATGGAGTTCTTTGAGCTGTGGCGATTTACAACCCATTTGATATGTAGGCAAGCTATTTCAGGTACTTCTATAGAGCAGTCAATTTACGCAGCACTTTTATATACACCTTGTACATTCACATCAGTCCCTACCCCCAAGGACCTTACAATCTAAGGTTCCTAACTCACATTCATACATACGCATACTATTGTCAATTTAGACAGGATCCAATTAACCTACCAGCATGTCTTTGGAGTGTGGGAGGAAACCGGAGCACCCTGAAGAAACCCACGCAGGTACAAGGAGAACATGCAAACTCCAGGCAGGTAGTGTCGTGGTTGGGATTCAACCCAGCGACCCTTTTGCTGCTAGGCGAAAGTGCTACCCACTACACCACTGTGCTGCCCAAGTTATGGGGTCAACATCATTCGGCAGAGCCAGCTGCAAGAACTCAATGGTTTCTTTTTTTTTTTTTTTTTTTTTTTTTAAACTGTGGGGGGCATTCTTCCCAACAGCCACCAATGCAAGGGGCATTTTCCTCATATACCGCCAACGGAGTTGGTTTTATCATGGGCTCCCGAGACCTGAATTATTTCAAGGGTTCTAGGGTAAAATGGTTGAGAGAAGTGGATCTAGGATTCCTTTTCTGTAGGGTACATAGGGATGCCAGATATAATCCGTTTTGTATAATTCAGAGCTTCTTGCAGTCAGGTGCAGAACTGGAAGGGTGCAAAAGCAACATGTTAAGTGTTTTCACGTTTCAGCAGGGGGATTTTAAGAGGATGTTTTCTTTCATAAATCAGTTCAGCCACCATAATCAACAAACAGTAGAAAACCCAGAGCACCACAGTTTTCTGTACACAAATCAGTACTCTTGTTTGCTTTCCATGTCATACTGTATTCTGGATGCTGGATACAGACCGAGACCATAGCCAAGATCATTCTTAGCATAAAAATGCTATCTCAGCATACAGTACAAAGCGGTCAGGAATGCAATGCTTGTTTAGCATTATCACAACTAGTCATTGTCCCGCCCAAATCAAACTTATACCATTACATTTCTGAAATTGTTGCAACTCGAGGTTGACATGGCATAATGCCAAGTTATATAGGACTCCACCCTCCCTTTTTAAATTGCACTAAAGCTGGCCATACAATTTTTCTTTTGTTTAGCCTGCGAGCCAAACGAAAAAAAAACAAAACAAAAAACAAAAACAAACAAACCAGGTTCTTCCATCCACACAGTGAGGCGGATGGAGAATTTACCCCCCGCAGAGACATTGTATTCTGACAACTGATCAGTGGCTGCAGCTGCTGATCAGGAAAGGTTTTCAAGCTGTCCCACTGAAATCAAAGTGTCGACTTCGATCAAGGGGGGGCTGCCATACACTGATCAAAATTCAGCTGGTTCAGCAGGGAAGACAGATGACTGAATTTTGATCAGTGTATGACCAGCTTAATGCTCATAAAGATTAGAGGTCTATTTCGGCTGACAATAGCGTGTAAGTCCTTGTCTCCTGCCTAAAAGTAGGGCTCTTATGTCCAGTCAAAACTTTATTTTTTAGTTTAAATAAATTGGGAAGGGTTAGGACCCCTGTTCTGTTTTACCTCTATCTGGGACTCCATTATGCCACACACACATTTACCCCTACAGCATAAAACCAGGCTTAATTTTAGCACCTGGGAGGCATAGATGGTGCAAACACCCCACTGCAGCCTGTCAAAATCAATAATCAATTAATTTTGATTTATGTGGTTTCATGGGGTATTTGCATACAGGACCATATACATACAGGGATGCATGCCCTGAACATAGAAAGCCAATGACCCATTTTTTCACTGTGCGGGCAAATGCCTCAAGGAGCAAGAAAACCTAATGAGATTTCCCTTCCCTGTTCCACTGATGACTTTACAAGACAGAAGGGGAGGGAAAATCTGTAACTAGGTTAAAAATCTTCTCATTAACAGTCTCATGTACTGAAACCATTATTTTTGCAAAATATACATTTTATGGTGCCATATTGTAACAAAATGATGCCTCCACGCAAGGCTTCTGGTAGAAAATCGCTGGGCCCCGTAGGAGATAGCCCCGCCCCCCCCAGAAAGTATTAAAGCTATAATAAAAATACAATACAACTATTAGCAGAAACAAATACAACATAACTTACAGAATTCCTGCTAAAGATAAATCGGAGTTAATGAATAAAAATAAAGATGTGATGAAAAAAAATATTATACAGGTTCCGGGATCAGAGGGACAGAAAAAAAATAAAAATAAAAAAAATAAAAGTTAAGCTCCATGCACACTGGGCTTAGAAAACAACTCCAGTTCACATGGCAGAAAAAAACGCTCATATAGAACTTTTTTTGTACAAAGGTTAGACGAGTTTAGGAGAACCAGAAGGGTTTTTTCTTCTCTAAACGTTGAGCTTAAAATATGCCTGTAATCGTCCAAATGTGTATGGACACATAGGATAACATTGAGCTGCTTCTACAGGCAAAAACACTAAACTCCTGTAAAAGCAGCAATTTTTTTTAAGCCAGTGTGCATGGAGCCCAAGTTAGAGAGATAAACTCCAGTGCTGAGAGGGGGGCCCACACAGGAAGGGGGATTAGTGAGAGACGACTGTCTCTTTCTTAGCAGATAAAAGCTGGCAGCAGGGAGAGGGAAGGAGAGCAGCTTTCATCTGCTGAAGGAAAAGAGACACAATTGTCATCTGTCACTAATCCCCCCTGTGTGCTCCAGGCCCCTTACACCAGGGCTAGGGGTCCCCGGTCCCCCCCCCCCATCAGCGGCCCTGCCTCCACGTTAAAGCCTCCAGTAGGGTATGTGTATTGTGTGCAATCATTATGTCAAGATGGAAAGATTGAAATGTGAAACTGAAACCAGTGAGCTCTACAGATTGATCTTTCTGGCACAACTGGGCTTTCATTACAAAATAGCTTTTCCTAATCCTTCTTCGATGAGTGAAAGGTCTCAGTATAACCAACTTTCTTCAAATTGTTATCATATGTTTTCCTGCTATTGCAGGATTCTCCTCTTCCAGCTATCCTAGCGAGATGCTAGAATGGGTCTGTGTTTATTTTTAACTGGAGGTTTTAGATTTATTCTTTACTAAATGTATTGTAATATTAAGATTTTTTTCAAATAAAAGTTTACTGAGAAATGATTCCCAGATCACTGGCTTGTTAGCCTAGCAGTAGTGCTACATGCCTTGAGACTGGCCTTTTATGACCAAGATGTCTGAGGAATAGGTTCTACCTCAGATGTGTGCAATATCAGTGTGTCAAATTCATTTTGAGCTACTGAGCCCTGTACACATTAACCTTTTTTTACAAATAGGGGGTTAAAAAAAGTCTCTGGAAAAGATAGGAAAGGTAGACCTAATATCTACCTGCAGGTTCAAAAGGAGAGTGCAAAATATGAATGTTAAATATATTCCCAACTAACTAAAATAGTTTCAGAGATTTTCTTTAGTTATGACCATAGCAAAGAAGAAAAAAAAAAAAAAAAAACTCAACACCACTAAATATTCCGTTTAATGGATGCCTATACTGAAATATATGCAGGCTGCCAATATATTGAAAATACTGTAGTTTTTTTTTTCTTCAAAATACTAGCTGCTTGGGATTCTGTTGATTCATTGACTGATACTTTAAGTCACTGGCTTGGAACATATAACTAAAAAAGTCAAAACTTTTTTTTTTTGTTTTGAACAGAATGGAGAGGGATTACAGTCTGTCAGTTTTTATTGCCGTCTGTGCCCCGCGTTAGGGAGATTCCCCCTCTCCATTTGTCCTGTTTACAATTAGCATTGAAAGTGAAAGTAAAATGAAAGTCCCAATTTTTTGGGTTGTTCCCAGAAAAGTAATAGATGATAAGTGTTCCAATGGGGACACTAGTTCCAGTGAGCTGGGGGTCCCCAAAAAAAATCCTTTAATTGGCAGAGATTTCCTCTCACTTCCTGTTTGGCTATGGGACAGGAAGTGAAGGAAAATCTTCACAATGGGACAGAGATAGTGAAAAAAAAAAAAATCTAACAGTGGTCATAACCCTCCCTTACTCTGGTAAAAAAAAAAAAAAATTTCCTTCTTTTTGAATATAGTTCTACTTTAAAGTGTCCTAAGGCAGCCA
>BLSH010246063.1:1096579-1113135 GCA_018402905.1 Glandirana rugosa | reverse complement strand
TAAAAATAATATACAATTATTTGTATATTACTTCCTTATGATAATTAACCCCTTGCCACCCAGGCCAATTCTGACACTTCTCTCCTACATGTAAAAATTATCATTTTGTGCTAGAAAATTACTCAGAACCCCCAAACATTATAAATATTGTTTTAGGAGACACCATAGGGAATAAAATGGCAGTCATTTCAACTTTTTATGTTACAAAGTATTTGCACAGCAATTTTTCAAAACACGTTTTTTTGGAAAGAAACTGTTCCATGAATAAAAAAAATAAATAAAAACAGTAAAGTTATCCCGATTTTTTTTGTATAATGTGAAAGATGATGCCACACTGAGTAAATAGATTCCTAACATGTCACGCTTTAAAATTGCGCACATTTGTGGAATGGCGCCAAACTTAATCAGTACTTAATCTCAATAGACAACACTTTAAAAATTTTTAGAGGTTACATGTTTAGAGTTAGAGGAGGTGTAGTGCTAGAAGTATTGCTCTCGCTCTAACGTTCACAGCGTATGTAACCTGTGTGTATCTGGATCTGATACTAGCTAGTACCCCACCAGCCACTGACCTCACCGCACATCCCTGCATCATATAATGTATATCCAGCTTTTACTCTCAATCCTGAGAATCCATTGAATAGCAGAGAGGATAAAACAATTAGTTTCATGATGAAACAGAAGCATCCCATATTCTCGCTGCAAACTGGGATCAGCGAGTACAATATGTTTTCAGGCCCTGGGCTGCATATTAGCTTCTTTTCCATTGCAAAAATTGGGTGAATTTATGGATTGTTATTTAGTGGCTTCAACATCTCCCCTTCTTAAAAGCATTCTACGGTTTTTGGGCAATTCCACCATTGGTAGACCAGTGGTTCTCAACCTCAGTCCTCAAGTACCCCCAACAGGCCAGGTTTTCAGGTTTTCGTTTATCTTGCACAGGTGCTTTAAATCAGAGTCAGTGGCTTGGTATTTTGGACAGCTATTTTATATAAGAGAAATTCCCAAAACATGGCCTGTTGGGGGTACTTGAAGACCGAGGTTGAAAACCACTGGAGTAGATGAGGTTCTAACTACCTCCCCTCCCCTTTCCTCCTGGGTTTCTACTGCTGCTAGCCATTAGATGGATTGTTTCATTGATTAGCTGGTTGATAAAAAAAAAAAAAAAAAAAAAAAAGGGGAACCGATTCCCATCCATGTATTCGAAGTGGATAGAGGAATCCCCTCCTGTGCTATTTTATTCTGACAGCGGGACTCCTCAGCTGCCAAAATACACTGATCAGTGCTGCAGCTTATTGGCTGCATGTGCTGGCTGAACCCAAATGTTTCAACGATCCCATTCAGGAGGAATCTATCACTAGATCAACTCCTCTCAAATGGAAATGGCCATACATGGATCGAAATTCGCCAGTTCCTGACAAATTTTGACCCATGTTTGGCTAGCTTTAGGGTGGCCATATACTCTACAATCAGTTTTTTTAGACCTGCCATCGTACAAGGGGACTGTGTAATTGATATTAATTGAATAGTGTGTTCAGGCATGTCCTTATATTACATACTTTTGGCAAGTGTACAGCTAGTCATATTTTGTGTATGGCTAGCCTAAGGCAAACCATTGATTATTTGATTTTCTTTCCTTCAAGCATGGGTGGAAGGAAAGAAATTCCCCCTCCTGCAGCTCTGTGTTCTGCCAGTGGGGAGCCTTTTGGGCGGTCAGAACACAAAATGACAGCTGCTAGCGGCTATAGCCCCCAGCAGTAATCACATGTACAAAAAAAAAAAAAATAAAAAAATTCTAACAGGCTGGTCATACCAAACTCAATTGATGGATCGACTTGGGTACAACCAGCCTCCTCATAGATGAATTTGATCTATGGTTGGCTTAAACTAGATAGCTACCCATTGCTCAGCTTATTGCTGCAGTGAGAGTGAAGGCTTACTCCTGCACTACTAATGGTTACCGGGGTCAAATTGATCAATTTTCAAATGTAGTGCCAAGAAAATTCTACAGGAAAGGGATTAAAAACTATTCCTCCAACAAATGAAATTCCAACTGTAATTGTTGGTTTCATTTTGGGAAAATCCAACATATTGTAATATGGATGTGCCAAGTACAAAAGAAACCTGTTTAAAACTTTGCCCAGACCTGCAACTTGAATAGAATCCCAGACTTTATTAAAGCAATACTAAAAGAAATCCTTATTCTCCAAAAATAATCCATATATATCCACAACCTAATGGCCCTGTGATTTAATTTCCATGAAAGGCTTTCTGACTGCCTTCATGCAACATGCGCCAAGAGCAGTTGTGGTCATATGGGCGGCACAGTGGTGTAGTGGGTAGCACTTTCACCTAACAGCAAAAGGGTTGCTAGTTCGAATCCCAACCACAACACTACCTGCCTGGAGTTTGCATGTTCTCCCTGTGCGGCTTTCCTCTAGGTACTCAGTTTTCCTCCCACACTCCAAAGACATTCTGGTAGGTTAATTGGATCCTAGTATGTGTATGTATGAGTGAGTTAGGGACTTTAGATTGTAAGCTCCTTGAGGGTTGGGGCTACGTAAATTGACTGCACTATACTTGAAATAAATAATAAAAATACGCACTGCTGTAGGCACACTACAAATCCCATAGTCACTAGTCCACCTTGGGAGTTACTGAGTGAGCAAGAGAGGGAAGCTACAGTCCTACATACAGCGGGACCAAGGAGAAAAACGTAGCCCTACTCTATCTAGCAGGTAGCTGGATCACAGCAAGTTTGCGTTAGAATACACAATTAAATAAACAAAAAATTTAACCAGTTTAGTGTCACTTTAAGTCCCCGTTCACACTGACTGCAGCTTTGAAATCGTGCAGGTTCATCTGAAAAATCGCACACTTTTCAAAACAGCTTGTCATTGTGACTTGGAAGACATCTGTGTGGCTTTATGCACAGAGGTCTAAGTCCAGCTCCCCCTTCTTCCCCTAGCACCGGAAGGAAGTTCACCTCTCCCCCCTCCCGGTGACCTTCTGGGACACACAACAGGTCCCAGAAGATACACCGGCCATACACAGTGCTCACGCGCGGCTTTGAAACCAGAGCCGTGCACCCACACTTGCTATGCCGGCGCCGCACGGTGGAGGGGGAGAAGAGCCACATCGCTGGACCGTGAGACAGAGAAGAACCTCCATTCCCTTATAGCAGCTTAAACAGCACAGTACTTGTGCGGTCTAATCTGCCCCTCTCTAAACTGTTAAAAAAAAAAAAAAAAAAAACTGGCTGACCCTGCCATTTCCTGTGTCCCTCACTGTGAGCGGACCATGATAATCATGGCTGCTGAGCCCTGACTACCGTGGTCAGTGTACATCCCTCCATCATCCGCAGCTCTCCTCTGTGCTCCTCATCCCCTCCCTCCCTGCCTGTCATCTCCCATGCCAAGGGGAAGAGCTAACTTTACGGTTTATTTCTTCCAAAAAACACTGTGTGACATAAAATATTGAAAATAACTGCCATTTTATTCTCTAGGGTCTCTGCAAAAAAAATATATATTAATATATATATATATATATATATATATATATATATATATATTATTTTTTTTTTTTTTTTTTTATTTGGGGGTTCTATGCAATTTTCTAGTAGAAAATATAAATTTTTACTTGTAAGCAACAAATGTCAGAAAAGGTTTAGTTTTTAAGTGGTTAAAGAGGAAGTAAACCCTGATGGGTTTTACTTCCTCTTTATTACCCTGCAACTAGCCCATTATGTGGCACTTACCTGCATTGGAAACCCGCGATGTCCCAGCTCCAGGCCACTTCCATCTCCTGTCCCTCTTCTTTCCGGGGCCGTGGACTCCGGCTCTGTGATTGGCCGGAGTCGCGCGATGTCACTCCCACACAGGAGCCGCCAATCGTGGCACGATCTCAGTGAAGAAACGGCACGGAGGCCGTTTCTTCACTGCACACGTGCCCAATGACGTGGGCACATGCGAGTACACTGTAGATCTCCTAAACCGTGCAGGTTTAGGAGATATGCAGGGAACCGACGGGTAAGCCTTATTATAGGCTTACCTGTAGGTTAACCACTTGCCGACCGCCGTCTGATGGCGACAAGATGGCACGATATTGCAAACCGCCATTATATGACAGCAGCTGCGAGATCCTGCACTGTCAGCGCGGTCACTGTGTTCCGGGGGGGCCAGGGTGCGGGTAGGGTGGACTCCATTGCCGCTGGCTACCCGCGATGGCCCCCCCGCAGTGAAAGAATGGAGGTCTGTGTAAGTAAACACGCATCTCCGTTCTGACAGAGGGGGAAGGGCTGTGATCACAGGCTTCCTGTATATGGAAGCAGTGATCACTCCCCTCCCCCTGCCAGTCCAGCACCAATGCAATTAGAACACAGTGCAGGAACACCGTTAACCCTTAGAGCGCCCCCTGCAGGTTAACCCCGTCACTGCCAATGGCATTTACACAGTAATCAGTGCATTTTTATAGCACTGATCGCTATATAAATACCAATGGTCCCAGAAAAAAAAAAAGTGTCAAAATGGTCCGACATGTCCGCCGCAATATCGCAGTACCGCTAAAAATCGCAGATCGCCGCCATTGCTAGTAAAAAATAAAAACCCCGGAAATTAATTCTCATCATTTAAAAAAACGTGGCAACTTTTGCGCAAACCAATCAATAAACGCCGATTGCGATTTTTTTTTACCAATAATATGAGGAAAAATATAAAATCGGACAAAACCGATGAAAAAAAAAATTAATTTTTTTTGGATTTGTATTTTAGCAAAAAGTAAGAAATGTGGGGTTTTTTTGCAAAATTGTCGCTCTTCTTTTGTCTATAGCGGTGATCAGAAATGACGCAAAGGGGATCAAATACCACCAAAAGAAAGCTCTATTTGTGTCGAAAAAAAAAAAGGACACAAATTTTGTTTGGGTACAATGTCGCACGACCGCACAATTGTCAGTTAAAGCTACGCAGTGCCGAATCACAAAAAGTGCTCTGGTCCTAAAGTGTGAAATCCTTATAGATAGTGAGCGGAGAAAAGGATTGGCTATTTTGACAGAACACCGCTCGCAAGGATGCGGTTTCTGGACGCCATGGCGACCTGGGGTTTGCTTCCAAATACCTTTTTCCAGTGAACTTTAGGCCAGTCATGCGACTCCCAGCCGCTCTGTTACTACGATCCAAGGCTACAGTGGGAGGGGCCGAGTGGCCAGCACAGCAGGCACGTGACTCCCAGCCGACGTCAGAGGGAGATTTTCGGCTCCTCCTGCTTTAGCCCTGGATAGTAGTAGCATAGTGGCCGGGAGATCTCTGGAAAAAAAGGCATTTTGAAGCATCTTTTAAAAAAAAAAAAAACACTTAGAGTCGGTTATTGCTAGATAAAAAAGGAGAGGGGCTGCCAGTAATAGCCGTTTTTTGGGGTTACAAACACTTTAAGTCAGGCTATACACTCGAATCTCAGCAGAAACCGGCCAAGATTCTAACCATGTATGGGCAGGCTGAATGTACTAAGTTGATCCATCAACTTGGGTACAACCATCCTGACGAATTTTACTTGCAATTATCTCTTGTGGCTGGTATACCCACTAGCAGTAATCACAGAAGCCGTCCCCGGAAGCAAGCAGGAGAAATTCCTGCATCACTGTCTGTGTTGGAGGAATCTAGCAAATTTCTTTCCTGCAACCTGTAGATGAAGAAATTTGCACTGTGTATAGTCAGCCTTAAGCCTAGTACACACGGGCCGAATGTCGATCAGCATCAGCCAGTACAGTAGAAACCAGCCAACAGTCGGCCCATGTGCACTGCAGTGGGTCCGACAGAAGCCAACTGAACAGCCAGCTTCAGTTGAAGGGGCATGACCAAAAGGCTCCCATCAGAGCACAATAGCACAGCAGGGGGAAATTGCTGTACTAACGTTAGTTAGTACAGTAGCTCCTCCTGAGCCGGCAAGCTTTTTTTTCGTACAGCCCTGCTGGGTAAAAAATAAAAAACACACACACACACACACACACACACTGCTGGTGTGTACAAGGCTTTACTCATTTGTTTGTCAAACAGACAAGTGTATTCATATTGAGAGAATAAAGAGGAAGATAAGGAAGATAAGGAAGAGAATGAATGGAAAGGGTATGAACACCTTACAAACTGTTTACTTTCCTAAGATAGGAGATGCACAATAACTGTTGTGTATGTATTGGACAAACTCTATAGTTTGGTGTAGTAGTAGCACCAACAAATATCTTATTAGCCATTATACACATGAGGGTCAGCCAAGCGATCTGGTGTATGCTGCCCAGCAGGAAGGGGGGCGCAGTCAGGCGCTTTAAGCATTGGCTTATCAGCTGGATGGGGTCAGGAAAAATAAAATCCAAACAGGTTTTCTCTCCAGCCCAATCCACTGTTCCCCAGAGAATACATCCCTGATTTGCAGAGATAAGATGGTCATAATGGTCTAGGCAATGACTGCATCATGGAAGCAAATGGCAATAGAATAGATCAGGGGTAGGGAACCTGTGGCTCTCCAGCTGTTGTAGAGCTACACTTCCCATGAGGCATTGCAAGGCTGATGGATACAATTATTCCCAGAAGCATGATGGGAAATGTAGTTCTACAACAGCTGGAGAGCCGCAGGTTCCCTACCCCTGGAATAGATAAATCAGATCCCTTATGACAAATGTCAGTCCCCTAAAGCGATCACGGATAAGCAATTACTGGCATTGTGCACCAAGATCTTCTTGTGTTTGTCCAACTGTGATCATGTAACAATAGACCTGGTTCATCAAGCACCTAAAGAATGTCAAGGAGGTTTTCCAAACGTATTGCGATTCCTCAAGAGGAGACTTGGCTTACTTGATATTGCAGTTTTACAAATCTAACCCATATTCAGCATGCATGACAACATTTTTGTAAAGGTTGATGTTGCAATAGATACAAAAAGGAAAAATAAAGTTTTTTTTAAAGAACAGAGCTGAACAGTGATAAACAGGCAAAAATTGGTGGCATCTGATATGCAACACAAGAAACTGGAAGGACCTTTTAGGCATAACCCCCTCTCTGATCCATGTCTATGCTTGCATCATAACCCCCATTCATTGCTATAGTAAGTACCATTTTGATACATAGCATGTATTAGAAGACACAAATATGCAATTCTGTGATAACTAGTGTTCTGTACACTGCTGTGCACGTCTGGGCTTTGTTTCCCATATTGTTTGCAAGGTGCGACATCTGTATGGGTATAAGAAGGGCAGAGTTATAAACTCTGAGGGCATAACGGGAGGAAGGTACTACCATGGATTCTCCACTAAGCCACTGGGTTCGGTAGCATAGTGCCTTAGTCGTTGACACTTCTGCCTGGCAGCACTGGGGTCCCCTGCTTGAATCCTGGTCTGTTTGCATGGGTTTCCTTCAGGTACTTCAATGTCCTTGCACACTTCAAAGACATGCTGGCAGGTTAACGGACTCCTGTTCTAACTATGGACATTGATCTGCAATTATCGGTCTGTGCAATAGCTTGGTTGAATGAATGGGTGCATGCAGTAGGGCTTGAGAGCAGTATGTGACAAAGTTGTCAATTTTAATAGTGCAATATTGGTGGAGGGGTTTTCTATTTGTCATTTTTTTTCCTAATACATTTTAACATTACCTCATCAACGATGCCTTGAGGAATGTATGCAGTTAATTATTTATGATGGGAACATGCACATCGGTAGCCAAGTTAAGTCACTCCAAAAGGTGATTGACTATCAAGGTACGGTGAGGAGGTAGAGCCTGAACTCTATTAAAAGTTTACACTGAGGCAAATCACGAGTAAACTCAGGAACTTCAGCTTCAGAACAGTTGCCTGCCCAGCCACCAAAGTTTAAGAATGATTGCCACAGATTTTTTTGGTGACTTGGCCTTGCCAGTGAATAATGTGGTTTCAATGGGCTATACCCTTGAGTGGAAGTTGGGTCAATCTAGTCTAATGCCTACCCGGCACTCATGTGAAGGCTACTTTCACACTGGAGCGTTTTACAGATGCTATTTAGCTAAAAATAGCGCCTGTAAAGAGCCTCAAAAGTCCCCCCCAATCCACCCCAATGTGAAAGCCCTGAGTGCTTTCACACTGGGGCGGTGCGCTAGCAGGACGTTACAAAAAGTCCTGCAAGCAGCATCTTTGGGGCGGTGAGGGGAGCGGTAATATTCCGCTCCTCTACCGCCCCTGCCATTGAAATGCATGGCAAGCGCTGCCGAAGCGGCTGCACACCGCCTCGGTAGCGCTGAGCGCCGGCACTTTTAACCCCTTTTTAACCCCTTGTGGGGGGTTAAAAGCGCGGTGCTCCCGCCCGCATAGCGGAGCCCTATCGCTGGTAAAACTCCGCTAAAACTAGTGGGGTTTTACCGCGACCGCGGGTCCTGCTCCAGTGTGAAAGCAGCCTAAGGGCAGGCCTTTTAGACTATGTCAAGTTACTATTCACGTGTGCTGTGACTGGCACAGTTATATTGTGGCCTGGCCCTTTTTAACCCAATCTATATTTGTGCCATATTTGGGCAAGGTTACTTACTATGGCTTTACGCCTATGCTTCTCAGCAGTCATGTACATTATGTAAAGCGCTGTGTAAATTGTATATACTGGTGTGTAATTAAATGGGGGGGAAAAACAAAAACAGAGTTGTCGCTCTAGACCACAGACACTTTCTACCAGTCCATGTGGATCAGTGAGAACCCAGGTGGTTTATGCAGCAGACTGTTTTTGCATTGCCACTGTACCCAAGGGCCATTTTTGCCAGATCTGCATAACCCTTCTAAAGGATGCCATTGACAAAAAGGAAGTTATTTCAGTATAGATTTGTACTGTAGGGTGCTAGAATGTTCATAGGTTATAAAGAGATCATCAGGCCATTTGCCTTGTTAATCTCTGTCAATAGGCTGTAGTGAGTAGCTTACCTATAATAGGGGATGTGAACTTTGGGTGAAGGGTGTAATATTATATACTGGAATGAGCAGATTTCAATGTGGACTATGAAATTATTGTAAAATAGCATTCCTGTGCTTTTCAAAACTCCTAGAAAAAGGTATAGATAAAGAAACATTTGTTTTAAGTAGACTATGCATATAGACTCTTCTCTCTGTACACAAAACCCTCTAGAGAGGAGATCAGTGAGGTCTACAGTCTCTGTTGCTGCACTTTATGACTGCTGCTTTCATGCAATTTTTTGTATACTTGGCAAAGCAAATATAAAAATACATCACAATGACATAAGAATGTTGAAAATAAAAAAGGGAATACTAATATTTACAAAAAAAGACTATCATAGAATGTTGATGCAGAGAGTTACTGAACTGTGGTGATCAGGAAGGATTTTTTCATGTTGGGAGTCACGTTGGACCACATACATACAAAGGAAGGCAAAAAATCAGTGTATCAATTATAGGCTTAGGGTTCATTGGATGAAATGGATAGCTTGATGGGCATGTGTCATTTTCAAATGCATAAAGTATGTAACTATAAAGATTTTGAACAGAAAAACCCCTCCTGTAGGGCCAAAGCCAAGCTAAAAATTGCCTTTCAGTCCATGCAACATATACCCAGAGATATCTTTACACTTACAGCTATTCAGCCTGATGCTCTCAGATATAAGGTTATTCAAAGCAGTCCAGCTTGACGTAGCCTTCACAACATCTTAGTGAGGTGGCATTAGCTCTTCAAGTAGAACTAACACCAAAGTATTTTCCCCACGTTTTGGATAGAGTAGGGTAGGGCTAACTACACAGAGCAGCCCCTAGCTACAGCATAAGGAAGGGACAAAAGTATTTAAAGGCAAACATGGCATAAGGCTTTATGTTAGTTGACTACGGCTGGAAGATTATTATTCTGACCATCAACAATGGAACCGGGCAAGCAAAAGGATGAAGTTGTCATACTGGATATTTACACATCTCAAGAATGGCATTTCTTCTAATCAAAAAGCCAATTGTCAATACATATCTGCTTTAATCTACTTTCCTTTCATAGAGATAGAACTGGTTAATCTCCACAGGTCACTTCAGATCATGGTATGTCCAATGAAGCTGGCCATAAACAGAGGAGTCTGCTCTAACATGAGATTAGGGTAGCCATACACATCTCGACCTGAGCAAAAGAAGTTCATTTGATTCCCACATTCATGCTAAACAGCATGAATGGAGGAATCACCATTGCTGGCTATTGTATTCAGCAGCTACGGCTGTCTGACAACCCAAACAGTGACTGCATTTAAGAGAATGCAGTCACTTAAGCCGGCCATAGATGAATAGAAATTGGTTCGGTTCCTACTGAACTGGCCGAATTTTGATCAATTTATGGACAGGTCAGTTGTACTGAAGTCTATCTGTTGATTAACTTCAGTTCAACCAGCCTGTCGGGTTTTTGTCATGCAATCAATGCCGGCAGTAGTGATCATTGTATTCTGATGGCAGAGAAACCTCATGCTATTAGAATGCATAAATCGCAGCATTAGGGATCCCCTCCTACCGACACTGACTGTTGATGGGGGAACTCTAGAAATTTTCTCTCCTTCAACTTGTGGTTGAAGGAAAGAAATTTGCATAATCTATGGCCCACCTTAATGTCCCCATCTATGGCTACATTTGGCCATCTGAAGCAGGAAGACACTTGCCAGTACTGGATGCTCAAACAGCCAATTAATTGCAAAGCCTAAGCACTGTCACGTGAGGCAGGGATGAGTCCTTGGTCTGTGCAAGTGCAACCAGAGCAACATGTAGCATGCTTGAGTTTCTTCTCCTAGGTTCCATAGGGAAGCAGAGAGCAAAGTGTAGATGATGGTACCTTTGGGTTCTCCACCTGTTACCCTTTCCCTGGCAGCCACACAGTCACTTCAAGCAAAAAAAGAGAAGTTTGTTAACCTTTCTGTGTGAGTGAGCAGTGCTTCACTTCTTCACAGTTCAGACCTTCAACAGAGCCCTTAGATCAGTGGTTCTCAACTCTGGTCCTCGGGACCCCCCCCCCCCCCCCCACAGGCCAGGTTTGCAGGATAACTGAAATACATCACAGGTGATATCATTTGCTGCTCAGTGATTGCAGTATTCTAGTCTGCATCTCCCCAAGCTAATACTTAAAATCTGGCCTGTTGGTGGGTCCCGAGGACCGGAGTTGAGAACCACTGCCTTAGATAAACCCTCAGAGCCTCATGACAACACTATGATAGGCTTTCCCCTTGGCTTATTGTAGTGCAACATGTGGCTTGGTGTCCCATCCACCCAGTATTCGCCCATTAACTCAGACTCCCAGCAGCTCACTAATTGTGATCACTGAATAGACATTTAAGGGAAAAATCGTATCCTATCTGCGGTAAGTTTATTAAAAGGTTTGAAAGCATTTAAAATCAGGCAACCTACATCATTAAAGAACATCTAAAGGAAGAAAAACTTGGTACACCATGGTGGTAAATTGAGGAGAAGATCGGGCACAATTTGAACTAATGTATTGTGGTCACAAGATTCTGGTGAGAGGTCTAGTGGAGGATTCTTTTTCCCCGACATAGGCAAGCACAAGCTCATTTTAACAGGTCTTTTTCCCCACTTTGTGTCATCTGGTGATCCTGCCAGTAACACACTTCCTGTTCAAGGGTGACAACCCTCACTCACTGTGCTGTATCTATTTAGTAGCAGTGTTGTCACCCTAGAACATGAAATGTTTTAGGTCTACTGAACACCTTTCAATCCCCTAGATTCATTAATAGGAAGTCTTTGTAATAGATGGGTGGATCAGGGAAGATCTTGTCACCGGGATCCCAGAGTCTTATAAGAACGCAGTAGTTGAACTACTGTAAGTCACCAGTATTTATACAAAGAAAAGTACTAGTATTGGTAGGACAGGATCTTTACAAGTGGGATAAAGACCATTCTGATGCAAGCTATGTAATTAAAAGGACTGGTATCGGGAGGGGTAACGTCATTACGCCTCTGTTAATCTGTCTTTTCCTTCCTTCGTTTATTTGTGGGCTGTACAGCAAGTCATTTTTGGCGTAGAAATGGTTATAACTTCCCCACCTAGCCCCTTCCTACTCATACTAATAAACAGGTCTATACACATAGCATCCGAAATTCAACACCCAGACGACAAGCATGAACACTCCCTTCTCCCTCCGCCCTTCCATGCCCCTCCTTGTTACACACAGGTGACAGCGTTCACCCCTCCCTGACCAGACAGAGGACAGTCACCAGCAATAAGGAGCACATCATCCCACAGGAATGTTCCACTGCATGCATGTATAGTGGGTCTGTGCTGCAATAGCCAAAAGAGGGGAACATGATAAAACATGCCAAAAGCACGTCACTTCTACACCACCTGAATCATAGAGCAATACAGTCACAGAACAAGAGACCACCAACTGCTCTTATCATGGATAACAGAAGATCAGTGGTGGTCAACTTTGATATGGGGGGGCCTCAATTGCAGCCCTCGACGTCAAAGGGCCATACATAAAATTCAGTGAATATTCAGTGTCAGACTGCATATACGCAACAGAATATGGCCAAAGACTGTGGGTAAAACTACATAAGGTATAGCCAGAGTCTGCGAGTACAATAAAGGTATGGTGTCAGTGACTGCGGGTACAATACAAGGGATGGCCAGAGTTTGCGGGTACAATACAAGGGATGGTGCCAGTGACTGCAGGTACAATAAAAGGGATGGCCAGAGTCTGTGGGTACAATACAAAGGATTGTGTCAGTGACTGCGGGTGCAATACAAGGGATGGTGCCAGTGACTGCGGGTACAATACAAGGGATGGTGTCAGTGACTGCGGGTACAATACAGGGATGGTGTCAGTGACTGCGGGTACAATACAAGGGATGGTGCCAGTGACTGCGGGTACATTACAAGGGATGGTGCCAGTGACTGCGGGTACAATACAAGGCATGGTTTCAGTGACTGCGGGTACAATACAAGGGATGGTGCCAGTGACTGCGGTACAATACAAGGGATGGTGCCAGTGACTGCGGTACAATACAAGGGTTGGCCAGAGTCTGTGGGTACAATACAAGGGATGGTGTCAGTGACTGCACGTACAATACAAGGGATGGTGTCAGTGACTGCACGTACAATACAAGGGATGGTGTCAGTGACTGCGGGTACAATACAAGGGATGGCCAGAGTCTGTGGGTACAATACAAAGGATGGTCAGAGACTGCTGACAGGATACAAGAGATGGTCATACTGTGGATATAATACTAGAGACATTTAGACACTATGGGGCATGGTACAGGAGATGATCAGAAACTACAGACATGATACAATAGACGGTCAAACTGAGCATGCTGCAGGAGATTGTCAGAGACATATTACATGAGACTGCTGGAAATCATTGCTATACAGGGCAATATGGAACACAGATCAGTGTCTACAGGGGCCCATAGGGCTGCAGGGTGGACATCAGAGACCTAGATGGCAAAGGTTCAGGAAGTTTCCAGTTTTTGCATCCTTGGATATTTGTTCACACCACATCCATTAAACAATACAGTAGCTTTCACAAGCAGCGCACAAAAAAATAAAATAAATAAATAAAAACGCAGCTCAAGGGACATGGCGTGAGCAGACTGTTTTGTGCGCAGCTAGATGCCATGTTTCTGAAGGCCCTAGTGCACTTCCAAGCTAATATATAAAAGTTCACAAAAAATGTATTACATTATGAGCATAAAGTGTCAACCAACCATAAGAGGATATTTTATATTTCATATATATCTTGAATACTCCCAACATCAGACATTATTCTCAGCACTGTTCCAAAGTTTGGACAATTCCCATACACATTTTTAGTGTTCCAACTTTTCCATATATAGGTTTTAAATATAGTCAGCTCTTATAAGCTCTTGAAATTTCTAGGAAAACATCTGTGGAAAATAATAATTCACAGAAACCAACGTGCTACCTGTGTTTAGCAGTCCAACTCCAGACCTTTTTTAGGCTGGGCTCACACCCAATACGGATGCGGCTCACAGCAGGGGTCTGGTGCGTCCCTGTTCTTCGTTTCAGAGACAAATCGGGCCTGAATTTTAGCCCAAATTCAGACCTGAAAAAAACAGGGCCAAAGACGCACAGGACCCCTGTGCAAAGCCACCCCGGAGCTGTATGAACTAACATCATTGAAACCGGCAACCAATTCGCATAAGTGTGAACCCTAAAATCTCTGAGTTTTTACAGTAGGAAAGCATGATAAACCTTTACCAGTCTGCCTGAAAATTACTTTTCAGAATGTTTTAGCTAGAGTTCTACTTTAATACAGTTTTCCAACATTACAGGCATGTACTAAATGTAAACTTTAAATCTTAGCATGCATGCTGGCAGACCTCATAATATTGGCTTCATCTCTGTGACAAGGTCAATAGGAATCACTTTGATCCTGCCAGCACATGCAGCATGCGTGTGAAGCTATTCTAAAGATGACCATACATAGGGGAATCTGACCGTTCAGTAACAAAAATGTTCACACCCTTGGACAAGAACTTTTCAACTGACATGTAGATGTAGGATGATGAACCCATCACTGCCTGTGTTAGTGGTGGCCAGACTGGGAGCATTTATGAAATATTTTCACCCGATTACCAACACCACCAAAGCCAATCTCCTGACACCATTATTTGGGATTTATCCCCAGGGAACACTGAAGACAGTAGTTTGTATTTACAGGGGGATAAAACTCAAGATTAAAAATACTGCAAACAGACCACTTTGGTTATCCTAGGTTTGGCTTGTCATAGTTTGATCAAGAAGCAATAGCAGCTCTATGGGATCCACCGCATCCTGTGCGGATAAATCCTGGAAATAAACCTTGAAAAGCTAGATGGCACTTCCCAGCATATCACTTTAGGTGTCGGTCCAGCATATAAAACCATTGGTTCTTGATTACCTTCATGCATATTTACTTGGCAATTTTTTTTAAGAGCAGCAGAAAGATTTTCTGAACACCATCACATGTCAGTGCTGTAAAATAAATTCACTTTTTGTGGGGACAGATGCCACCAGCCAGTATCAGACTGTGCCCATTGTAACATTATACAAGGCGATCGATGGACGATATGTGTCACCTCACATGCGTTCATTTGCAGTGGACTAAGGTGGAATCCAGTCTGGGTTTTACCAGCCACCTTGGCAGGGTTGGTTGCAGACCAGATAGTTTGGTCCACCATCACGTGGTTTAAACAATCAGGAGGAGAGCAGAATTTTGCTCTGGCCTGGGACTCAGGATCCATCAGCCAGAGAGAGCTGGCATATGGAAGTTTACTTATGGACTGAGACAAAAAGGTTTGCACTGTCTGTTTTGTGGGTGTCTGGGAGAAGCCCTACACCGCTCTGTTATGAAAAATTGAAATGTTTAGTTAGTGCCTAGATGGCAAGGATTTTCAGTTTTGTTTGATTTCTACATGCAACCTTTTTAATAAACCTGGCGACAAGCCAGATTTTAAGCAAACCTGCCATTTGGACTGCCTTTTTCCCCAGGGAAGGTGATCCCCATTGAACTAACCCCCCCCCCCCCCACACACACACACCATATATTTGCACCCCAGGAGCTGAGTGTTATGTGTTTGAACTTTGCAGGCTGATGAAACCAGAAGCACACTCCCATTTCATGCCATGATGTAATGTGGGTACATCTCAATTGGCTGGCAAAACATCTGCTTTGAAATGTGGGGCTAGATAGAAAGATAGCTATAAAGATTCATAGCATCAGGGGGCACAGCGATAGGTTTTTTTTCTCTCAATTCAGGTTCACTTTAAAATGCGGCTACAGATATAGCTAAAATACAAAATTACAATTGCAAGAGACAATTCCAAAAGGACGTGCAAATATGGCTAAGGCTTAAATGACCTCCTAAAAATTAAAAGTGGCCTAATGTCAGAGCCAATTTAATACAGTGGTAGAATTGAGATTATTAATGCAAGATTGGTGTGAAACCTAAAAAAAGAAAAAAAAAAAAAAATAATAATAAATTTATGACTAGGCCAAGAAATGGGAGGCAGAAAAATACTAATGGATGGGTTTCTTCTATAGCAACATGGTCTTGTTTTGTGGATATCCATGCAGGTAGCTAAAGAACATTACCGACAGTTACATTGACTTGGGGCTCTTAAATGTGCTGAATGTTTTTAAATGATTATGGTGATGAATAGAGTTGAGCGAACACCTGGAAGTTCGGGTTCTGCTGGTCCGTCCGAACTTCGGGACAAAGTCCGGGTCCGGGTCCGGACGGAACCCGAACGATCGCACGCCAAGCAACAGGCACGCTAGCAAGCCCAAGGCAGGCCTGGGCCTGGGCCTGAAACAGGGCTTCAAGCCTGCCTGGTCGTCTTGGGCTTGAAGGTCCACAAGCGAGTTGAGATAAGTAGTGGTATTAGTAAATTTTTGTAAGTCGTGTAAATTCTCGGGGTTCAGTTACATTGACAGCCATTACAAGAAATCGATGGACGTACCTATAGGTGTTTTGTTCTGGTACAACGATATCTTCTTTGGGTAGGTAATCATAAAAAGACGGAGGGTAAAGAACCGGATCAGTATTTAAATAATAATAAAAAAAAAAAAAAA
>BLSH010246063.1:1075984-1093364 GCA_018402905.1 Glandirana rugosa | reverse complement strand
GCAGCGGTATGTGAAATCTCTAATTTCTGCTATCTGTCCTCAGAGCAACAGCACAGACAGCAGTAGTAAAGTAATCTATCTCAGGATGCAGGATCAGGTCTTAAAATGGCTAAAATCTGTCCCTCACGCCGTCAGCTACCTTTCCCTATACTAACCCAAGGAGCATGTGACTGCAGCACTGTGACTCCAGCTTATAAAGAGGCTGGGTCACATGATGCACCGGCCAATCACAGCCATGCCATTAGTAGGCATGGCTGTGATGGCTTCTAAGGGCAAACCAGTGAAACGCTTGTTGATTGGCTGCCCTGCAGCTTCTCAACACGTGGAGTAAAATAGCAGAACCCCGGACCGAACCCGAACGATTTTTGAAATGTCCGGGTCCGGGTCCGTGCCACGGACACCCTAAAGTTCGGTACGGACCCGAACGTTACAGTCCGGGTTCGCTCAACACTAGTGATGAATAAACTTCCTCTGGACTCTCAATAATATGTTGGACGTACTATTCTTCTACAAAGTTACTTTGAGGGCTGAATAGAATCCTTTTGGACTGACACACCATTTGAAAAACTCACTTTGGCCCAGCTTGCCACCTCATCCGAGTTTTTGTTGCTTTAGGTTTCTCTAGGGGGAAAGGTTTGATCACCATTTGTCCTAGTGACCACAGAAAGTGAGGGGAAACCCAAAACGTTACAAATCATTGCATCAGAAGTGGAGTGGAAATCTTCTAATGGGGAGTTGGGGACAGATTTTCTAGTGGCAACTTTGATTGTAGAGTTTCTCCTTACTTCCCCTTTTTGTCTCGAAGACAGGAAGTGAAGTAAAACCACTCTACTGGAGACACAAACAGCATTTAGGAACTTGAGAGTGGTTAGAATATTCACCCAATAAATCCAAAACTAAAATACAGTCCTGGCTTGAATTCCACTTTAGGTGGGCCTTTATATAAAACTACTTGTGCCAACTACAGGTACCAGCATTTCTCAGAATGAACCAAGCTCCCCCGACAGCTGGCAGGCAGCAATCACCTTCTACTCATACAAATATCTGAACCATCGGCTCATTCTTTCTGCTGACATAAAGAACTTAGACTATGAACTTTACACGTAGGTTGTTAAATTCTTGTATCACGTGGTGCTAAGCAAATATCTCATTCACCAATATCCCTGCCCATAAACATAACCTACTAATACAGTGAGCAGTGCACCTCTAAGTCTAGGTTTACACCTATGCGGCTGCTCTTTCTGCGTTTTTACCCGCGATTCTGCTTTTTTTTGGGGGGTGGGGGGTATTTGTTGCTAGGCAGATTGAAAAAGGCAAATCGCAACAAAATCACAGTAAAATTGCATCAAATGCATTAAAATAAAACAAAAAACTTGCGTTTCTGGTGCAGCTCCATTAAAGTCTATTGCACGCAAAACGCAAACTGCGGTGAGAAAACAAGTCTCCGACCCTTTCCAAAAAACGCAACGCCGCAAAACGCACAGATGTGAACTACATCCATAGGAAACCATGTTAAATGAACTGTAGTGCGTTTCTGCAAAATGCTGTAAAAACGCATAGGTGTGAACCTAGACTAAATCAGGGATTCTTAATCTGGGATCCCTGAGGGTCAAAAGGAAACCCCCCCCCATGTACATTCACTATACAGCCCCCTCCCTTGTCCCAATCAATGGGTTCCCATTGAAAGAAATCACACCTTGCCACTGCTTATAGCACCGACAGCTAAGAGTCTCCTGACTGGCCCATGTTTACCATTTAAATTTGTATCATCGCTCTCTGCACAACCGCCATCGCCATTTTGTGCCATTCCAGAATAGCAAGTGCCAATTCTCATTTTGTAGTAGTAGTACTAGTAGATTGGAGCAGAAGTAAGATTTTGTTAAATTTGCACAAGAGGTTTGTATTTCATTTCTGTAATGAGTGGTCATTAACTTTTTGCATGAAAAGGAGCAGTTTTTTTTGTTAAATGTTACTTAATTAAAACTTTGTCTAGGTCACATGTATGAGGCAATCACATTTCAATAAAAGTACATATATTTGTTGCATGCAACGTTTTGTTTATGTGGATATTTCTGGGGATGGAGTCCACAGCTGTCGTCAGTTTTTTAAAGGGGTCCATGACCATGAGCGCCTTCCTAGTTTGGGTATTAGTGAGTGTATATCGTTTTTTGGCTCTCTCTGCTTAACAGGAAAGCAGATAGGTAAATTTAGACGCTGTCTGCTTATCAAAGAGCCTTGATTTGAGTAAGGTCTGCTCAGTGTGCTCTGGTGCTGTTTCATGTGTTCTGGAAAGTTTTACACTGTCCAGTACTATGGGTCCCTATTGGACAGTGGGAGGAAAACCCAGCCAGTGACAGCAGGTGTATGCGGAGGCAGTTCTGACCAATTAGCAGGGGGAGGTGCCCCACTGCATTTTGGGTGACTACATTCATATAAAAAGGAGCACCTGGGATCAAGGTGAGGAGTTCCTGCCCACCCAGACCTCAGGGGTGGAGGTGTCTGTTCAGCTCCTGGCTGCTAGGCCAAGGCCTATCCAGGAGGCTGTTGGATGCTGGGCCTGGTCGAGGCCTAGTTGGAGTTGCTGAAGTCACAACCCAGAGTTCCTCTGCAAGCTGACAGAGGGGGACGTCCTTGGATCCTGTCTGGTATCACAGTGGCAAAGTGTCGCTTGGAAGTGAGCTGGCGGCTGTCCCGGGACATGGTGTGAGTACAGACCCCAAAAGGGATCCCTGAGACTGTGTTGCTAGAATCCCCCTCCTGCTCCTCATAGTCAGCTAACTGGGTGTGTGAGCTAGAAAGGAGACACTGGTGAGTGGCTTGTAGAAACAAAGTCCGGCTTATCCTCTTCTGATTAAAAATGGACTTGTTTCACTGGGATCAGTTTGCTATTTGTGTCACTGGGATCAGTCTGCTATGTAGTGCCACTTACAGTCTGCTATATAGAGCTCAGGAGATGTTGTCCTCCCTTGGAGTAACGCGCAGGATTGTGTGTATGCACCTGACAGTGTGGAAATTAGTTGTGACTGGCTGTAGGATAATCAGAGGGAGGCCCGGGTCAAATAAATCAGCAGCTCCTTCGGGGGGTACCGTTACAAAATAATGAAAAGAGAAGTTGCCAACTTGGAGGTACAGGGTGTCTCAGCTTCTCCCACTACTAATGCCTGCTGGGGTCCAAGGGCCACATAGCAGGTGCCAAAGGCCTGGATGTTGGGCTTCATGGATCTAAAAAGAGGCTTTCTTGTCTTATGAATGTCTCTCTGAAGGAGTTGCAAAAGACACATAAAAAAAACAAAAAAAACAAATTAAATATGAAAAATTTTGACAGTAGAGTAGCCCCTGGGTGGTAAAATCATGCAGCACATAGCCTAAAAAGTGTATGTCTAGCCAAACACTTTATTTTTTTTATCTTTGGCTAGAGTAGGAAGGGTTAGACCCCCTGTCAGATTTTTATTGCGGTCTATGACCCCATCATGGAGATTCACCCCTCATTGTCACAAAGAAAGAAAAGAGGAATCAAAAATCTTAGCAAATTTTATCTCCAGAACAAGAGGTAAGATGGAGACACCTGTTCCAGATACAGTTATCTGTGGCCATACATGGATCAGCAGTACCCCCCAAAATTTCATTCCATCTACGGTTTTTTCGGTTCATAAGAAAAATCGATCTCTTGATTAACTTTTCATAAATGAACCCACTGGAAAATTTTGATTCAATGAGCACTTTCAGCCAATTGGCTGCAGCGCTGATCAGTGTATTCTGATGGCAGGGGAGTCCCAATATCAGAATACGACAAGCAAGGAGGATTCCCCCACCCACCTCGAATGTATGGATGGGGAAATCGGTCCAGTTATTTTCATTCAGCCCGTTGGTTAACCATTTCAATAAAGGGCACTTTCACCCCCTTCCTACCCAGGCCATTTTTCAGCTTTCAGCGCTGTCGCACTTTAAACGACAATTGCGAGGTCATGTAAACACTACCCATACGAAAGTGTTATCATTTTCTTCACACAAATAGAGCTTTCTTTTGGTGGTATTTAATCACCGCTGGGTTTTTATTTTTTTTCTAAAGAAAAAAAAAAAACAAACCACACATCACATTTTTCTGTCAGTAAATTTTGTAAATAAAGTCTTTTTTCTCCTTCACTGATGTGCGCTGATGAGGCTGCACTCATTGGCACTGATTAGGTGGCACTAATAGGTGGCATTGATATGCAGCATTATTGAGCACTAAAAGGCAGCACTAACTGGCATCACTAATGGGCACTGATGGGGCTTTACTGTAATCAGAGCACTGATCAGTGTCCTGATTACCTGTCCTGGTCTTCCCTGTGAGGAGATACCGCTGATCGGCTCTCCTCGCCACACACTGCCAGTGTGAGGCAAGGAGAGCCGATTAACGGCACTTACGCATTTACACGTGACTGGCTGCGATTGGACACAGCCGATCACATGGTTAAAGAGCCGCATCATTGGCTCTTTAGAGAGATCGGGGTCGCGCTGTGTCCTAGGAACATGGCATGGCCTCGATCGCCGCGTACCCCCCGCAGGCACGCAAGAGCGGCGTCATAGGACATACTCCCAGAATGTGAGCTGCACTGGTCCTCTCATTTGACGGTGGGTGGGCAGCAAGTGGTTAAATGTAAAAAGACTGACCCTCGTATGGGCAGCTTTTGGAGGGGGGAACTCATGTCACTTCCAAATTTTCTATCAACTTCCTGTTGTGTTTCTGGGACAGGAAATGAGGTTTCCACAATGATACACAGACCGCAAAAAAAAATACTGACAGGGGTTTTAACCCATTCTACTCGCCACCAAGGATCAGCATTTCTTTGTGGTGGGTATACCCAGGTGTTTGTCAGCTATGGCCAGCAGCCTGTACCATTCAATGACAGGTGCCCATGGCTGTTCGCATACAACCACACATCTGAATGGTTACTTGCGATTAGGAACAGATCAACAGCCCTGGACGCAGACGGTTTGCTTTCAGGGCTACTTATCTGTCCCTAATCGCAAGTTACATGTGAACAGCCCCGATGTTGGTCATTGATTTGTACAGGCTGCTGGCCATGGCTGATTGCAAACACTTGTGCTATAGGGTTGCCACATCATCCCTTTAATCCAGGACACATTTTAATTACACAGGTTCTGTGGCCAATTAAGGTGGTAATTAAACTCACTTGGTGCCTTATCTGCATTAAATTAGCCTGAGAACCTGTGCAATTCATATATGTCCTGGATTAAAGGGATGGTGTGGCAACCCTATTGTGCTACCCGCTGCAGAGAAGCGATGATTCTTGGCGGCATACAATCCAAATTGCCAATGTAAATGAGCCCTAAATAGAACAAACATACAACCATACACTGAAAAGCATAATGGAAAGGGATTTCAGTACAAATTCTGTAGACACACTATTAAACATTTGTGAAGGATAAGAGTATCTTTATCTTCTCATATGAAGTCACCAGGCAATGTGTTCAGCAGCAACCAAATGTGAATATAAAATGCCAGATGGCGACTGTAGTGTAAATGAAATCACAAGAGGCATGTATGAATGGCAGCACCCTCAGGGGTCCAACGATGTTGAAGGCTGTTCCAGGGTAGGGCTGCATCATTTGCATGACAGGTAGGTTACTATGCACTGCTGTGCGGATAATTATTTCAGATTCCATAAGAAGTCCTTATAAAGCAATTGATATGACAATCACTCTGCTGGCCTGACAAGATTAGTGCAATACCTCCCTTTCACAGCACTTAGGTAAAGAACACTTAATTACCATGTTAAGAGGCTTTAACAAGACCAGTCCTAAAACACTAAGGTGAGAAGGAATGCAATAAAACATTCTAGCAGCTCAAGAATCGGGGCTGGGTAAGGTGACAAATGGAGAAAATCCCAGTTCCCTGTTTTTATAAGTTACAACAAGAATTTGTTTGCAAACAGTACTTAATTACAGGATGAATCAGGACAGGATAACCATGTCATGTTATATTTTACAGGATGAATCAACTGATTGATGTTCAATGTGTGCAAAGCCGTGTGATTAGCACATACACATGGACAACCCCAACGGTCTAGGCTAGAAGCCAATTTCCAAAATGTGGAAGCAAGAAAGTGTTGCAAAAGTGGATCCGTTACCTGTAGCAACCAGGAACCATGACTGGCCGCTGTAGCCAGAAGCTTGGCTTTTCCTCCGTTTAGATCAGAAAAGTGGTAAGAAAAGATAAAAAAGGATGGGCTATAGGTGTAAAAACTGTCATATAATGTTTGTTCTGGCATGATCAAAAGGAAATCAGGAAGAGTGGATAATTAGCATGGGAAACTAGATATGATCAATGAAGCAAACCCAATAAGGCAATGAATGGGTTGACCTTCCCTTGTACAGATGGGCTAATGACCACTGTTTTCATGAAGGGGGAGGGTGCGTTAGCCTAACTATAGGTTATCAAGTCTAACAAGTGTAACAGCAATGCGTCCTTAACCCCATTCATGCTGGTGCTCTGGAACAACATAGTACATTTAGGCTCCATGCACACTTAGATTATAAGAAAACCCACCACACGTCTGTTCCCTTGGCAGAAAAAAAGCGCTTATATAGAGTGTTTTTTGTGCATAGTTTAGGCGAGTTTTGCGGTTTTTTTTTTTTCCCCCTGGCAGAAAGCTCCAATCAGAATGGCATTTTTTTCTGCCTCTAAACGTCAAGCTTTAAATATGCCTCTAATCTAGGGTTGCCACCTCATCCCTTTAAACCCGGACACATATGGATTGCACAGGTTCTGAGGCTAATTTAATGCAGATAAGGCACCAAGTGAGTTTAATTACCACCTTAATCAGCCACAGAATCTGTGTAATTAATATGTATTTGGTTTTAAAGGGATGAGGTGGCAACCCTACTCTAATCGTCCTACTGTGCATGGACACATACAATAGGATAACATTGAACTTCTTCTACTGGCAAAACTCCAGTAGAAGCAGCGATTTTTAAGCCAGTGGGCATGGAGCCTTAGAATGTTCTTAGAAGTCCTAGAAGCTCGGTCAAGATTAAGTGACAATCAATGAGATATTTGGATCTCTCTTACCTCCATAGACGGAGTTGGCCTTTGAAGACGTAGACCCCTTTTGCATCATCCTGGCCCGGACCTGTTCCTGCACACGGGCATTGCGCAGCTCTTGGTTCTCTTCACGCAGCTTGCGGTCCATTTGCGAGTCGGTGGGAAGCGCCAGCGAGGTGATGTCGAGGTTTGGCTGCAGGGCCGACATAAGGAAGTGACTGTCTTGCATTTTCAAGCCTTGAGGGTGGAAGTTCAATCTCCCACACTGTGCAGATATCTATTCCCAATGCCACGTTCACCTGCTTGCCCCCCAGACTAATTCTTCTCCTAGATCGGAGCGGGCTTGCCTTGGCTCTGCTTCCTTTGGCTGCTCTTAAGCCTACAAGGCGTTATTTGTATGCAGCAGACTGTTCCTGTCACTGCTCTCCACTCTCTTAGCCTGCTTCTACGCCCCACCCTGCCATTACCTAAGTGCTCCTACCTGTCCCTGCCTTTATATCTATACCACGCCTCTCTGACCTAATGCTCCTGTCCCTTGGCGTCTCTGTCCCTTCCTAGTCTCCCTGTCTGGGTATAGCCTGCTGTGTTCTATAGGAGAATTCCTGACGCTGACTTCCTTCCTATTTCTTGTAGACTCTTTCACACCTGTATATGGCAGTCACACCTGCTCCTACACCTTCTCTCTACAAGCACGCTTTCCTCCCAAGCCCGCCTGCGTTCTCTCATCTCCCTGACCTGCATTCTGCTGCTTTCTTTCACTCCTCACACCCTTTTTTTTCTCCTATACAAGAATGTTACACCCCCCTCTCACTGTCAGCAAGGAATCTTCCTCCCTCTCTCTCTCTATGAGGGTCAACCCCTCATTGAAAAGACTACGGCCACCTCAACCCAAAAGAGAACCCAAATGTTAGGCCACCGATGCATACAAGCTGTCCTATAAATGCATAGAACTTTTATTTTCACCCATAATACATTTGTCTTTGTGCATATTAACCTTTTCCCTACCAAAGATTTTTTTTTTCATTTTTTGCACACATGCTAAAATGCACATTTTTTTAAAGGAACCTGCACGTAAAACACCCTATATTTTCTAAACGCTCAGGACCCATGTAACAGTCGTAAATCTATATTTTCAGTAAAAAAAAAAAAATACATTCAAATTAATTTTAGTGAACAAAAATAAAATCTCCACATTTTCTGTAAAATCTAAAAGATGAGTCAGGTTAACAGATATCAAATACACGATATTGCCAAAAGTATTGGGATGCCTGCTTTTACTCACACGTGAACCAGTCTAAAGCCTCGTACACCCGGGACGGCGATCGTACGTACGATCATCTCAAATCGTATGTTGGCTGTTGTATCTAGCATACTGACTGCACTACACGATCGTACGACCAAAGAAAGAACGTTCAGGTGCATGTATTTAGTGTCCGGCCGTTCCTGACTTTGGAGCATGCGTGTTTTGCACAATACAACTTGTTGTACCAACTGCTCTGTACACACGATACAACGGTCGTATGACCGCTTGTTGGTACGACCACGTTTTCTAGTCTGCTCATACATCTCCCCTTGTACAACCGTCATATGTCGGCTGCTCTAATCGCGCATACGAACGATCGATTTCGCATACAACGGTCGTTCATACGACCTGTTGTATACCATCGTCGCCCTGTGTGTACGAGGCTTTAAGCCTCGTACACACGATGCGATGGTCGTACGACCGAACAGCCCAAATTGTATGTTGGCTGTTGTACTGACATGCACTAAGCGATCGTACGACCAAGCCGAACGTAGTGACGTGTTACGAACGTATAAAGAGAAAGTTCAGATGCAATTTGTGAATTAGGAACGAACGGACACTTCTGGGCGTTCCTGACTTCTGAGCATGCGTGTTTTGTACAGTACAACTTGTTGGACCATCTTCTCTGTACACACGATACAACGGTTGTATGACCGCTTGTTGGTACAACCAAAGTTTGGTCATCCAACTTCTGTTCTACGACCGTCGTACGTCAGCTGTTCTAATCGTGCGTACTAACAGTCGGATGATCGTACAACAAGCGGTCGTTCGACCGTTTTCATACGACCGTCGCACCGTGTGTATGAGGCTTTAGGGTCCTTTCACAAGGGCGGTGTGCCCGGCAGGCTCTGCTTTGCTCCGTTGATCACCGCTGAGCCGGTGGATGACAGGTCCGTCTCTGCTCACTGTGCTGAGACGGACCTGCCCTCCTCTATGGGGAGATTGGATGAAAATGGACCGCCTGTCCGTTTTCATCGGATCCGATCCTCCAGATGGATGGGAAATATGGTCACTCTCCATCTGGATTTCACAGACAGGATGGGATCGGATACCAGTGGGTGTCAGTAATGACATCCGCTGCTCCACAGGAGTGAATCAGAAAACTGAAAAACTGACAGGCGGACCTTATCGGAAATCCCACATTAAAGGGGCTTTAGTCTGTAGGGTTCAGAATTGAAATGGTCCACCCTTTGCAGCTATAACAGCTTCAACACTTCTGGGAAGGCTGTCCACAAGGTTTAGGAGTGTGTCTATGGGAATGTTTGACCATTCTTCCAGAAGCACATTTGCGAGGTCAGGCACTGATGTTGGATGAGAAGGCCTGGCTCGCTGTCTCCTCTCACATTCATCCCAAAGGTGTTCTATCAGGTTGAGGTCAGGACTCTGTGCAGGCCAGTTAAGTTCCTCCACCCCAAAACTCGCTCATCCATGTCTTTATGGACCTTGCTTTGTGCACTGGTGCGCAGTCATGTTGGAACAGGAAGGGGCCATCCCCCAAACTGTTCCCACAAAGTTGGGAGCATGAAAGACCCACCAAAATCCTTAGCACCAGGCCCAAGATGTTCTTGTGTAGGCCAATCAAGTTTCTCCACTCCAAACTCGCTCATCCATGTCTTTATGAACCTTGCTTTGTGCAGTGCTCCAAATCATTTGGTGGAGGGGAGATTATGGTTTGGGGTTGTGTTTCAGGGGTTGGGCTTGGCCCCTTAGTTTCAGTGAAGGAAACTCTTAAAGCGGTTGTATCCCCCTTTCAAAAAAAAAAAAGCACCTGCAAGGCAAAGGCATAATGCGTTAGTATGCAACGCATACTAGCTCTTTATGAAATACTTACCTCAGAACAAAGCTCCAATAGGGCCGCCCGGTCCCCAAAGAGGGAGCTTCCATCTTCCCTCCGTGGATCCTTCCGGGTTCGCGGCTCCGGTGCTGCAAGTGGCCAGGGCCGCGAGACGTCACTCCCACGCATGTGCGTGAGAGCCTGTCTTTACAGCTGACTTTTTGGCAAGGTCTGGCGCTATGCGCCAGGCCTTCGCCGGGACATCACTGCGCATTCACCGCTGATGTCAGTGGCTGCTTGCAGTGGGAATATCTCCTAAACTGTAAAGGTTTAGGAGATATTAATTTTACCTACAGGTAAGTCTTAGTATAGGTTTACCTGTAGGTAAAAGTGTCATTTAAGGCGTCAGCATACCAAAACTTTTTGGACAATTTCATGCTCCCAACTTTGTGGGAAGAGTTTGGGGATGGCCTCTTCCTGTTACAACATGACTGTGCTCCAGTGCACAAAGCAAGGTCCATAAGGATGAGCGAGTTTGGGGTGGAGAAACTTGACTGGCCTAAACAGAGTCCTGACTTCAACCCGATAGAACTCCTTTGGAATGAATTCAAGGGGAGACTGCGAGCCAGGCCTTCTCGTCCACATCAATGCCTGACCTCACAATTGCGCTTCTGGAAGAATGGTCAAACATTCCCATAGACACTCCTAAACCTTGTGCACAGCCTTCCCTGAAGAGTCTAAGCTGTTGTAGCTGCAAAAGGTGGGTCAACTCAATATTGAACCCTACGGACTAAGACTGGGATGCCATTAAATGTCATGTGCCTGTAAAGGCAGGTGTCCCAATACTTTTGACAATATAGTGTATGTCAAGATGTAAAATTGCTTAAAATGGTGACAAAAACCGTGATACCAAGATATTTAGAATTGACGCCCGTCAGGGCTCGTTCACACTTGCTTTGGTCTGTGACAAGCGATATGAACAAGGATCGCTCTTCAGGAGGTGAGGAGGTGTTGTATCACTTCCTCACTGCCTGCTTTAACTGCTTCCCTGCCAGGCCAATTCTGACACTTCCTACATGCATGTAAAAATCTCCATTTTTTTTTTGCTAGAAAATGACTTGGAACCCCCAAATATTATATATACAGTACCTCACAAAAGTGAGTGCACCCCTCACATTTTTGTAAATATCTTATTATATCTTTTCATGTGACAACACTGAAGAAATGACACTTTGCTACAAAGTAATGAGTGTACAGCTTGTATAAGGGCTCTTTCACACACACGGATCGTTTGGGTCCACCTGTCAGTTTTTCAGGCGGACCCAAATGGACGCTCCATGTACTTCTATGGAGCGGCGGATGTCAGCGGTGACATGTCCGCTGACACCCGATCCGCTCCGATCCGCTAGAAACCGATGAATGGAAGCCCTATTTTCATCCGCCTGAAGGATCGGATCGGATGAACACGGACAGACGGTCCATGTTCATCCGATCCTCCATAGAGGAGAATGGAGCTCTGACAGGTCAGTCTCTGCACAGAGTGCAGAGACTGTCCTGTCATCCGCCGGCTCAGCGGGGATAAAAGGATGTGAAAGAGCCCTAACAGTGTAAATTTGCTGTCCCCTCAAAATAACTCAACACACAACCATTAATGTCTAAACTGCTGGCAACAAAAGTGAGTACACCTATCACATATTTACAAAAATGGGAGAGGTGTACTCACTTTTGTGAGATACTGTATATATTTTTTAGCAGCGGCCCTGTAGCAATTAAATGGTGGGTGTTATGTCACACGGTATTTGCACCACAGTTTTGCAAAAGCAATTTTTTTGGAAAAAATACACATAAATGAATTTTATTGCACACAAACATAACATAACACCTAATGTTTTGATAAAATGTAAAAGATGATGTTATGCCGAGTAAATGCATACCTAGCATGTCATGCTTTAAAATTGCGTACCCACATGAAATGAAGTCAAACTACAGTACTTAAAATTCTCCATAGGTGACACTTTAAACACCTTTTAAGGAGGTCTGGCACTAGAATTATTGCTCTCACTCTCATTTTCGTGACAATACCTCACATGTGTGGTGCAATCACTGTTTACATATGCATGCATGACTTAAGTATGCGTTCGCATTTGCGCGTAAGCATGGGAGGACGGGGGCACTTTATTTTATTTAATCTAAAACTTTTTTTTTACACTGTCTCTAATTTTTTTTGTATTAACTTTATCGCTGTCACGGGATGAACAACATCCCTTGTGACAGCTTTGGCCATGGCAGGTTCTCTTGATGAAGAGATCTGGGATCTATTAGACCCCAGATCTCTCCTCTGGCCTCTGATGCAGACACAGATCAATCTGATCGCTGCTTTCCTGGCCGCTAACAGCCAGGTAAACACAGAGCCAAGATCTCTCTCTCTCTCCTCTCCTCTCCTCTCCTCTTCTCTCTCTCTCCATTCACTTGTCTCGTTGGGCGCTACGCCTGCCAAAAGTGACAGAGGTATAATTCCTGCAGCTAAGGGGGGAGTGGTCTAGGGGCAGTAAAATCAGGACTCAACCATGTAGTTTTACCACCCCTCAAACGGTCGTGTGAATGAGTCCTTACAGTTGATCAAATTTAGAGTTATCTGTAATCAATGGCCCTAGAATTATTCCTTACACTATAGTATGTGCAGTGATGACTAATGTATGCATGCGTTTGCACTCGTATGAGCCTGCATGCGGGAGAAAGAGCTTTAACATGTATTTCTTAGTTATTTTACCTATTTTAACTTTTTATATATATTTTTTATTATTTTCACTTAATGCTGTGAAGCCCACTGTTTGCTAGCATGTGTGGAATAACAGGTACTCTTTACAGAGGTATCAGGGGTTTGTTGGATGCCTAATTATTCCTCTGCTCTGCACTCCCCTCAAATAGACTTGGCACAAACTGCACCCAATCAGTTGTTTCCATGCCATCTGACAGCTCTGAAGCAGGAAAGCGCTGAAAGCTTGGGGTTCGCTGATCACAGGAGAAATCAACAATATTGCTTGTCAACCCCCTTGTAAACAAGAGATTACCACTATGGGAGTCTGGGGGGTAAAGGACAGAGGGGTTCAACTAGGACAGCAGCCACCAGCGCAAGGGACACTTCTAAATAAATGTAAGTACCGCCCCCTGTGCTGATTTTTTTGTTGTTAACCAAACGTAAGTCGACCATAGATAGACCAAATCTCGGCCGGTTCAGCAGGGACCAGCCAAGATTTGATCCATCTCTGAGCAGGCTGATTGTACTCAAGTTGATCCATCGATCGATTTGGGTACAACCAGCACCTCATTTAGCATGCGATTATCGCTAGCAGTAATCATATGCTCTCCCGGCAGAGATGATTCCCCAATGCCTCTCCGCTGAGAGAACACAATGGCTCCCCAGGAGGGATTCCCCCATCAACACTGACTGTGTTGATGGGGGAATCGAGTGATTGTGGCTGTAGGAAACAAAATCACATAATATATGGCTTGTCTAAAGCTGGCCATAGACTGTTCGAATTTTGGCCAGTTCAGCAGGGACTAGCCAAGATTTAAACTACTATGGGCAGGCTGATTGCACCCAAGTTAATTTATCAATCAACTTGGGTACAAGCAGCCTGCTGGATTTTTCATGTGATTATTGACAGCGTCTATAGCCACTAGCAATAATCACTGTGGGCCAGTTCACACCACATGCAGTCCAGTGTGGTTTTTTTCTGCATCAAAATTGCATGGAAAGTAGGTTATATGGTTTTCAATGGCATAGTCCACACCAGTGCGGTAAGTTTCAGTGTGTTCCAGTTCTAGAAAAAAAAAGTTGAACATGCTGCATTTTTCCTGCACTGGACTGTACTGGAACGCTGTAAAACGCATCAAAAAATGAACTGGAACGCACCGGAATGCACTTTTAAATGCACCAAAAATGCACTTGAACACACGTGTCCTTATTTAAGGCTAAGAAAAAAGAGGGGGGAAATGCACTAGAGACTGCATTAAAAAAAAGCACCAAAAGCGCATCAAAAATGTGCATCCAGAAAGGCATCTGGAGCGCACCCGGGCTGCTTTTCTATGGTGCGAACTGGCCCTGTGTGTTCTCCTGGCCAGGCCGGTCCCCCCCCTTTTGGAAGAACAAAATAGTTTAGCCCATGGTTGCAGGTAAGGAAATCGCATAATCTATGGCTTGTCTAAATAGACAGTTCGAATTTCGACTGGTTCAGCAGGGATCGGCCAAGATTTGAACTATGCATGGACAGGCTGATTGTACCCAAGTTAATTTGTCGATCAACTTGGGTACAACCAGCCTGTCGGATTTTCCATGAGATTATTGACAGCGTCTATATTCTCTCCCCGCCAGGAAAACGAAATAGCTTAGCCCATGGTTGCTGGAAAGAAAATCGCACCATCTATGGCCGGCTTAACAGGAAACCCTTCTCCTTTGTTTATAAACAAAACCATGTGATTACAATGTCAGCACTGTCATGGCAATCACGTTTCTGTTGATCTAGCTCTTGATCACACGGCGTTGTTTATAAACATGGCTATGTTATTGTCATGTCTTTGTTTAGCATTTTTAATTATATGTAATAGATTGCTCATTATTTATTATTACTTATACTTTGCTTACAAAACGTCTTCCTATATCAATACTTTGTTCCCTGGCTATAAACACACAGAACACTCACATGCTAAATTCTACAAGGAGATGCCATAGGAATGTTAGTAAAATATTATTCTAAATAATTCCTAATTTCTACTAATCTGTTTTTGAGGCCCCAGCTGTGTGTTGTGGGAATAGAAGGCCAGTAGACATAACACTGATCTATAGGGTGTAAGACAAAGAAGCTGGAAAAAAAACCCCAAAGGTCAAGGTTTTGCTCCTCTGCGTTCCTTGTAATAATACAAAAGCAGCAGATCCCCGGCTCCTACTCTCTCCAGAAACTCTATAACTTCTACTGGCAGTCAACTGCATGAAATGCTGATGATTGCACAGCTACAGAAACTGGCAGACAAAAAAATCTGCCTTGAATGTGTAACCGTGACATCAGTTTATAATAGCACTTTGTACTGCAAGAAATATTCAGTACTTGTCACTTATTTATTGAAAAGAAACTCAGAAATAGCTGTAGGTACAGATCTCAGCATATTTATCCAGTGACAAGATCCAGCAGATGGCAGATTGTGAAATTTGCTGCATCAATTACATAATTTGTTATTAGGATTCCTCTATTACTTAATAAACATAAGTCCAAATTATGCAAGCTCTTCTATACCTAAGGAGCGACATAGGGCACAGAGCAATAATTACTAATATATATCTTTATCAATAGAATTGGAGGAACTGAATGACACTCTGGAAGAAGAATTTGTCCTACCATCTTGTGAAAGAATACGCTCACTCTAGTTGCGGTATGTTCATTGCACCCACAGAACTGAAAATTCTGCTTCTAAGGGCTATGTTGGCCATTATATTGATAGGATACAACTATTTATGAAAGGTGGGACATTAAATCTGGGAATGGAATAAGAGCAATACATGCCAGTATCTCATATGAGGTAGCGCTAAACCTTGTCGGTGGTGGGTAGGTCTATGGCAGCCCAACTTGTGGAGGGATCTCAAGCATGTCCTTTCAATCATGTGAAGATTGTGGAGATGGGCAAGGAGCATCGATCATAAATAGAACAATTTGGAAACTGCACCCAATTGGAGAACAACAAAAGAACAGTTTGTTGGTGTATAACATAGCCAGTACATTTCAGGGATTTGGGCTCCCCCTTTTTTCTAGGGCTTGGGCTGTAGGCACTATATTCCGTCTCCTAATATAACATGGTCTGGAGTGTCTGTTGCCCCTGCAGTGGAACACTAATATACATATATATATATATATATATATATATACATATATATAGTCTCAAAATACCAACCAAGCCGTCCTCTTTGGTCCTCCCAAGACCTCCTGCTCTCTAGCTCCCTTGTCACCTCCTTCCATGCTTGCCTCCAGGATTTCTCGAGAGCTTCTCCCATCCTTTGGAACTCTCTACCCCAATCAGTCCGACTGTCTTCTAATCTATCCATCTTTAGATGATCCCTGAAAACTTTCTCTGTAAAGAAGCCTATCCTGCTTCTACCTAATACTCTTTCTTTCTACATCAGCTCATCCCCCACAGCTTTTACCTTTTGTATCAATTGACCCTCCCTCTTACATTGTAAGCTCTAATGAGCAGGGCCCTCTGATTCCTCTTGTACCAAATTGTGATGTAACTGTACTGTCTGCCTTCATTTTTGGAAAGCGCTGCGCAAACTGCTGGTGCTATATAAATCCTGTATAATAATAATATACATACAGTATCTCACAAAAGTGAGTACACTCCTCACATTTTTGTAAATATTTTATTCTATCTTTTCATGTGACAACACTGAATAAATGACACTTTGCTATAATGTAAAGTAGTGAGTGTACAGCTTGTATAACAGTGTAAATTTGCTGTCCCCTCAAAATAACTCAACACACAGCCATTAATGTCTAAACCACTGGCAACAAAAGTGAGTACACCACTAAGTGAAAATGTCCAAATTGGGCCCAATTAGCAATTTTCCCTCCCCAGTGTCATGTGACTCGTTAGTGCTAGAAGGTCTCAGGTGTGAATGGGGAGCAGGTGTGTTAAATTTGGTGTTATCACTCTCACTCTCTCATACTGGTCACTGGAAGGTGGAGGAGTGCAAGGTGATGTTGTCATGGAGGAGTGGAAGAGGACTACAGTGGCAACCTGTGAAGCTCTGGTGAACTCCATGCCCAAAAGGGTTAAGGCAGTGCTGGAAAATAATGGTGGCCACACAAAATATTGACACTTTGGGGTTGATTTACTAAAGATTGTAAGTGCAAAATTTGGTGCAGCTCTGCACAGAAACCAATCATCTTCAAGGTTTTATTGTCAAAGCTTGATTGAACAAGCTGAGGTTAGAAGCTGATTGGCTAGCATGCACAGCTGCACTCTCCAGCTTTAGTAAATCAACCCCTTTGCACCCAAATTGGACATCTTCACTTAGGGGTGTACTCATTTTTGTTGCCAGTGGTTTAGGCAGTAATGGCTGTGTGTTGAGTTATTTTGAGTGGACAGCACATTTACACTGTTATACAAGCTGTACACTCACTACTTTACATTGTAGCAGTGTCATTTCTTCAGTGTTGTCACATGAAAAGATATAATAAAATATTTACACAAATGTGAGGGGTGT
>BLSH010246063.1:1052814-1075974 GCA_018402905.1 Glandirana rugosa | reverse complement strand
CCCCCCCCCCCCCCCCCCCAGCTGCTTCAGCCCCTAGGTCATTTATATTCTCCCCAGCCACCTACTGGACACACCTCCCCTAGGATTGGCTGAAGCACAATAAATATTCAAGCTACCCATTTGACTCTCCCACCCCTATGCTCTGGAAACTTCCAGAAGGCAGGGGGAAGAAGTCAAACCTGTAGCCTGTGAGATCTAAAACAACCCAAAGAAATCAATAACTGCTTCAATGAGTGCAAAGGAGCCAAAAGAACTACATTTGCCTGACATCCTAGCAGCCTATCTAACAGGGTGCTACACTACCAAAGAAGGAGACATCCAACTACTCCAAAACACATTGACTATGTTTTATGTCATGCACCAATAAAGGGATCATTGTTCTCCAACTGGCTGGAGTTTCTAAGACGTCTACTTATGTACATTGCTCCTAAACTATCTCCACAATCAGTAGCTGACACAGTGCAAACCTTGGCATTAGACACAAGGACTGGTGTGTCTGGACAGACATTAGCTCCAGTTGTTGGCTTGTCCGATGCAACCCTACCAAAAAAAGAATATATTTTACTTCTGGATCAGGAGAGAACCAGACTATGGTGGGGAAAAGGAAGGGAAAGGGTGGTGACAAATGCACAGTGCCATGTAAACTGCTAGCCCATTTGTGCAATTTATAAGATACGAAGCCTGGTCCCTGGCCAGTGTAACCTTGGTGCAAATGCACAGGTGTTACAGGGACTGGGTAAAGACTCCAAACTTGGAAAAAGTGGAGGAGAAGATGGCAGATGGCTTGGCAAGAGACAACACAAAACTCACAGTGCTGATGGAGGGGAAATACAGAGGTAAGTCTACCATAATGTTCAACAACGGTCTACCTTCAGCCTTGCTACAGTTCCACTTAATGGGTACCCTGTGTTCCACATCTTATACTTCTTTAGTCTGTATTGCTTTTGCTACAAGCTGAGTATTGCGTTTGCTAGGTATACACATGAAATATAAATACAGTAGTTAAATGTAGACACAAATATGCAGGTTTTCCCCCAGGCTCTATGCAGATGGTATTGTACTTCTACAATATGTAGACCGCCCCTTGAAAAACAAGAAAGTGTCACTCAATACAGATGAAAAAGAGAGACAAAAGGTAAAGGGAGAGCTTCATTCTTTATAATGAGGAACATATGGCTGGCCAATAAAAAGGTGAGCACAAAGTTTTAAATGGACATTCAAAGGCATAATTTCACAGTGTGCTTGTATATGATATTATAACAAGCTGAACAATTATTTTTTATAGATCTTTCCTGTTATTACACCATCATCTGGACATGTTATTGAAAGTCCTAAAACAGTATAGAATTAAATGTCACTAAATGGTGGACCATGGTCCAGACGCAGACCGAGTGCCAGTCCTGTCCGGCCCACAGCCATACCACTTAGCAACTGAGTGGACTCCTCTCCTGTGTATCCTCACCCGCCTGTCACTGCAAACTTTTCAAAATTACAAGCGGGTGAGGGGTTGTTAGTATGCAACACAGTTCTAACAACCAATCATGGGGGGGGGGGCTATGATGTGAGCAGGGGGACCATGAATGCAAAGGAAACTGATGTAAGGGGGGGTGATGTAAGAAGGGGAGGAGCTGTCACTGCAAGGGGGGCTGTATTTTGAAGGGGACTGTGATGTGAAGGGGGACTAAGGACACTACCCAACCTCGTCCAATCAGAGAATGCTTTGCATTCATTCAGAAGATGCTAAGCATTCTCTGAATGGTGCCTGTGCTGAGCAGCTGACCCTTTGTGTTCACAGTGCAGCAGGCCGGCCACTCAGCACGGCACCCTGAAGCTGGAGATCACTGTAGTAGTGGTGTCTAGTTCAGTAATTTCCAGCTTCCAGGAGAACTGGCCAGTTATGACATATACATAGTTACATTGGTCCAAGCTGGATTCATAAAATATCCATACCTGGAATTTTTCTTTAAGATTTGCATACCATAAACTGTCTACCTATTCCTATAAATAAATAATGAAAAGGGATTTCCTCACACCCGACATTACCAGCCATCCAAGTATGCAGGTGGAAATACCCTATATTATGCTGTAATTATGCTTCAGGTTGTAATTTTACTTTGAACTTTAAACTCCCAGAAATCTGTAGTTAACGGAAGGCAACATGAAAAGTGAATCCTCGCTCCCACAGTGTACAATATTGGGGGTATAGTGTTAGCCAGAACTACAAAAAAGAAGTTTTGGGGTGCTCATTTCAAAAGCAGTGTGGCCCGGCAGCTGGGAAAGCAAATATAACTCTGGGTACATCACTAGAGGAATCGCCAAGAAGGCTACTTTCACACTGAGGTGGTAGCCGCGGTCACGGTAAAACCCCGCTAGTTTTAGCGGAGTTTTACCAGCGATAGGGCTCCGCTATGCAGGCGGGAGTGCCGCGCTTTTAACCCCCCCCCCACCACCACAAGGGGTTAAAAAGGGGTTAAAAGTGCCGGCGCTCAGCGCTACCGATGCGGTGTGCGGCCATTTCGGAAGCGCTTGCCATTCATTTTAATTGCAGCGGCAGTAGAGAAGAGGTATATTACCGCTCCCCTCACCGCCCCAAAGATGCTGCTTGCAGGACTTTTTGTAACGTCCTGCAAGCGCACCGCCCCAGTGTGAAAGCACTCAGGGCTTTCACATTGGGGTGGATTGGGGGGGACTTTTGAGGCGCTTTACAGACGCTATTTTTAGCTAAATAGCATCTGTAAAACGCTTCAGTGTGAAAGTAGCCTAAGAGGAAGGAGTTAAGCTAGCCATACAAATATAGATTTATTAAGTTCATTATGTGTGGATGGGTAAATCTGACCCGGGCTGTCAGAAAACCCAAAAGTGCCTGCGCCTCACTGAATGCAGGCGCTCTTCAATTTTCCAACAAGCTCTTTTGACAAACGTCTATTGAGTAATCAACTTTTGTTGAATGGAGCGGTTCTGGTAGGGCCATACACTGCTCGAATTTCAGACGTGCCAGCAGGAATTGGCTGAAATTCCAGCAGTGTATGGCCAGATTTTCTGATTCCACTATGTAGAGGTAAAGTTAGACCTTATTTACAATTCCATGTCTAGTTCAGGAGACCTCACTTACAAAAATATTGATTAGTTATACTGAGTCCAGAGACAAAAATGGTGCTGACGGTCTGAGAGATAGCATATTAGGAGTATGGATGAGCTCAGGTGTGTTGGGATCCCAGTCTGAACCCACCTGAGAGGTCCTGCAGAGAAGCAGACAGGCAAATGTAGGTGCTGTGTTTCTTAACAGAGAGCAGTGATTGATTAGTGAGGTCTGGTGCTGCTCATGCTGTCTTGATGTTTCACACTGATCCAATAGCAAGAAGGCATATTGGACAGTGGGAGGAAACCTGGCAGGTGAGAGCATGGATGTAGATACAGTCCTGGCCAATTAGAAGGGGATGTGCCCCAGGGAATGCTGGGTGACTGTATTTATATCTGAGAAGCACATGGGCTCAGGGTTCCAGTCCAGCCCACCTCTAAGGTGAGAGGTATAGGTGGGGTAGAGGTGGCTGGCTCTCCCCGGCATAGACTGACCTGAGGGCCTGAAGCCTTAAAGCTACAACCCAGGCTTCCTGTGCAAGCTGATTGAGGGAGGAAGTCTATGGATCTGGTCTGATGTCACTGGTATAGAGTGTTGCTTGGAAATTGGAAGGAGGCTACCAGCTGTCCCAGGACATTTTGTGATACAGACCCCTGATGCTGTGTGTGTTGCAGACACTGTATGGTTCTGCAGATAATCTGCTACACAGTTCTATGGAGAAGTTGTCCTCACTTGTGAATAGTTAATTTGGAGTGTCCTACTAATTCCCTTCTCCTATCCAAGTTCTCCAAATAACACATAAAAACACATCCCCTAGACTGGTCATTGGAGACAGCATGCAGAAGAGTGTGTGCACATGGCTGTGTGAAAATACTGTGTAACTGGCTGTGGATTAATCAGTGGGAGACCCGGGTACAAATATTCAAGCAGCTCCTGTGGGAACACTGATACATATACGAGGGGCAAGTATACGTGTGGCTGCAGGGAGGGGAATGCCTTGGCTGCGTATGACTGGGACAGTACAGTGACAGCTTCCTGGCGGGTTTGCTCAGTTGGGTGCAGTCTATGATCCCAACGTGTCTGAGCTCATCCCTAATTAGGAGAGACCTGAGGAACTCAATATGTTCAATCCCCAAGAAACAAAGTATATGCATTAATTGAAAATTTTAAATACATTCATCTCTTGCTGCCCACAAAACACATATGTGTGGCAGCAACAAGGGTGGGCTTTAACGCCCACATGCTGCAGATATGCGTCTATAGGTGGCAAAGGTTCCTATGCTGAGAGAATGCTCACTGTGTGCTCCTAGTACAGAAACTGAGCTGTCAAAGACAGCTTTTAGGCAGGCAATCGAAGTATACTACTTTCTTTCCTGCAACCACAGGTTGCAGGAAAGAAAATAGCTTGTTTCCTCCAACAACACAGTCAGTGTTGATGGGGGAATCCCTCCCGTGGAGCCAGTGGGGTTGATTTACTAAAGCTGAAGAGTGCAAAATCTGGTGCAGCTCTGCAAAAATCAGCTTCCAGGTTTTATTGTCAAAGCTTAATTAAACAAGCTGAAGTTAGAAGCTGATTGGCTACCATGCACAGCTGTACCAGATTTTGCACACTCCAGTTTTAGTAAATCAACCCCAATGCATTCTCCCGGAAGGGGGGTGCAGGGAGCCGTCCCTGCTGGGAGAACACAGTGATAATTGCTAGCGGCTATAGCCCCTGGCAATAATCGCATGCTAGAAATCCTACATGCTGGCTATACCCCAGTCAATCAATAGATCAACTTGGGTACATACAATGAGCCTGCCCATACATAGAATTTTAGCCAGTCCCTGCTGAATCAACCGAGATTAGAATGGTCTATGGCCGGCTTTAGTCTATACCAGTCTTTCTCAACCTTTTCAACACCGAGGAACCCTTGAAATAATTCTCCGGTCTTAGGGAACCCCTGCTAAAAATTAAAAATCTACAATTCATGATACATTCTTGTGATGGTCAATGGGAAGAATGCCCCTTACACTTGTGGTTATTGAGAAGAATTACCCCTTACAGATAGCTAAAAAGATCAATGGTATCATTGGGAATTTATCTGAGAGGTGGAAATTGACCATTGCTCAAGGAACCCCTAGAAACCTCTGGAGGAACCCTGGTTAAGAAACCCTGGTCTATACTAATGATTAGCACCTAGCAGGACCAGCTCTCATTATGTGACCACTGTGGCAGCCTATCACAACAGTCACATGATTAGGTAGACCTTCCCATCCTCTGGGTGTAATAGCCTAATTAAAGTGGTATTAAACCAGGAGTGCTCAACCTTTTGAAGAGCGAGGGCCACTTACGCGACTTGGTAACCGGTCGTGGGCCACAGTGAGCGGAGAGGGCGGGTGACAGGTCCATGTCCATTCTGCATATGCAGAGCGGACATGGACACAGCCCACTCTACTCTATGGGCCCTCTGATCCGATTTGCCCAGATAGTAGGGGATGGATCCCCTTCTATTTTTTTTAGTGGATTGGATTGCCTGTGGTAGACGCGTGTAAACGGACACAAGTCCATTTACATCTGCCGCTCCATAGAGATGAATGGTGGGTCTGATCAGGTTGGACCATTTGTGTGAAAAGCTGCTTTCACACTAATGCGCCGCTGTTTACCCGCACCACGGGTGTAGCGCAGTGCACTTGTGCATTCCTGCGGGTTAGCTGCACTTTGCCATAGACTTTTATTATATCCCGTAGGTGTGGTTCAATTTCTGAAAGCGCAACAAACCAGCAGGTAATAACAGAAGTCTATGGCTCAGTGCAGGTAACCCGCAGGTGCACTGTACTGCACCTGCGGATCAGTTTGAAAGCAGCCCAGTGACCACTGTAGAACAGATACGCCTATATATACACTGATTTTAGTAATATACTTACCTTTAATAACTGTCTTCCATTCAGGTATCGCCAACTGTTGCTATCCCAGGCAGAGTGCATTTGGTATCACTTTGCATGTGACAGGAGGTGGCGCTATACAGGAAGCATCAGCTTATGTGGCTCTGCTCCGCAGCCTCTTGCTTCTTCTGCCGCCGGCTTCATTCACAACCCTGATACTCTGGTATGGCAGGTCGGAACCCATGATCTGGGCTTGCTAACCAGCCACCCCAGAGCAGGAGGTCACGGGCCACATCAGAGCGCTTCATGGGCCACATGTGGTCCCCGGGCCACTGGTTAGCCACCCTGTATTAAACCTTCATTTTTTTTTCTTAAAATAACGAACATGTCTATACTTACCTGCTATGTGCAATGCTTTTGCACAAAGCAGCCCTAATCCTCTTCTTCTGGGGTGCCCCACCAGTGCTCCTGGCCCCTCCTCTTCAAGCGGCTTTCTATGGGAGTATCTGTGCGTGCTCGTTCCCGAGCCCCGCTGCTGCTTCCATTGACACAAACAAAGAGACTCAGCCTGCCCCCCGCTCCTGTGTCACAGCAGTTGATTGACAGTGAGGAGCGAGACAGTGGCGGGAGTCACAACTCATGCACAACGCTGGATCGGATCAGAAAAGGGGGGGTGAGCTGCAGCACAGAAGGTTTTTTTACCTTAATGCATTCTATGCACCTTAAGGCTTTAGAACCACTTTAAAGGGATGCTGGGGTGGGCGGGAAAGGGTTACGGGTAGTATTTTCATTCTAGGAGCAAAAACACTCAGGCATGACCTTTGCTGCCAATGACAGATATCAGATGTCATGGTATTGAAAGGTTTGAAACAAGCTCAAAGATGCAGCCAAGGGCTTGTTTGATATTTTATAAGCAGGCGCAGGGCTTTTATGTAGATGTCAATCTGTTACCAAACCCAGGACCCTGCATTCACTATATCTGGTCTCCCACAGTACTGTACACCGAACATGGAAATGCTATTATTTTAGTGAATGTAAACTGCTAAATACCTTTTCTCATCAGTAGTATACAGCAGTCTTGTGACTTCTAACAGTGCCTGGTTAAAGCTTGTAGGAGGAGTTTCCATTCTGCCCTGACTGTCCTAGGAGGCTGCAGGACCCCTGACCCTCTGTCTTGGCAGTGCTGATCACATGCACTCTCCCAAAAAAAAATAAAACCTCTCTAGCATTACACGCCCAACTGAGCATGTGCAGCTTGCCCCAAGGCTCTGTACTATCAGTAAATGAATTGGGGACAATGGTAGAAGGGGAGGATTGGAGAAGACAGGATCAAACAGCCTTTTTACACCATGCACAGGGTTAACCACTTAGGTTCCACAGTGAATATAACAAGCATGCTTTACTGCATATGTATATATATATATATATATATATATATATACACACTGATTTTACTGTTGTGGGTTTAGGGTTTAGTAAAACTTTAAAGGTGGCTGTAAAGCTGCCTGATCACTTCTACAGGCTTCATAGAAGAGGATCAACATGGCATCCAGATATCTAGCATTTGCAATATATATATATTTATATTTCTTATATATATATTTTTAAGCTGTATTCCCATAACTCTGATTCACCAACTATGTTTAGGAAAATATGCAATAACAAGGTATGTGCACATTCCTATTCTTGTGTTATTGTATAACACATCTTCTACTTGGTGACTGCACTTGACTCATCTGCAGACATCATCCTTTAAGTTTCATTGAGAACCATACCATGCATACACCATACCATGTATACACCATACCATGTATACACACGCATTTGAATCTACGTCTTCTTTCATCGTGTCTAAACCTTCTACTGCTTTGAAAGGAAGCAAGCATGGAACAACATCCTTTCAAATATGTCCTAGACTAAGGGCTTGTTCATATCTGAATGCGGCGCAGGAAACCCATGTTCTCTGCGTGTTTTTTTACACCTCGTTTAAAATGCACTGGGTGTGCGATCTGCTATGATTGTCAATATAATCCTATCAATACCCCAAACACAGGTCACAAATGCAGTGCGTTTTTTGAAAAGTAGTGCATGCACTTTTGGTGCAATCCAATGCGATTTTAGTCCATTATTATTATTATTGTACAGGATTGATAGGACAGTACGGTTACAATACAATTCAATAAAGGAGGAATCAGAGAGTCCATTTATATGAATGGGCTGAAAATCGCACCAAACTGAGTTGCACAGGAGCATGGACTGCGTTTCTGTGCAATTCTGGTGTGAGCCGGCCCTAAAACCATAGAGTGTTTAAAAATATTTTTCTTTTTTCTATTCAGATGAACTTGAAATATTGTGCAGCCTTCTATCTAGCCAGCAGGCAGAGCTCTAGTCTCCTTCTAACATGTGAAGTATTGTGTAAGCTGTGTTGAAAGTAGCCCATTGGCAAAATTCAATGAATCATCCCAGCAGTGACTCATCCTTTATCATAGTTATGATAAGTGATAGTCATACACCTTTTGAATTTTTTGCCTGATTCAGGCAATCGGACGAAATTTGCTCTAAGGCAGTCCTAATGCATGTAGCGCTACCCCCGAATGAGCTGCTAATTTAGATATATTTGGTCCTGGGCCTTCCTCTGATTATTCTGCAGCCAGTCACCATGGATTTTCACACTGCCAGGTGCATACATACAATTCTGCTTGTTTTCCAATGAGCAGTCTAGGGGATGAATTTTTGATGCTTTATTGTAGAACTTGGATAGGAGAAGGAAAGGTATGGGATACTCCAAGTTAACTGACTTCAGATGAGGACAACTTTTCCCTATCTCTGAACAGCAGACTGTCAGTGACGCTACATAGCAGACTGATCTCAGTAATGCAGGTAGCAGTCTGATTTCAGTAATGCAGGTAGCAGACTGATCTCAGTAATGCAGGTAGCAGACTGATCTCAGTAATGCAGGTAGCAGACTGATCTCAGTAATGCAGGTAGCAGACTGATCTCAGTAATGCAGGTAGCAGACTGATCTCAGTAAAGCAGGTAGCAGACTGATCTCAGTAATGCAGGTAGCAGACTGATCTCAGTAAAGCAAGTAGCAGGCTGACTCCAGTGACAGCGTTACCAAACTGATCTTAGTGAAACAAGTCCCTTTTTAAACAGTAAGGACAGGTCGGACTTTGCTTCTTCAAGACACTCACCAGTGTCTCCTTTCTAAGTCAATGTAGCAGACTACCAATGACACTTTATGGCAGGCTGATCCCAGTGAAACAAGTCCCTTTTAAAGCAGCACAGGATAAGCCGGACTCTGTTCTTCAAGACACTCACCAGTGTCTCCTTTCTAGCTCACACACCCAGTTAGCTGACTATAAATAGCAGGAGGGGGATTCTAGCAACACAGTCTCAGGGATCCCTTCATGGGTCTGTACTCACACCATGTCCCGGGACAGCCGGTAGCCTCCTTCCAACTTCCAAGCAACACCTTGCCACTGTGATACCAGACAGGATCCAAGGACGTTCCCCTCTGTCAGCTTCTAAAAAACTCTAGGCTGCAGCTTCAGCTAGGCTTTGACCAGGCCCAGCATCCACAGCCTCCTATATAGGCCCTCTGGCCTAGCAGCCAGGAGCTGAACACACACCTCCACCCCCGAGGTCTGGGTGGGCTGGAACTCCTAACCTTGAGCCCATGTGCTCCCTTTTATATGATGGTGTTCACCCGAGATACAGAGGGGGGGGGGCACTCCCCTGTTAGTTGGTCAGAACCACCTCCACGTATACCTGATGTCACTGGCTGGGTTCTCCTCACACTGTCCAATAGGGACACATACAATTGGACAGTGTGAAACTCTCCAGACCACATGAATCAGCACCAGAGCACACTGAACAGACCTTACTCAAATCCAGGCTCTCTGATAAGCAGACAGCATATAAATTTGCCTATCTGCTTTCCTGTTAAGCAGAGAGAACCAAAAACTATATACACTCACTAGTACCCAAATTAGAAGGACGCTACATGGGAAATACCCAGATCAGCTAAAGTCGATTTTCAATCAATACCTGCATCTAATTAGCTACATTAGCCTGCAGGGGAATATCCATCCATCCATGCTGTTAACATGGATGGAGGAATCTGTTATTTTCTTTCTTCCACAGTCCTTGTGTACGGCCAATTAAAGCAAGATGTGCTCTTGGAATCCTAAAGATATAAGAGATAAAGATACATAATATATGGCCCAAGGTGAATGTTCACAATATGGGGTTATAGCGATGGTATACAGTATCTCACAAAAGTGAGTACACCCCTCACATTTTTGTAAATATTTTATCAGTGTAAATTTGCCGTCCCCTCAAAATAACTAAACACACAGCCATTAATGTCTAAACCGCTAGCAACAAAAGTATGTACACCCCTAAGTCCCCTTTCACACTTGTGCAACTTGTCCTGCGACTTTAAACTGCAAAGTCACATGACAAGTTGTTCCCCATGATTTCCAATGACAATGACAATATATGTACAACTTCAAGTCGTGCTAACTTCAAAGTAGTCCCTGCACTACTTTGGTCCGACTTTCATGCGAGTTGAGGCCCGTTGACCTCAAGCTTGCACAGGCATTCCCTAAAATCGCATCCAAATTGTGTCAAAATCGCGTGACTTCCAAGTCGCGGCAGTGTGACAGGGGCCTAAGTGAAAATGTCCAAATTGGGCCCAAAGTGTCAATATTTTGTGTGGCCACCATTATATTCCAGCACTGCCTTAACCCTCTTGGGCATGGAGTTCACCTGAGCTTCACAGGTTGCCACTGGAGTCCTCTTCCACTCCTCCATGACAACATCACGGAGCTGGTGGATGTTAGAGACCTTGCGCTCCTCCACCTTCCATTTGAGGATGCCCCACAGAAGCTCAATAGGGTTTAGGTCTGGAGACATGCTTGGCCAGTCCTTCACCTTTACTCTCAGCTTCTTTAGCAAGGCAGTGTTCATCTTGGAGGTGTGTTTGGGGTCATTATTATTTTGGAATACTGCCTTGCGGCCCAGTCTCAGAAGGGATGGAATCATGCTCTGCTTCAGTATGTCACAGTACATGTTGGCATTCTTGGTTCCCTCTGAACTGTAGCTCCCCGGTGCTGGCAGCACTCATGCAGCCCCAGACCATGACACTCCCACCACCATGGTTGACTGTAGGCAAGACACACTTGTCTTTGTACTCCTCACCTGGTTGCCGCCACACACGCTTGACACCATCTGAACCGAATACATTTATCTTGTTCTCATCAGACCACAGGACATGGTTCCAGTAATCCATGTCCTTAGTCAGCTTGTCTTCAGCAAACTGTGGGCTTTCTTGTCATTCTTCTGGGATGACAGCCATGCAGACCAATTTGATGCAGTGTGAGGTCTGAGCACTGACAGGCTGACCCCCCACCCCTTCAACCTCTGCAGCAATGCTGGCAGCACTCATACATCTATTTGCCAAAGACAACCTCTGGATATGATGCTGAGCATGTGCACTCAACTTCTTTAGTTGACCATGGCGAGGTCTGTTCTGAGTGGATCCTGTCCTGATAAACCACTGTATGGTCTTGGCCACCATGCTGCAGCTCAGTTTCAGGGTCTTGGCAATCTTCTTATAGCCTAGGACATCTTTATGTAGAGCAACAATTCTTTTTTTTTTAGATCCTCAGAGAGTTCTTTGCCATGTTGGACTTCCAGTGACCAGTATGAGAGAGTGAGAGCGATAACACGAAACTTAACACACCTGCTCCCCATTCACACCTGAGACCTTGTAACACTAATGAGTCACATGACACCAGTGAGGGAAAATGGCTAATTGGGCCCAATTGGGACATTTTTTCTTAGGGGTTTACTCACTTTTGTTGCCAGCGGTTTAGACATTAATGGCTGTATTGAGTTATTTTGAGGGGACCCAGCAACCGCTGATTGTTTGGTACACTGACAGAATGGCAATCTGCCTATTTAAACAAAGTAGATTGCCGCTCTGTCGGTACAGAATGCATGGATCCTGTATTTCTATAAAGCACCGATCAATGCCTTCCACTAGTAAAAGCACAAAGGAGATAAAGATACATAATATATGGCCCAAGATAATTGTTCACAATATGGAGTTATATCGATGGTATATATATGATGTATATATACGAGGTTCTGCACTCCTGGGTTGTGGGTGCAAGTGCGCGCTGCAGGCAGGTGGTTTAACACAGCAGGAGCTGATCAGCAGGTCACGCAAACCCGATGTCCACCAACACCTGCTGATCGTTTGGTACACTGACAGAATAGCAATCTACCTATGTAAACAAGGCAGATTGCTATTCTGGCAGTACAGAAGGCATGGATCCTGTGTTCCTGTAAAGCACTGATCAATGCCTTCCACTAGTAAAAGCAACTACACTGAAATATTAGCTAGGCTTTTTAACCCCTGATGTTAACCCTTCCCTGCCAGTGTCATTAGTACAACGACTGCATATTTTTAGCACTGATCACTGTAATAATGTCACTGGTCCCCAAAAAACGTGTCAAAAGTGTCAGTTAGGTGTCCGATTTGTCCGCCGCAATATCGCAGTCACTGATTGTCGCCATTACTAGTAAAATAAATAAATAAAAATATCCCATCCGTTGTAGACCATATAACTTTTGCGCAAACCAATCAATAGGCACTCATTGGGATTTTTTTTTTTACCCAAAATATGTAGCAGAATACATATTGGCCTAAATTGATGTAGAAATTTGATTTTTGTACATGTTTTTATTGGATGTGTTTTAGAGCAGTAAGTTCTATGTTTATATCGCAAAAAATAAAAACCGCAGAGGTAATCAAATACCACCAAAGGAAAGCTCTATTTGTGGGGAAAAAGGACATACATTTTATTTGTGTACAGTGTTGCTCAACCGCACAATTGTCAGTTAAAGAAACGCAGTGTCATATCTCAAAAAATGGCCTGGTCAGGAAGGAGGTGAACCTTCCGGAGGTCAAGTGGTTAAGTATGTACCCTTGGGGCTTCATGGAGGCGACTTCCCTAAACACATGCGATCCTAATCAGTACGCTTCACAGAATTGTGCCACACCAGAAGACTGGGCATGCTCTTAGTGTCTGGTCCCAGAATACCAGGCCAACTCCACAGATGTCCTGAACTTTCCGTTTTATACAGCAACCTGCTAGGCCTACCTCTCTCTCTCACAAGAGGTTCTCTGTCCCAATCTGTAACTTCCCATACTGCAGGCTGGCCAAAATGACACATTTGTGTGTCAGAAGCAGGCTGTGATTGGTCATGGGGGGTGTGGTGGCTGAACAAACTAACCAGTACAGGCATGCTGTGTGTCTGCACCGTGTCCTGTACCTCTAAATGGCCAGTCAAAGGATGAAAACTGACCATGCAAGAACAGATCTTGTTTTGTGTGATCAGAGCAAGGAAGAAAGGTGACGGGCAGGATCAACCAGGTATTTTAGATGGAAGACGTACATATAAATGATAAAGTCTTTGATTTTTAACATATGTGAACACTAGGGTGACCACATTTCCAAACTGCCCCCCCCCCAAAAAAAAAACTCAGCTTGTACTGTAACAAATCACAGAACAGGTGGGGGCGGAGGGTGCAAGCTTTACCCAGAAGGACCGATCACGCCCCCAAAAAAAGGCTGCCACATCGCCACTTTAATCACTGACAGTACTTGTCCTGGCCGGCCGAGACCCGTTCCAATGCTGGCTCTACAGTGATTAGACAAAAGAGGTGGGATTTATAATTTCTCCAATCACAAGCAGAGGGCGGGGATTGTGCCTCTCCAAACATTCGCGGCCAGGACAAGTACCGCCAGCGAGTAAAGTGGCATGTGGCTGCCTTTTTTGGGGGCATCAGATCGGCCCGGAGGGTGGCTGTATCAGTCAGTTTCATTCTGGGACACTGTATTGTCCTGGGATGAAGGTGCCTGAGAAAAGGTGCCCGGGACCCGGGACAGGCCTGCAAAATGCGGGACTGTCCCGGGCAATCCGCAATTTGCAAATGTTCTCCAGCACTTAGTCCAGCTGTATGTGTTCTTATAAAGTTTACAGATTTTAATGTCCGTTTTCAGTCAATTTACATGCAGCGCATTTGCACTTTTAGGCTTTCTGGATTAAAAATTTGTATTGTTTGTTAGTGCTAATGGAGAAATTAACCACTTGACCTCCTTCATGATTTACCCCCCTTCATGGCCAGACCATTTTTTGTGATGCGGCACTGTGTTACTTTAATTGACAATTGCACGGTCGTACTACGCTGTACCCAAATAACATTTATGCCCTTTTTTCCCACAAATAGAGCTTTCTTCTGGTGGTATTTGATCACCTCTTTTTTATTTCTAAAAAAAGACTGGCAATTTTGAAAAAAAAAATATATATATTTCTCTTCCATTCACTGACAGACGCAGCCTTCTTATGACACATGGGGTTATGCTCATCCTACTAGGAGTAGCCTAGGAAAAACAAACAAAAGTGTAGGTTGGCCCCTCCCAGGGGGCCGTCCTCACCTTAGCATATAATCCCCCTGCTCTGTACAGCACATCAGTTTTTATTTGCCTAGTGCAAGGAGTAGACCTGGTTCCCTATGGGAGCAGCGGTCTCCTGAAGATTCATCTAAGGAAGACTGCTATCAAGAAGCTGGCTGGTGGTATAGAGGATATCTCGAATCCTAATCTTTCCCCAGTCCGGCCAACACTATGCAAACCCCCTTAGGGGGGCCCACCGCATAGCGCCCGTTCTGTGCGGGCGGCCAGTGGCTAAAACCCGCTAGAGCCCAGTGACTGGTTCACCTGTCCAGTGGCCTGGCCAGCAGCATGCCTTCTTGCGGGGAGGTAGGTATGCTCCGGGTGGCTACCCGCTGCACCCGTCGGATTGGTGAGTGAACCCCTCTTCTGCCCTAGAGGCATGGAGAGTGGGCACCTGGGCAGCTCTGTGGTGGTCAGCCGGTGGGAGTCTGTTAGAGGCCTTCCCCCCACTCCCCCTCCCCCCCTCAATCCCCCGCAGGCACCTTTGCACTAACCGTTCGAATCTGCACCGACCGTCCAGAGCAATGTATTAGGTGGGTCGTCTCCATTGGATTTTGGAGCACCACTCGTTCGTGGCCGACTGCACGTGTGTAATGGCAGCGTCCATTGTTTGAGAACCATGTGGTTTCCAGCCTGCTCTCTGGCGGCCTCCAGTGGTCGGTTGAGAGAACTGCAGTCCTTGTGCAGGAAGTCCTTAAAAACGGGTGTGGGCTTCCGATTTTTGCTTGAACAGCATGGCTGACACACAGTAACAAGCTCCTGACGTGCAGCAGTTCGTGGGCATTGCTCTTCGGTTGGAGTGCTGAGGCATCAAACAGCAAGTATAGCTGGCGCTTCCTGGGTGCCGGTAGCGGTGGGTGTAATCCGCCCGGGTCTCCCTGGCTGATTTGTGGGGTAGAGGTGGTGGTTACACAGCGGGGGTGCCGGGCTGAGATGTCAGAGGCCGGCAATTCTATGGCAGGTATACCTGCAGATCTACAGTCCACCCCAGGATCATTAGTGTCCTTGGAACAGCTGAGGGCGGTGTTTGGGGAGTTCTGAGGGGCCCCCAGAAGCGCCCACCCGCTCCTCTTTCCTCAGGGGAGGATTCAGATCTAGAAAGCGCCTCAGTGGTCACACCTGTGGATCTTTCAGAGGGTGAGCCGCCCTCAGAGGGCGAAGAGGATCAGGAGGCTCCTAGTTCGCGGGATAAAGCGATAGTGGAAGCACTGATCACTGATATTTGCGACTCTATGCGACTGAACCAAACAGGGGAGTCGCATGAGTCCGCATATGTTTGTGGATCGCTTAGACCCCCTAGGTCCCCTAGGGCTTACCCTTATGATCAGGTGTTTGAACAGGCAGTGTTCAAGGAATGGCGGAAGCCACCAAGTTCCTTGGCTTTGCCTAAAAGCTTTGCTGTTCGCTACCCCTTTAAGGAAAGCTTTACTAAGAGATGGGCTTCCTCAGTGGTGGACCCTGCTCGTGTGAATAAGGCAACTACCATCCCCTTGGAGGGGTCTCCATCCTTTAAAGAGGCGGCCGATCACCGCACAGAGACAGTGTCTAAAGCACTATTCTTGTTGGCTGGGTCAGCCATGCGGCCGGCGCCAGCAATTGCTATGGTGGCACAGTCTCTTCGCGAGCACGCTGCCGCACTGCGCACTAGTTTGTCTAGTGAATGTGCACAGGCTGAGGTACAGCGGATGCAACATTTGGAAGAAGGTCTCCGCTACATATGCCACGCGGCTTTGGATCTTCTCCCCATATTGTCAAAAATGTCTGTTTTTTCAATTGTCATCAGGTGGGTGCTGTGGCTCCGCTCTTGGTCGGGCGACCAGGCTTCAAAGAAAGCTCTGGCAGACCTGCCCTTTCAGGGAGGGCGTCTGTTTGGCCCACAGTTGGATAAGATTATTAAGGATTTCACAGGAGGGAAGAGTACTTTCCTTCCAGAGCCGAAGCGCCGAGATCTTCGTCGTAGGCAGGGTCCTGTCTCTTCTGGTCAGAAGAAGTTTTTTTGGGCGCCCGGCCCAGCGGATAAGGCCGGGAAGGCGTTCACAGGCCACAGCAAAAGGCCCTGGCAGCGTAAGCCCGAGAAAGCAGAGGACAAGCCTGCCTCCGCATGATGGGTGGCCCCCACCCGCCTCACGGGTGGGGGGCCGGTTTCTGGGGGTTGCAAGCAGCTCTCTGCCCCCAGAAGAGTCCTTCCCCTCAAACGTGAGGCTTCCGCAGAAGCGTCAGGAGGCGCCTCTAGTCGCCAGTCAGGCGCTCAGCAGACAGAAGTCATCTTGAACGCCGGCTTGCCGGCTGGAGTACCTGGGTCTGATTCCGGACACGGTACAGGCTGGGGTGTTCCTAACACCGAGCAAGCTTCTAATGCTTTAGGCAGGGCGAACCCTGTGATCGCGCCAGTGGTTCTCCTTACGGTTCTGTATACGGGTGTTGGGGCTCAGGGGGTCGACTTGCGAAGCGATACCTTACGCCCAGAACACTCGGCTCCTGCGGAAGGCAATTTAGTCGCGGTGGGACAAATCTCCTCTATCTCTGGACAGGCCGATCAGGTCGGAGTGTCAGTCCCGGGAACCCTTGGTTTGGGGGATTCAGGTTCCGGCCCTAAAGGGGGGGAGAAGTTTTCTTCCCCTCAATTGGTCGATGTAGGTACCGGAACTGAGAGCGATCAAGCTCTGCCTATCCCGTGGGACAGTAGGGCTGCGCCGCCCGGTTCTGTTTCAGTCGGTCAATGCCACGGAGGTGGCGTAAGTAAACCATCAGGGTGGAACAAGAAGCGCAGCAACAGCCGCGGAGGCGGCTCTGATCCTTCGGGGGGCAGTGTTTCACAGGCCTCGAGGGCAGTATCGGCTGCTGTGCATCTTTCCTCCTCTAAAGGCTCTACCGCGGGTCGTACGCGGGGTAGAGGCAGAAGAAATCCAGACAATCCGGGTAGCTCCGGCTTGGCCCCGGCGCCCTTGATACACCAACGTAGTACGGATGGTGGCAGAGGTTCCGTGGCGGCTTCTGCTTCACGGGGACCTGCTGTTGCAGGGGCCCATCTTGCACCCTGCTTTACCCTCGCTGGTTTTGACGGCTTGGCTATTGAGTCCCAGGTATTGAGGGATAGGGGTGTCTCGGACTCCGTAATCCCGACTATGATAAAAGCACGTAAGAGTTCCTCGCGTAAGATTTATCATAGGACCTGGAAGGCCTACATTACCTGGTGCGAGGCAGGGGGTTGGAACCCCCGCTCTTATAGAGTATCCAGAGTACTCTCATTTCTACAGCAAGGTCTGGACAAGAACCTGGCGTTAACTACGCTTAAGGGGCAGATTTCGGCCCTGGCGGTTCTTTTTCAACGGCCCTTGACGTCTCATTCATTGATCCGTACATTTGTACAGGGGGTACGTCATGTGGCTCCTCGGATACGGTCGCCTTTGGCACCGTGGGATTTGAATCTGGTGCTTTCTGTGTTGCAGAAACCGCCATATGAAAGGATTAGGGACATTCCCTTACAGTTGTTGTCGCAGAAGGTGGCCTTTCTGGTCGCTATCACATCCGCCAGGCGGGTGTCTGAGTTAGCAGCATTATCCTGCAAGTCCCCTTACCTGGTCCTCCATAAGGACAAGGCAGTTTTTCGACCTTCCCCTTCGTTTCTTCCGAAGGTGGTTTCTTCTTTTCATTTAAATGAGGATATTGTTCTCCCCTCATTGTGCCCGCACCCATCACATCCCAAAGAAGTTGAGCTGCATTCTTTGGATGTGGTGAGGGCTTTGCGGGTGTATTTAAGTTCTACAGCTTCCTTTCGGAAGTCTGATTCTTTATTTTTGCTGACGGAAGGGTCGCGCAAAGGTATGGCGGCCTCGTCAGCTACCGTGTCTCGTTGGATACGGATGACTCATGCATATGAGATTCGGGGTAAGGTTCCCCCGTTTCCAATCAGGGCTCATTCCACCAGGGCAGTTAGTACGTCCTGGGCGTTTAGACACCAGGCCTCGGTGTCTCAGGTGTGCAAGGCAGCTACTTGGGCCGCAGTGCACAGGTTTACTAAGTTTTACAAAATTGATGTTTCGGCATCCTCGGATGCTGCTTTTGGCCGCAAGGTATTACAAGCGGCAGTATAGGCGCGGTTAGCGCCGCCTGAGAGGGCTTTTTTCTGTTGGGTACAGTTGTTATGATTTTGCCCACCCCTCTTGATTGGCACAGCTTTGGGACGTCCCCATGTGTCATAAGAAGGCTGCGTCTGTCAGTGAACGGAAGACAAAAAGGGATTTTTTGTATAACTTACCGTAAAATCCTTTTCTCTGAGTTCACTGACAGACGCAGCACCCACCCCTCTGCGTTGGTTTTGTACGGCTTGTTACGAACTGATGTGCTGTACAGAGCAGGGGGATTATATGCTAAGGTGAGGACGGCCCCCTGGGAGGGGCCAACCTACACTTTTGTTTGTTTTGCCTAGGCTACTCCTAGTAGGATGAGCATAACCCCATGTGTCATAAGAATGCTGCGTCTGTCAGTGAACTCAGAGAAAGGGATTTTACGGTAAGATTTTTTACTCTCTGCTATAAAACTTATTCAAAAAAAAAAAAAAGAAGAAAAAAAATAAAATTTCTATATAAATTTAGGCCAATATATTTTCTGCTACATATTTTTGGAAAAAAATACCAATAAGCGTATATTGTTTGGTTTGTGCAAAAGTTATAGCGTCTACAAACTATGGGATATTTTTATTCTTTTCTTTTGTTTTTTTACTATGTGATGGTATGCGAGGCGAAGTGGTAGACGGACGCTACCTGATGCCTCTTATGCATTCATTCGGACTGGATTAAACAGAGTCCAGTCCGGATTTTACCAGCCACCGTGGCAGGGCTGGTTCCGGTCCGGAGTTTGTGGTTCACTGGAGTCCACCAGCAGGTGGATTATATAATCAGGAAGAGATCTCACTTGAGCTCTGACCTGGAAACTCGGAGGGGAATCTGAGCTCTGTGTCTGTTTGGACTTTAAAAAAAGAAAAGGTTTGCATTTTGGGTTATGTTTTGTGGGTGTCGGGGGGCCAGCCCCACACCATATAGTGAGGAAACTGTACTGTTTAGTTTAGCGCCGGACGGCAAGGACTTATTTTCTGTTTTGTTTTAACCTGCAAACCTATGTTGTAAATAAAACTGGCAAACTGCCAGATTTTAAAGAAAGTTTTCTGCACGCTGACTATTTTCCTCAGGAAAGTTGATCCCCAAAAGCTAATCTCCCACACATGGTGGAGTTCAGCGGGCACCTTTCCAAGATGGAGGGAATATTGAAGGCCCTGCTGCAAGCCAATGCAGCTCAGCGGGAAACCAACCTCCGGGTCGCACAGGCCGCTGAGGCTCAACAGGAGGAGAGTCGCCAGGTCATTGCGGCACAACAGGAGACTAATTTGTAGAGGCCCTGTTGGAATTAAAGTAGGGGCCCGCACCTCTGGTGACAGTGGAACCAAAGTTGGTACACGCCTCTTACCACATGCAGAAGATGACACCTGCGAATGACATGGAGGCGTATCTCACAACTTTTGAAAAAATCGCTCTTCGCGAAGGATGGCCAAAAAAACAATGGGCTGGACTGTTAGCACCATTCTTGACTGGTGAATCCCCAAAAAGCCTACTTTGATCTGGAACTAAATAAGGGTCAGGACTATGAGACCCTAAAGGCAGAGATATTTGCATGCCTAGGGGGTCACCATGGCAGTCCGGGCCCAACGGGTGCCTCAGTGGACCTGCTGCACTGACAAGCCACCCTGCTTGCAGATGTTTGACCTGGTCCACCTCACCAGGAAGTGGTTACAGCCAAAGACTTTGCCAGGTCCCCAGATTGTGGAGCGCTATCAACGTGCGCCCCCTACTGCTTCGAGAAAATGGGTCAGTCATGGAGACCCCAAAACCACCAACCAACTCATAGACATCGTGGAGAGATACACTGCTGCTGAGGACTTGTTGCACCCATCTGTGCCCCACTCCAATGTATCTAGGGTTGAAAGATGACCCGGCAAGACTGTTCCAGTGTTCAGGGGCGTGGGGAAATTTTATAAGACTGCTACGGCTAAAGAGACTGTGGGCTCTAGACCTGGAGACTTGCCAAATAAGCCAGGAAGATCTTGGGGACCATTGAGAGGACTGGGTATAGAGCACATACAGTGTTACCGATGCCATGCATTGGGCCATATTGCTACCAATTGTCCCCTGAATGATGAACCCATGCAATGCGATTATACTTATGTGAATAGACACCTTTCTCTTTTTGCACAGATCGCAATTACAGCATCATGTTCAAATCACATGGAGAATAATGTGTGTGATACACCCTAGCACTGTTGGGGTCATTTGCATCCATGGGGACACTCGTGACTACCAGACGGTGGTGGTTGTGATTGACACCCCTTGGGTCAGAGTGACTCATTCAGTAGGGGTGGTACCTTCACTGCTTTATGATGACCTAGCGGGCAGGGATTTTCCCCATTTTTGGAGGTTATGGGAAGGCACAGGGAGTCTGGAGGATAGAGCACCCCCTGCTGCGCAAGCACAGGAACTCTCACCAGACCCTTTTTGCCAAATGGAAGGGGAAACTGGTGGCAGGACCGAGGAAGGAAGAAACCCTCTTCCTTTTCCTGTATTGGCTGTGGAGCCGGAGGAGCTGGAAGATAGCTCCCAGCTGAGGGCTAATGACCCAGACAATGTCTCTGGCCCTGACCCTGACCGTGAGAGTGAACAGAATGTAGTATCTGATGTAGAGGTCCGGAGAGAGGACTTCTGTACAGAGCAACCATGGGATGTCACTCTCCTTAGAGCCAGTGAAAACGTGAAGGTGATGGATGGGGAACCTGTGGACCCTAATTGGGGGGTGTCTTTTCCCTACATGGCTCTTAAAAATAATTTGTTGTATCAGGTGGTGAACAGAGGGGAGGACGAGGAGGAACAGCTAGTGGTTCCCAAACCCAAACCCTTTCGCAAGATGGTGCTAGATCTATCCCATGGACTTGTAATGGGGGGGGGGACATCTCTCTCCCTGGTCTTATCCATACCTAGAATAACCCAGAGTTTCTTCTGACCCGGGTTGCATGCAGATGTCAGAGAGTATTGTGAATCCTGCATGCGCATCCCCTACCTGGAAGAGTCGATCACGTATATATACGTGAGCCGGCGCACAGGTGCCACCCTGTGGCAGTAAAACTGCTATAGGGCAGGCCTAAAGTGGTTAAATCTGGATGTGTCTTTCATAACAATCACATGCAAGCAATGATTTTCATTATATTGGATAGCCTTCCCATTGATCGCAATTGCATTGTTTACTATGCTTAATCTATTTAATAGTATATTTACAAAATTCTCAATAGCATAATTTTAAATAAAACAATTTCGGAATCTATTTAGGGAAACTAGAACAGTGTTTTTCCACCAGGGTCCTGTGCCACCCTGGGGTGACATTTGGGTTCCCCCCAGGGACTGTGAACATAAGACCCAGTTTGACCAGGATTGGAGATGGATGAGAGGGCCTTATGATGGGATGGGGAGGACGGGACTCTCATGTACAGGGGAAACTTTGGTGAGATGGTTAATTCTGATGTGAAGGGGAGAGATCTGAAGTGGGACTCTGATGTGAAGTTAAAGTGGTTGTAAAGTTTTAAGGTTTTTCATCTTAATGCATTAAGGTGAAAAACCTTCTATGATGCACTTCCCCCTTGACCCCCCTTTTTCTTTCCTGAGCCCATTCTGATCCAGCGTTGTGCACTAGTGCAGCGGCTCCAGCCTCTGGGGCTCTCTTCATTAGACATTGATAGCATAAAGAGCCATTGGGAGGCTGCTCTGTGCAAAATGATTGCACAGAGCAGGTAAGTATGACATGTTTGTTATTTTTATTTTTAAAAAATCGTAGGTTTACAATCACTTTAATTACATCAAGATAGTTGTGTGCATTATCGCAGGCTGAGGTTTTCAATTAATATGTGATGTTTACGTTTTTTTGCTTTTATATTAGGCTGAGGTGCCTTGAGATTTTCCATACTTTTAAAGGGCCCCTCAGCTGAAAAAAGGTTGAAAAATGGTTCACATTTGTGCAACTGTGTGCTGCATGTAGGCAGTGGCGGCTGGTATATGAGGGGCGCTTGGGCGCCGGCTAAAGAAGAAGAAAAAAAAAAGTCAGTCCTGCCCCCCTGCAAGTGGCGCCGGTACATTGACTTTCTTTTTTTTTTTGGCTCCTTGGCTGTCACATGACAGCCAAGTAGTGAGCCTATTGGTCAGCCATTAAACTCTGTGTGTGCACTGAACAGGCGTGCACACACACAGTTTGATTGGCTGCCCTGAGCTCAGGCTCAGTGTGATTGGATGTAGTGGCCGGGGGCGGGTCACTGTGGCAGCGGACGTGACTCCCGCTCCACAGAGAACCTGACCGCCCGATGACCGCTGAGGGGGGACAGCACGCTCTCCGCATGCCGAATCTCTGCAACAATTCTGCCTGCCAGTGCCTATTGGATGGGGTAAGTGCAGGGGGGGTCTCTGCAATGTACCCCACCTGTGATACTGGCTGCAAACTGCCCCCACCTATGTTATTGGCTGCAAACTGCCCCCACCTGTGTTATTGGCTGCATACTGCCCCCACCTGTGTTATTGGCTGCATAACTGCCCCGTCAATACGTCGGTTATTGTGTCCACCCCCGTCAATACGTCGGTTATTGTGTCCACCCCCGTC
>BLSH010246063.1:1037471-1052053 GCA_018402905.1 Glandirana rugosa | reverse complement strand
CCGTCAATACGTCGGTTATTGTGCCCACCCCGCTGTGATACTGACTGCATAACTGCCCCACCCGTGTTATTGGCTGCATAACTGCCCCCACCTGTGATACTGACTGCATAACTGCCCCCACCTGTGATATTGGCTGCAATTTACCCCCTCCTGTGATATTGGCTGCAATTTACCCCCTCCTGTGATATTGCCTGCAATTTACCCCACCTGTGATATTTGCTGCAACTTACCCCACTTGTAAAACTGGGGCTGTATACTGGGTCCTGTGATGCTGAGCTGTATACTGTGTCCTGTGATGCTGAGTTGTATACTGTGTCCTGTGATGCTGAGCTGTATACTCCTGACACAATATGTGGAATACAGGGGGCGGAGTGGGTGGATTCTATAAGGGGTGGGGCTTATTAGAAGTAGGAGGGGCCAAAGAGGAAGGGCGGGGCCTGGCGACCCCCTATCCTAAAACTTCACCAGCCGCCACTGCATGTAGAACAGCCGACTCATTTCAATGGGTTACCCTACTCGCGAAAAACGCAGGGAAATAAGTCTCTGGACCTTTTTTTAAAATTGCGCCATACCAAACCCCATGAGGCTGCAACATCCTGTGGTTTGCCAAGCAAAAAAAATACACGCAGAGGTTGATGTGTGGGAGTGCCATTAAGAATTAATGGCTCTCCTGTTAAAGGGCAGCACATTTCTCTGCATGCTGGAAAAGGGCATGATTTTGTGCTCATTTGCGATACTCAGTAATGTGAACCCAGGCTCAATCCAGCCATAGACGGTCCGAATCTTCACTGGTTTAGCAGGAACCGCTCGAGATTAGAACCGTGTATGGGCAGGCTGAATGAACCTAAGTTGCAGTGGTGGCTGGTGCTCCATCGGTCGGGGGGCAGCAGACGGACCTCAACACGGACCTCCAGCTCGCACTGTGCACCATACCCCCCCCACCAATCGCCAGCTCACTCATCCTGTGCTGACAGGTGGAGACGACGGCGGCGGCTTCCCCTCTCAGACTCCTCTGTATCCCAGGCTTCCCATGGAGATGGCGGTGGTAGCTTCCCCCCTCAGACTCCTCCGTGTCCCGGGCTACCCATGCGTCTCCTCGGCCATACGTTTCCTCCTCATAGGCCAATAGAATGGCTTCTCCTTTCTGTAAATCGGGAAACGGGTCTCATGACCCGCTTCCTGATTGGCCGGGAGCAGAATCAGTGTGATGACTGGGTGGGCTTGGGGTGCAGTTCTCTGCACCCCAAGCCCACCCTTTCCTGAAGCATATTAGAGCCTCTGGCTCTAATCACGTGTTTCAAAAAATACACCCCCCCATTGGAATCCATGCGTACGGAGCCCTGCATGTAGATTAGGGGGCCAGACGCATGGATGGGGGGGCGGCGCCCATGCTCTAGGGTTGCCACATCATCCCTTTAATCCAAGACACATATTAATTAGACAGGTTCTGTGGATGATTAAGGTGGTAATTAAACTCACTTGGTACTTATCTGCATTAAATTAGCCTCAGAGCCTGTGTAATTCATATGTGTCCTGGATTAAAGGGATGATGTGGCAACCTTACCATGCTCTCCTAATGGATGGGTCGCCACTGCCAAATTGACCGATCAACTTGGGTACAACCAGCGTGCTGGATTTTACATGTGATTATTGCCAGTGGCTGCCGGGAGAACACAATGGCTCAGCGGGAGGGATTTCCCTGTCAACACTGTTTGTGTTGATGGGGGACTCAAGCAAATGTCTTTGTTGCAGGAAAGAAATTTGCTCCGTCTCTGGCTGGCTTTAGTACAGCTACTCCACTTTTGTTCCAATTTTTCTTTTCAGAGTTTTTTTTTTTCAAACTTAGTCCCAAAGTCATAACAAAAAAGATTATAAAAAATAATGTACTGCCTAATATTAATATTGTGAAACTCATATAGATAAAAACCAAAGTATAATTGTGACAAGGGTTAGCTGGCTGAAGCTAAGGTAATTAGTAAGTAAAATACAAAAAATAGGGAATCAGACAGTATATGTCCTTTCACACCATACTGGACATAAAAACTCACAGCAACGCATTGGAAATGCATGCGCATTGATGTGCATTTAACATGCATATTTATGTACATTGCGCTGCATTACATTGCGTTTTCTAGGTGCCCTTGCAGTAACCTGCACTTATCCAGTATGAAGAAAATGCTTATCTGGCAACAGCAGCTGGGGAATGACAGCACAGAACCTGAAAGTGACGTAATACTCCATAATCATTCATCGGATCTCCCACCTTCCAATCTGCCAACACCAACTATGCCAGCTCTGGGCCAAGCGGTAGGACAACTGAGCCTGGAATGTAGCAGGAGCAGTGGGGGGACAGTGCCTTTGGATGGGTTTAGAAATGATTGGGTGTCTTTACATCCATCCAAGTCCATTTCATCTGAAAGCTCATAGAGCACCAGGTTGTACGAATTGCTTGACAAATCGCAGACACACACATGCTTAACTAGAGAAAGGATCAGCCAGATACTTAGTGATTTTGCAATGATTGCTACTCTTTGACGATGATCGTTTTCACCCACAAGGTGTTCCCATAACTGGTCAAGCATAGTATCAGGTGTTGGATTGGATATTGGATCACGGCATTTATATAATTGCCTAAAGTTTTTTTGTTCTTTGTGAGTCTCTACTTATTTCAAAGATAACTGAAGAATCTCATAATTGGCACATGGAACCAAAAGGTCCTGTTTTCATCTTCAGAAGTAACCTTATGAACTTTTGGGCACCGGTTCTCAAAAAGGATATCGGGGAACTGGAAAAAGTGCAGAGAAGGGCAACCAAACTGATAAGAGGCATGGAGGAGCTCAGCTATGAGGATAGATTAGAGCAGTAGTTCTCAACCCTGTCCTCAAGTACCCCCAACAGGCCATGTTTGCAGGTTTTCCTTTATCTTGCACAGGCGCTTTAAATCAGAGCCAATGGCTTGGTATTTTGGACAGAGAAATTTCCAAAACATGGCCTGCTGGGGGTACTTGAGGACAGGGTTGAGAACCAGTGAATTAGAGGAGCTGAATTCTCTCTTGAGAAGAGGAGATTAAGTGGGGATGTGATCAACATGTACAAATACATAAGTGGTCCATATAGTGAACTTGGTGTTGAGTTATTTACTTTAAGGTCATCACAAAGGACAAGGTGGCACTCTTTACGTCTGGAGGAAAAATGATTTAATCTCCAAATACGGAAAGTTCACAGTAACTTTCACACTGAGGCGCTTTTTTAGCGTTTTTGTGCTAAAAATTGCGCTTCCAAAATGCTTCTAAAATGCTACCCATTAATTCCAATGTACCTATTCACACTGGAGCATCACGCTGGCACCGCGTTTAAAAAAGTCCTGCAAGCATGATTTTTTGTGCTTATTCTGAGCGCTAAAAATAGCGCATTAAAAACGCCCATATACACTGAAATGAATGTAAAGCACGTTAAAAGCGCCAGCAAAACGCCCAGAGGTTGTGGAAAGGTCAAAATACCAGGAAGTAAACAGGCTGTGATGTAGGGGGATGTGCTATTTATTTAATGCTAGCGATTCAAAAGCGATTGAAAAACACCTGGGCGTTAGCGCTAATTATAGCACTAATGCGGGAAAAACGCGGTAATAACACTTAATTTTTAGCATGCGTTTTTCAAACGCCTCAGTGTGAAAGGGGCCTAGGAGCTGTGAAAATGTGGAATAGACTCCCTCCAGAGGTGGTTCTGGCCAGCTCAGTAGATTACTTTTAAAAAGGCCTGGATTCTTTCCTTAATGTAAATAATATAACTGGGCACTGACATTTTATAGGTAAAGTTGGCCCAGGGAAAATCCGATTGCCTCTCAGGGGGTCAGGAAGGAATTTTTTCCCCCGTTATAGCAAATTGGATCCATGCTTTGCTGGAGTTTTTCACCTTCCTCTGGATCAACTGTGGGTATAGGATTGTGTATATGATGGGATTGTATCATTTATTTATTTTTATTTATGTATTTTTTTTTGTATTTATTTCTTGGTTGAACAAGATGGACTCGTGTCTTTTTTCAACCTGACTAACTATGTAACTTTTTAAGGTAGACTTCTGTGACAAAAAAAGACTGCAGTAATGTAGAAAGTGCCTTCACTGTGAAGATATTTATAAATGGTGGCTGCATTATGAATGGAGGACAGGCAGGTGAATGATCGGTTTGCCTAATGCATTTGTAGAGCGCTTTTCACTGTGGGAAAGGATAGTACAGCTTTTCAGAGGCGTAACTAGAACCTTCATGGCCCCGGTGCAAAAAATTATGAAGGGCCCCCCCTGGCCAGGGCCCTTCCCTCTTCCCACTGATCCTGGGACCCTTTACCCCCATTGCGTGTCTCTTTATTACGGGAACCACAGCGGGTCCCTTTCACAAGTTCTGCAGCGGGGCCCCCTTTCTGCCATCTTCGGGCCGCCCCATGGTGGTGAAATACCAGGGCCCGGTCCCAATTGCAACCTTTGCAATCCTGATAGTTCCCTCACTGGTGTCAGTAGTTTTTAATTTTTATTATAATTTTATTTTATTTTTTTTTTACAATTTAATTTTATTTATTTTACAATTTTATTTGTATTATTTTTTACAATTTTTTTAGGAGCTCTGTTGGGGGGCTTTGATGAGATATCAGGGGTCTAAATGAACCTCAGCCCTCAATCTCCATCTGTGTAGCCTCAGCTGCACAGAATGAATGGACAGGAATATCTGTGCACCGAGCCTCCCATTCATTCAGAAATGGAAGTATAGTAAAAACAGTTTACTATGCTTCAGTTATGAATGAACCAATTGGTACCAATCACTGGCTCTGTCCATTCAGAAAAGGAAGGAGCCGGTAAATGACAAATTTACCGACCCGTTCCCATCTCTCCATCATGGCACATCTTCTACAGCAGCTGGCAGGAGAGAGGAGGGGGGAAGACAGCAGCTCTGTGGGGGGACCGGGGAAGCACACAGGGACCCTGGGAACAGCAGAAGACAAGTAAACTGGATAGGAGGAGCGACGGGGGCAGCATATAGAGGAACCAATCTCCTCCATTAGGAGGAAAATGGACGAGATAGGTTCCTCTAAATGCCGCCCCCACTATCCCTCCTATGCAGTGTGTACAAGGGAGGCACACTGGCCCCCTGGAGCATGGGGCCCGGTTGCGACTGCAACCCCTGCGACCCCTATCGTTACGCCCCTGCAGCTTTTATGACTGGAGAAAGGGAGGCGGAGGGGGCAGGCATTATGGACATATTTGATGAATGCCTCTGACAAGTCCAGGAGATCGTATTGACCCCTACAGCACCAGAAGATCTCAGCTGAGGGTTAAGGCTTGTACACACGATCCGAAAATCGGACGAAAAATACCGCTTACGGTGCGATTGTACGATAATCGGATCATTAGTACACAGTTTACGAGAGCCGATCATGACAGTTCATCCGATAATATCCGATCAGACCTGCATGAAAATGTTGATCGCATGATAACACATCGTACGATTTCCGTTTAATCAGCACAGTTGTCATCTGAAAATACAATACAAATACAGTACAACACATGACATCACTTCCGATTTTTTATTTTGTCGTACGAGAATTTTCGTGACTTTAGTAAATTCTTCCGATTCGATCAGAGATTAGCTTGCAAAAAAAAAATGGATGTTCTGTCATCCAATTTTCGGACCGTGTGTATGGGGCTTTATTCAGTGGGATAGAGGACTGAAGATGTCAATAAACATAGCAGCCACCAAGACAAGGGACACTTTTTATTCACTGTAAATGTCGTCCCTTGTGCTCATTTAAAAATAAAAATTAAAGTATTACTAAACCCAGGACCCTGCATTCACTATATCTGGTCTCCCACATTACACAGAACATGGAAATGCAATTATTTTAGTAAATATAAACTGCTAAATACCCTTTCTTATCAGCAGTATATAGCAGTCTTGTGATTTCTATCAGTGTCTGGTAAAAGCTTGTAGGAGGAGTTTTCATTCTCCCCTGATTGTCCTATGAGGCTGCAGGACCCTTGGCCCTCTGTCTGGACAGTGTTGATTGGCCCTGTGCTGATCACATGCACCCTCCCAAGAAAAAAAAAAAACTCTATAACAATACACACCAAACTGAGCATGTGCAGCTTGTCTCCAAGGTTCTGTTCTATCAGCAGATCGATTGGGGACTGTGGAAGAAGGGGAGGATCATAGAAGACAGGATCAAACAGCCTTTTTACACAATGTAGAGGGTTAACCCCTTAGGTTTACTGCATATACAGACTGGCTTTACTGTTGTGGGTTTAGTAATACTTTAACTAAGCTTTAATGCAACTCCACAGCAAAAGTAAAAACCTAAAAATAATTGCTCCCTGTAAAGAAAAGAATTCATACTTACCAATCCTGCTGCCTACTCCACTGATTCTACTACAATTGTGGCAGAATCTTCAGCATTTGACAAATTTTAACCCAAGTGCATGCAAATATGCGTCCTCTCAGGGGCTGGACCTTGGCACCAAGCTACCACATATTTGCGTGCAATAGCGGAGATATCACTGTGTCGAGACCGTGCACCCTGCAGGCTCCTGGTAGTTACCCGTGGCTACCTGAAAGCTCCCATTCCCTGCTTGCGATCGGGAGCTTTCTGATCATGTGACCGCTGTGACAGCCAATCACAGCGGTCACATGACCATAAGCTATGCCCCGCCTCCTGGCGTTCTTAAGCACTTAAAGGGCCAGCACGTGCTGGCTCTAAGGGGTTAAGCAGTAATAATTTTAGCTCCAGACCTCCTGTATAAATCTATACTGGTAATCTGTAAAGACTTTTAAAGAGTGCCTATGGAGATTTTTGGTGCCGTTCCATGGGTGTATGCAATTTTAAAGCGTAACATGTTAGGTATCTATTTGCTTGGTGTAACATTTTTTCTATTCTACCAATAAAACTTGGTATTATATAATGTTTGTGTGCACTAAAATGTATTAAGCTGTATTTTTCCAAAATAATTGTGTAAGAAAAACCAATGCATAAATACCATGTGACATAAAAAAAACTGCATCACCTACCATTTTATTCTTTAGGGACTTAAAAAAATATATAATGTTTGAGGGTTCTAAGTAATTTTATAGTAAAAAAATTTATATTTTTTACATATACAGTAGAAGTGAGAAGTGTCAGAATTGGCCTGGGAGTCAAGTGGTTAAAAGTCGCTGACCCAGCAACTGTAATGGAATGCAGCCCTACAATAGGGGCTGCATGTCAAACCTGAGAACAGGTCTGAGAACACAGCTGCAGATCAAATGATTATATGGTCCTAATACATATGGCAGGTAAAGAAGCCAAATCCTGACTGTTATCGAAATAATTATCCTTTTCCCTTTTTTAATAACATTGCTGCTAGAACCTGCCCCCGGGTCTCTCTAGTAGCAAGACCTGAACAACTGGTCTGTGCATTGTTGGTGTTTTCTGTAGATGCTCAAAAGTGGCTAAGCGGAAATTCCATCAGAAACGCACAAGAGATCCATTAACCCCTCTCTAAACTATAACTGGAAATAGCATGGAGGAATCATATAAATAAAATCTTACCCTCTGAACACCATCAATTTTCTTTAACCACTTGACCTTAGGAAGGTTTTACCCCCTTCATGACCAGGGCATTTTTTTTTTACTTTTCAGCATTGTGCTACTTTAATTGGCAATTGCGCAGTCAACGCTGTACCCAAATAAAATTTTATATAATTTTTTTCACACAGATATTTTCTTTTAGTGGTATTTCATCACCACTGGGTTTTTATTTTTTATTACCTAAACGAAAAAAGTCTGAACATTTTGGGGAAAAAAAACATATTTTCTACCTTCTGTTACAAAACATATCCAATAAAATCAAATTTCTTCATAAGTTTAGGCCAAAGTGTATTTTGATACATGTCTTTGGTTAAAACCAAACTGTGTTTTTGGGGACACCCTACTATTGAGGACACTAGTATAGTTCTCATTGTGATCAAGATACTGATTCGTAAAGACACTATACTAGTAATGGCGTGATCAGCGACTTATAGTGTGACCTTGATAGTGTGGCAGACAATCTGGCACTAACAGACACTAGCTGAGAGGGACACTTATTGACTAACTGACACTGACGTTGCTAGCAACACTTAAACAGTGATCAGTGATAATACTGTACACTGTACTAATGACACTGGCTGGGAATAGCATCAAGGGGAAATCAAGGGGTTAACTGTGTGCCTAACAAGTGTAATATGCTTAACAACTTCAGCCCCGGAAGGATTTACCCCCTTCCTGACCAGAGCACTTTTTGCTATTCGGCACTGTGTTGCTTTAACTGACAATTGCGCGGTCACCCTAACGAAATTGATGTCCTTTTTCCTACAAATAGAGCTTTCTTTTGGTGGTATTTGATCACCTCCGTGGTTTTTTTTTTTTTAAGCTATAAACAAACAAAGAGTGACAATTTTGTAAAAGACACATTTTTTTTTTACTTTTTGCTATAATACATATCCAGAAAAAAATATAAAAAAACAAATTTATTCCTCAGTTTAGGCCGATATGTATTCTATTACATATATTTGAAATTGCAATAGGTGTATATTGATTGGGTTGTGCAAAAGTTATCGCGTTTAAAAACTATGGGAATAGATTTATGGCATTTTTATTATTTAATTTTTTGGCGCTGATCTGCGATTTTAAGCGAGACTGTGATATTGCGGTGGACAGAACGGACACTTTTTTTTAGACCAATGACATTTATACAGGGATCAGAGATAAAAATAGCCACTAATTACTGTACAGGTATAAATATCATTGTCAGTGAAGGGGTTAACACTAGGGGCGATCAAGGGGTTATGTGTTCCCTAGGTAGATATTTCTAACTGTGGGGGGAGTGAAGTGACTGGGGGTGAAGAGAGAAAGCTGCTCCCGATCACTGGGATCAGCAGATCTCTCTCCACCTCCTTGTCGGAACGGAGATCCGTTTGTTTTACATCAACAGATCCCCATTTTGGCTTCTGGAAGGAGCGATTGCGGGTGGCCGGCGGACATCGCCCGAGCCCCCTACAGTCTCTTAAAACACCACCGTACATCTACGGCGATTTGCGCAAGGGAGCCGACCTGCCACCGTCGGCATGTGGTTAATGTATGCTGCCTTTACTCACAGATCTTGCTGCTTTTTCTCCCTGAACTCAGAGTTGATTTCAGGGAGAAGAAACAGCCAGATCACTGTCTGTGTAGTTTTTTGTGTTTGTAAACACAGAACTCTGTGCTATGATTGGCCACAGGAGATCAGCAGTTACAGAGACAAAATCATTGGCTGAGACCTGCTGACAAACTCATGCTGTGTCCAATCACAGCACAGGTCAAAAGGGGGAGCAGGCACGACACAGAGGTAAGTTGCCTAGCCTGTAGCTACTGCCCACCTGCAGTAAATATACTGTGGGCGGGTGGCAAGTGGTTAAAGGGTTAGTCCATCTAAAACTTATTTTTCAGTTCCTGGTAGCTGCTGGAGAGTTAAAGTCTTAAGCTGGCGATAACGTGCTCAAATTTTAGCTGATTCATGCTGGCTCAGCTGTAATTCAAACAACTTTTGTCGATGAGCTGGAAAATTGTTGGTTGAACATCGCCTGCATCATTGATGTAGATCAGTGTTTCTCAAACTTTTTTGTCTTGTGGCGCACCAAAAAGATCTCAAAATTGTCGCGGCACACCTGGAAAGATTGAACAAGACTGCTGCTTTTGTATATATTTTCCTGCTGATATAATATTGGGGAATGGGGATCACACAAGACTGCTGCTTATATTTACTGCTGATATAATCACACACTGGTCCATCCATCCCCATCTCTTCTCTCGTCTTACCTTCTCAGCTCCACACCATGGAGGACAGCCAGGGACTGCGGGCTCCTCTGCTCTGTTGTGGGTGGGACTGGAGGAGGGAATGGAGTCACGTTGAGGCGCGCCATGCTCAGCACCTCATTGGCTGGAAGCGCCTGGCACGGCACCTGTCCCGGCACACTGCTGGCAGCCAGGCCGCATCCTAATCGAATTCGCGATCTGGATTGGCGGGGTCTAGCAACGGCGAACATCAACCAATCCAATTTGTGCACAGGCTAGGCAGCACAGATGACTGTGTCCATGTGAGGCCTGCACACTTGCACAGTGAGTGATAGACGGTCAGCACTATGCTGGCAGAGCCGCAGAGTCTCGTGATGTGGCACCGGCCGCGGCCACCGTGGGGCTCGGCGAACAACATGAATGATCTATCCATCTGGGCCGGCCTGCACCCTCCCTAGGCAGCAGTGCAGGAACACCGGCCCTGCCCACGGCACACCTGCAATTCTGTGTGCCGCGGCACACAGTTTAAGAAACACTAATGTAGATGCAGGCACTGCTCTGGTATTCTGTTAGTTGGATGCAACCCAAGGGAGATTCATCCGTCTGCACTGTTCCATCTTGGATGGGAGAGTCTGTTAGAAAAGCATACGTGTATGGCCAGCTGAATTATAACAAAAAATATATATAGCCTTTAGCTCTGAATAGAAGGTTAAAAAACATCTTTCAGGATTATTTTTGTGCCTGTGTTTTAACCTTTTCCCACTCTATTAAAATGGGTTTTTGTCTGTGTGAAGAGAGATTTATCATCACTTGAGGGGAGGGAAAGTCTCCTCAATAGGAACACAGATGCCAACCCAGGGGTGGCCCATCCATTAAGGGCGCATGGGCGCCGCTCCCTCTATCCCCGCCACCCCCTCTATGCTAAATGGATAGATTCCTGCATAGCATGAATCTATCCATGGCCGCCGCGGCCACCCCCTAATTCATGCTTTTGGCCCCTTTCAGGACGCCAGTTGCATGAATTACAGGGGGGATTTCTTTGAAGCACCTGATTAGAGCCATAGGCTCTATTAGGCTTCAAAATAGAGTGGCTCGGAGCTCAGAGCATTGCGCTCGCAAGCCCACTCGTGTGTGTTACAAAAGCAAATGAATATTTGCTTTTCTAACACTGAATGGCCTCTCTGCCAATCAGGAAGCACGGGTATGTTACGGGTTTTCCGATTGGCAGAGAAGACAGGCGATCCTATTGGATGCCTTTCTAGGAGAAGGAGGGGGAAACAGACAAAGCACACACAGCATGCTTCCGCTCTCTGGATACCATTGCCCGCTTCCTAGATGGGGTAAATGCGGGACTTTGATGTCCCGACTGCCCTGGGGGAATGCTGTATATACCCCTATCTGGTGGATGCTGTATATACCCTGTCTGGTGAATGCTGTATATACCCCTATCTGGTGAATGCTGTATATACTGTACCCCTATCTGGTGGATGCTGTATATACCTCTATCTGGTGGATGCTGTATATACCTCTATCTGGTGATGCTGTATATTCCCCTATCTGGCGATGCTGTATATACCCCTATCTGGTGATGCTGTATATACCCCTATCTGGTGATGCTGTATACCCCTATCTGGCGATGCTGTATATACCCCTATCTGGCAATGCTGTATATATCCCTATCTGGTAGATGCTGTATATACCCCTATCTGGCAATGCTGTGTATACCCCTGTCTGGCAATGCTGTATATACACCTATCTGGCGATGCTGTATACCCCTATCTGGCGATGCTGTATATACCCCTATCTGGTGATGCTGTATATACCCCTATTTGGCGATGCTGTATATATCCCTATCTGGTGGATGCTGTATATACCCCTATCTGGTGGATGCTGTATATACCCCTATCTGGTGAATGCTGTATATGCCCCTATCTGGTGGATGCTGTATATGCCCCTATCTGGTGGATGCTGTATATACCCCTATCTGGTGGATGCTGTATATACCCCTATCTGGTGGATGCTGTATATACCCCTATCTGGTGGATGTTGTATATACCCCTATCTGGTGGATGCTGTATATACGCCTATCTGGTGGATGCTGTATATACCCCTATCTGGTGATGCTGTATATACCCCTATATGGTAATGCTGTATACCCCTATCTGGCGATGCTGTATATACCCCTATTTAACAATGTTGTATACCCTATCTGGCGATGCTGGGCTGTATACTCCTGACACAATGGGTGGAATCTATAAGGGGTGGGGCTTATGAGAACTGGTAGGGGTCAGAAAGGAAGGGGCGGGGTCTGGCGCCCCCCCATCCTAAAATTTCACCAGCCGCCACTGTACTAACCCTTCCCAGCTCTATTGAAAAAAAGAAAGTTTTGCTGGATCTGTGCTTTAAATTCCATGCCAATTTATTATAAATGTTGGGGGATTGCATCAATCTCTGCTCTTGGGTTCCTGGGTCTGCACATGTGCTATGGCCATTATAAGGAAGTCCTGCTCGCCCTGTGGGATTTTTAATTTACTTGAAATTAAGGGGAGCTGGAACATGAAATGCAAGTGGGAGTACCCAATGCAGTAATTGTGGTAGAAAAATCTTGATCATAAAGAATATGTTACCCCAACCTTTCATATTCCTGACATGTGTCTGCTGTACCATGTACCTACGTTTAAAAGTAACCTGTTCTCTTTGTATTGCTTCCTTTGTGTGAAACAGCTGGTGATCCTGCCAGTCCCCCAGCTTTCCTATTTCAAACTGACCACGCTACGTATGGAAGCATATCCATCCCAGTAGAGATGAGGCAGCGCAGTGCCACCTAACACTCTAATATCCATCCCAGTGTGGTCAGTTTCTGGATGTGCTGGGAGCATAGCCTGCCTTTCCTCCAATGGCCAAGATTTGTGCAGACAGCCCCTCCTGCACAGCCATGCACTGGGAAGATTAGTGTGCTTCTGCTTCTCCACCACCACCTTTTTAAGTCCCTTATGCAGAGAACAGAGGTCATGTGATCACTTATGTAAAATAGAAAAAAAATGTATTTATAATGTTTTTCATATCCATACACAGATGCTTTGTCTTTCATTTCTATTTTAAACTGAATGAGTTGTTTTACAAGGTGAGGGTTCACATATACCTTAAAGCAGTAGTAAACTCCGCCTTTCAATTCCTGAAATTCAATACAGCCAGTACATGAATGCTTTTTACACCATTCCGCCTCATTTATTATCTCCCTCTGTGTTTTCTTACTTTTTTGCAGCCAGTTTATTTTTTCTATACTTCTCGTCCAAAGTCAGTGCTGTGTTTACTGATGTTTTCTGCATCTACAGCCTTGGCCAAAAGTTTTGAGAATGACACAAATATTAATTTTCACAAAGTATGCTGCCTCCGTTTTTATGATGGCAATATGCATATATTCCAGAATGGTATGAAGAGTGATCAGATGACTTGCAATTAATTGTAAAATCCCTCTTTGGCATGAAAATTAACTTAATCCCATAAAAAACATTTCCACTGCATCTGTGAAAAAGGCTTCAGGGCGCCCAAGAAAGTCCAGCAAGTGCCTGAACCGTCTCCTACAGTTGATACAGCTGCGGGATCAGGGCACCACCAGTGCAGAGCTTTCTCCGGAATGGCAGCAGGCAGATGTGAGTACATCTGCAAGCACAGTGACGCAAAGACTTTTGGAGGATGGCCTGGTGTCAAGAAGGGCAGCAAAGAAGCCACTTCTCTCCAAGAAAAACATCAGGGACAGACTGATACTTTGCAAAAGGTGCAGAGTTTGGACTGCTGAGGACTGGGGTAAAGTAATTTTCTCTGATGAATCCCGTTTCCGATTATTTCGGATATCCAGAAAAAACCTTGTCCGGAGAAGAAAAGGTGAGCGCTACCATCAGTCCCTGTGTCATGCCAACAGTAAAGCCTTCTGAGACCATTCATGTGTCAGGTTGCTCCTCAGCCAAGGGAGTGGGCTCACACACAATTTTGCCTAAGAACACAGCCATGAATAAAGAATGGTACAAAAACATCCTTCGAGGTTGGACACTGGGTGAGGCTTTCCCCCCTCTCCTTCATTTGTTTACCCTTAAATGTGTTCATATACGTGTAGGACCAGGATCCTGATTGTTTACTCCTTGGACTTGGTCGATAGCCTTTGGAGTAATTTGACCCGTCTAACGGTTTCCGGAGGCGGTCACCCTCCCATTGATACATTGACATATTGTATGGACTTACCATTAAGATATCTATATGCTTTTTCTAGGTTTATAATATCGACACTAGATACTCGGCTCTTTCTTCTTCTTCCTCTCCCTCTTCTTTCTTAACCCTTTTCTTCATCGAAAAACTTGTAAAATTTGTTTCTTGACCCTAGGGTCGTTCATTTTGGCATGAATATGTCTTGTGCACCCTACAATGAACAGTCATGTTATATAACCACCTTGATGTAGTATTGCTTGCTTTTCCTAATAGAAACTTTATTGGGTTTTACTTGCTGGGATCCCAGTTCTTTGTTTAAAATGTTCAAAAAGCTACTTCTTTTCCCAATTCTTTCTTCTCCCTCTCCTTCTTCTTCTTTCTCGGCTCATAGATCACAGCTATAATATTTGGATCTTTTTCGTATATCTATAGAATTACCATTCAGGTATGTTATACAGTTACATAGTTACCCTCCCACTGGCGGAGGCCTTTGGCAATCTGCCCAGTTTAATGAGGTTTCCGATAGCTGGTTCAGGTTCCTCATTTGTT
>BLSH010246063.1:1015437-1025951 GCA_018402905.1 Glandirana rugosa | reverse complement strand
CATATGCTGTGTGTGAGAAATAACCTGTTACAATGACAATTTTGTGAAAAAAAAAAAAGAAAAAAAAAATCTTAATTTTGCAAAGAATTGTGGGAAAAAATTACAGCTTCAAAAAATTCACCATGCCTCTTACTAAATACCTTGGAATGTCTACTTTCCAAAAAGGGGTCATTTGGGGGGTAATTTTACTTTCCTGGCTTGTTAGGGTCTCAAGAAATGAGATAGGCTGTCAGAATATCAGGTGTGATCAGATGTGATCAATTTTCAATGATTGGCACCATAGCTTGTAGACTCTATAACTTTCACAAGGACCAAATAATATACACTTATTTGGGTTATTTTTACCAAAGATAGGTAGCAGTATAAATTTTGGCCAAAATTTACAAAGAAAAATTACTAATTTGCAAAATTGTATGACCGAAACAAAGAAAAAGGCATTTTTTCAAAAAAATTACAATTTTTTTTATTTATAGCACAAAAAATAAACCCCCTCCTAGTGATTAAATACCACCAAAAGAAAGCTCTATTTGTGTGAAAAAAAGGACGCAAATTTCATATGGGTACCGTGTTGCATGACTGAGTAATTGTCATTCAAAGTGTGATAGCGCTGAAAGCTGAAAAATGGCCTGGACAGGAAGGGGGTTTTCGTGCCAGGTACTGTTGTGGTTAAGAGTTCCCTTCACTGGAACTAAGGGGCCAAGCCCAACCCCTGAAAAACAACCCCAGACCATAATCCCTCCTCCACCAAATGATTTGGACCAGTGCATAAAGCAAAGTTCATAAAGTCCATAAAGAAGCTGTTATAGCTGCAAAGCTTACTGACTAAGACTTGGATGCCATTAAAGTTCATGTGAACTTATAGGCAGGTGTCCCAATACTTTTGGTAATATAGTGTATATGCGATCAGCAAAGCTCATGCTTCTTGCTGATGGGGGGGGGGGGGATCAAGCTCTGACTCAAAGGGGGTATGCCTGATCTTTGGAGAGACCACTGCTTCCACCAAGATAGCAAAGGTTTCTTCCCTGCAGCATGCTGGCAGGGGTCAGGCTTTTCTACCCAGTCTGTGGCTGCTTTCTAAAGAAACCAAATTGTTGCATTTTAAATATTATTATTTTTATTATTATTATACAGGATTTATATAGCGCCAACAATTTGCGCAGCGCTTTACAATGTAAAGAAAGACAATACAGCAACAGTACAATTCAAAACAAAAGGGTTAGAGGGGCCCTGCTCCTGCGAGCTTACAATCTAAGAGGGAGAGGCTGGTGAAACAAAAGGTAGGGATTGTGAGGGATGAACTGATGAGGGGAGTAGAAGATTCCGTTGTTAGCTGGGGGCAGGATAGGCCTCCCTGAAGTGATGAGTTTTCAGGGATCGCCTTAACCAGTTCAGACTCACGCTATAGCCAAAAGAGCTTGGCTCTGAAATGCCCGGAGGATGTCCATGGACGTCCTGCCTTGTGCACGCTCCCCGCGTGAGCACGCAGCCTGCTGCGGCGCGCTCTCGCGAGGGCGTGCCCGCGGGTCTGACGGACTTGATGTCTGCCCTAGACCCGCCGATCACCTGTAGCAGCTGCAGAGCGATGTAAACACGGCGATTCTCCATTCTGTGAACGGGACATGACAGATCTACTGATCCCTGTAACTGGGATCAGTTAGATCTGTTATGTTCCGACCAGCCCTGCCCCCATACAGTTAGGGAACACAGTTAACCCCTTCACTGCCCCCTTCAGGTTAACCCCTTCACTGCCAATGACATTTATACAGTAATAAGTGGACATTTAAATTTCTGATCGCTGTATAAATGTCATTGGTCCCAAAAAAGTGTCAACAATGTCCGACATGTCCGCTGCAATATCGCAGTCCCAATAAAAATCGCAGATCGCCGCCATTACTAGTAAAAAAAAAAAGTAAAAACGCCATAAATCAATTCCCACAGTTTGTAGACGCGATTACTTTTGCGCAAACCAATCAAAATAGGCCAATTGCGATTTTTTTTTAAACAAAAATAGAATAGAATATATATTGGCCAAAACTGATGAATAATTTTTTTTTTAAATATTTTTTTGGGATATTTATTATAACAAAAAAGTAAAAAATATTGTTCTTTTTTCAAAATCGTCGCTCTTTGTTTGTTTATAGCGCAAAAAATAAACACCACAGAGGTGATCAAATACCACCAAAAGAAAGCTCTATTTGTGGGAAAAAAATGATAAAAATCTTGTTTGGGTACAACGTCGCATGACCGCGCAATTGTCATTCAAAATGCGACATCGCTGAAAGCCTAAAATTGGTCTGGGCAAGAGGAGGGTTTAAGTGCCCAGTAAGGAAGTGGTCAAAGTGGACAGAGTAGGAGATAGGCGAACAGATTGGGGTAGAGAGTTCCAGAGGATGGGAGGGGCTCTGGAGAAGTCCTGGAGCATGGGAGGAGGAGACAAGAGAGCAGAAGATCTTGGGAGGAGCGAAGGGGACAGTTTGGGAGATATTTGGAGATATTTAAATAACTTATGTTTTGATGCACCTGCAATGTATTTAGCTGCTTTACATGGAAAGTCCAGTTGGGCTTGAGAGCCCTTTCACTTAGGCCCCTTTCACACTGGAGCGTTATTACAGCGGTAAAGCGCTAAAATTACCGCTGTAATAACGCTCTAAATATTATTTTCATGCATCTCTATGGATGCTTTCTCACTGAGGCGTTGCGCTAGCGCAGCGCTTCAGAAAATCATGCAAGCATGATTTTTCAGGAATGTGGGGAGCGGTGTATTCACCGCTCCTCCACCGCTCCTGCCATTAAACTCAATGGGCAGCGCTCCCGTAGCGGCTGTACACCGCTCCGGGAGCGCCGAGCGCCGGCACTTTTAACCCCTGTTTAACCCGTTGTGGGGGGGTTAAAAGTGCCCCGCACCCGCCTGCATAGCGGCGCCGTAGCGCCTCTATAACAGCGCTAAATCCCCGCTGAGACTAGCGGGGATTTACCGCTACCGCCCGCCAGCCCCAGTGTGAAAGGGGCCTTATTGTAACAAAACAAAAAAGGAAATGGAGAATTTCCCTTACTTGATCAAGACCTCCAGTAAGGGAAATTTTCCATTTCCTTTTTTGTTTTGTTGCAATTTGTTCTTGGACGAAGGTACCATGGCCTATGTGATGTCTACTCATGGCACTTCTAATTATTATAACCCTTTCACTCTTAGCTGTTTTTGTATCTTGTATTCTGTAACATGTGTTGCATTAAGGCAGCCCAATTTTTTAAATAACTCGCCAATAGACAAAAATGAGCAAAAAAACACACATGCAGCATATTTTAATGCAATGAAACATAATGCATAGTTGTGTGTTATTGTGTGTTGTGGTATGCTGCAATGCATGTGCATTGGAGCTGCATTGCCTTAGTGTGTTGAGATGGCAAAATGAAGGGTACCATCACATGAATGCATGTAACACACCTTGGATTAATGTGCGCTCTGCATTGTAAAATGTGTTTCAACCCTTAAAGAGAAAATAAAATGCAGTTAGAGGTACCTACCCCTACCTGCAGCAGCTCCTATTACCTTGCTTGTACAATCGCTACAACTCTTTCAGGTAGTGTTGAAATGTGCAGCTATCATTTTCCTCTGTACATTGCTATTCTCCTATCACTGGCCAGTAGGAATATGTAGGAGGAAGGAAGGGGAGGTCAAGTTTCCGAATGTTTATATATATATAAAATGATAGATATATTATTATATTACATAAATATAATATACAGCATATGATGATATAGATATATATATACAACACGCTAAAATGCGCTAAAGTCCCAAAAAAGCTGCAGCAAAATACTAAACAGTATATGGTCAAAATGTAAACAAAAGCTGCACTAGACAATGATAAATATTATGACTCAGTTGCAAATATCAAAGTAGAAAGTCCGAACAGTTGTGTTCCTTCCACCACTTAAATTCAGTAGAATAATAATCCAAGAAATGGTAATAACACCCAAGTGCACTGGGAAGCAGGAGAGAGTCCACCACCAATATATAGGGAGGCTTACCAGAACACTGTGTGTTCAACAGCAGTGAATCCCCAACCTGGGATGTAGAACCACCAAAATCTTCCCCTAGGTCTAGAGTGTTTTATAGATACACCGTCCAAGTGATTGGTCTCCAAACAGCTGGGAATCTCTATCCGTATTAAACAGCGTTTCCAATAAGTCATGTCATGGATTCATGCATCATATGAGGAAAAAGGGACTCATAGCGAAGTACCGCAAAGTAGGTTTAATAAGGTATAAAAGGTTATACTCACAAGCATAAAACAATATGCACATAAACACCGGCTGGCTCTCGACTCCCGGGAATGAAAACTTTTCAACTCAGTGGTGACGTCAGCGCGTCCTCCCGACGTACGTTTCGTCACAAATGACGTCGTCACAGGGGATAGGGTTTCTTGTAAGCCTCCCTATATATTGGTGGTGGACTCTCTCCTGCTTGCCAGTGCACTTGGGTGTTATTACCATTTCTTGGATTATTATTCTACTGAATTTAAGTGGTAGAAGGAACACAACAACTGTTCGGATTTTCTACTTTGATATTTGCAACTGAGTCATAATATTTATCATTGTGTAGCGCAGCTTTTGTTCACATATAGATATATATGCAGTATATGTATATATGTTAGTACTTTCCAGCAGTTTGTGGAGGGTTTTTAATAAGCCAACACTGTGAAGAACAGTTAGTTTCCCTCATACCATTGTATGCGGAGTAATGTTTCTCAGCAAAGTTTGGCCTTTGAATGCCTTGAATTTCCAGTTGAAAAAAAAATGTTCCCATTTAGCCCCAATGAATGTATAAAGGATATTTCAGATTTGGACAGATGAATTGGTTGGCCTTATGTCCCTCATTGTAAGCTCTTTTCGTGACCCAATGAAGGCATTCACCATCGCACCTCCTGTTCTCTGAAAGCTTGCCCTATTGACCGGTTAGCAGGTCATGTTTTGAATGACAATGATAAGTTAATTACAGTCTGATTCTCTAAAAAAGCTAGTCTGACCAGTCCACAGGGCAAACACAGGTGGAAAAGCCCAAAGGCTGTAGAAGTGAAAGAATCCCTGAGTACACGTTCCACCCTCATGTAAGGAAATCATTTTCCATTGTTCTACAATCCATTGTAGAACTGCAAATTCCAATATACTATGCAGTATGTAGGCCCTAAAGTGTATCAAACCCAAAACCAGAAACGTAATTTCAGGACTGTTGCCATAATTTGATTATTGTGGCAGAATTACCCCCTTGTATGTTCTCCACCATCAATACAATGTATGTGCTCCCCCTCAGCTGTGGTGCTGTTGGGTTTGGAAGAGAGTGAAGAATGGACTTTCCACCCACCAGAATGGTAAGTATTCACTCTCTACTATTAGAGGGTGCACCTGTTTTGTTTTAGAATGCCAGCGTACCATTGCCAACGTTCCTGCAGAAATGGCTGTGTATGTAAGCGGGTGCTGCAGCGACCATTGGCTGGAACTGAGGACAATCAGAGCGAGAGAATGCCACCAGCTAGGGTGGCACCAATACCAGTTTTTGAAGACCAAGTACAAGTACCGATACTTTGTCTCAAGTACTCGCTGACACCAAGTACCGATAGCTATTTTTAGTGTCATGTGACAGCTTTTTAGGGCTTGTTCACACCTTACATGCATGAAAACTGATGGGAAAATCGCACAGATTTCACTTGCACAGACATCAGTATCAAATCAGTTTTAATGTGCGTTTCAGTGAGTTTTTACGGCCTGTTTGCAGTGCAATTTGAAAGAGTCCTGTGTGATTTCAGTCCGGTTCAGGTGAGATTTCTAATCTCATACACTGCAATTCGCATTACAATCGCACCTGAACTGCTCCTGAAATTGCACTACAAACCGGCCCGAAAGGTATTGGTTGTAGTATCGGAGCATTTGCATGAGTACATATACTGTGCAAATGCTTAATACCCTAATAGCAAGGATAACTTGCCACAAATTTGTGGTAGTGTTGAATTGTAAGGCCCCATACACACAGGCGTTTTTACAGCCACGTTCTTGAACTTTTTTGCAGCTTAAAAACGCATCTCCATGTTATTCAATGGTCCCATACACACAGTGACGTTTTTGAGCTGTAAGTAGCGTCAGAGTTTTTAAGCTGCAACAAGAACCCACGACCAGCACGTTCTGAAGCTGCATCGCTAGAACTGTTTTGACGCTGACGCCGGTAAAAGCTCAAAAACGCGGCTTAACGTTGTATACACAGCATTAAGCCTCATCAGGCGTTTCTCTGCCTTTATTTAAAATCAATGGTTCCCTATGGGAGCCCATTGATTTGAATAGAAGTCGCACCACAAGTCGGATCATGATGATCCGACTTGTGGTGCGACTTGTGTGTTGAGGATCTTGAAGGGGAACCTCCGCAAAAATTGAAAAAAAAATTTGTGTGCAGTCCCCCCCAAAATCCATACCAAACCCATACCATACCAAACCCTTATCCGAGCACGCAGCCTGGCAGGTTTGGTATGGATTTTAGGGGGGTTCCCCTTAAAACCCATACCAGAGGGAAGGACCTGGTACCTCTTGGGGGGGAACCCCATGCAAATTTATTTTGAATTTTTTGTGGGGTTCTCCTTCAAGATCCTCAGCTCACAAGTTGCACTGCAAGTCAGATCATCGTGATCCGACTTCTGGTGCGACTTCTATTTAAATCAATGGGCTCCCATAGAGAACCATTGATTTTGAATAGAGGCAGAGAAACGTCGCTGAAAGCTAGCGTGGAAAAACGTGCATTGACATCAATGCATAACGCTGATAAAATTGAGTTTTTAACGCAGCTTTTTTCCTGGCGCCAGTACCGATGTTACACCTCGTTTTTTAAAACACCCATGTTTATGAGGCATATGTCTTGTTAACTTGCTGCACATTTTCAATTTGTACACTTGCAGAGCATCTGAAGCTAACTAAGTTCTAGTTGACACTTTTCCAATTTGTAGGGAATTGTGGTTGGATGACCATTGCACAACATAACTTGCAGCAGACTTGCAGAATGTTTGCAGAGAATGTTGATCTGGAGTCATGCAATGCGGACTTACTGCAATTGTGCAGCAAACTTGTGAAGCCTAGCAAGTCTAGCAATAGTTCAGCAAGTCATTTTCAAACTTGCAGCTCAATTGCTTGGGTATTGGCACCAATGCCGATACTGGTATCAGTGCAACTCTACCACCAGCACATCACGGATCTCCAATATGGGTCCAAAGCTTTATTCAGCGATCACATTACTATAACAGAATCCATGTTTTCGGAGCCTCGCAGGACCCCTTCATCAGGCATGTGTCGTCACATGTCTGATGAAGGGGTCCTACGAGGCTCTGAAAGGTTGCTTCTGTTATAATGATGTTATCCCTGAATAAAGCTTTGGACCCATTTTGGAGATCCGTGGTGTGCTGGTGGCATTCTCTCGCTCTGTTTTATTTTAGAGGCACGGTAGGGTTGCTTTCATTAAAAATAATCAGGTCTTTAGAAGTTCTAAAAAACACATTTATCTAAACGGTTGTTGAAATTATTGGACACTTTATACATTTCAATCTAGGCAAAACCTTATTTTTTTGTTTTGGATAGGGTGGGAAAGGGTTAGAATTTTTATTGTCCAATCAGAGAAATAAATCCGGCACCACGATGTCTCAAAGATAAAACATATGCAATGTTATTAGATCTATCCATAAAAAGAAATCAATACCTGTCATTTTTGACACGTTTCAGCCTTCTACATAGGCCTTAGTCATAATAATGATTATAACATTGTGGTGCAGGATTTTTTTCACTTTGATTGGACGATTGAATGCCTGAATACTGGGGCTATCCGACCACATGAGTCTCCATCTGTTTATTATTGAGGGTTATTTTGGGGTAGCACAATTTCTAGAAATGTTAGAATTTGTATTGCCATCTGTATTTCATTAGGGAGATTTCTCCCTCTATCTGTACTGGTGATCGATCATTTTGTCACTGAAAAACAAAGTAATGGGAAATCTAAAATGTTAGAATTGTCTCCAGAACAAGAGGCAAGGTAAGATTGTCTAATAAGGACAACTGTTCCAGGGACAATTGTTTAACCACTTCAGCCCCGGAAGGATTTCACACTTTAGGACCAGAGCACTTTTTGAGATTTGGCACTGCGTTGCTTTAACTGACAATTGCGCGGTCGTGCGACGTTGTACCCAAACAAAATGTGTGTCCTTTTTTTCCCACAAATAGAGCTTTCTTTTGGTGGTATTTGATCACCGCTGCGTCATTTCTGATCGCCGCTATAAACAAAAAAGAGCGACAATTTTGCAAAAAAAAAAAAAAAAATGTTTTTCTTACTTTTTGCTAAAATACAAATCCAAAAAAAAAAATTATAAAAAAACAATTTTTTTCACCAGTTTTGGCCGATTTATATTCTTCCTCATATTTTTGGTAAAAAAAAAATCGCAATCGGCATTTATTGATTGGTTTGCGCAAAAGTTGCCGCGTTTACGAATTATGAGAATTAATTTCTGGGGTTTTTATTTTTTACTAGTAATGGAGGCGATCTGCATTTTTTAGCGGTAGTGCGATATTGCGGCGGACATGTTGGACCATCTTAACACTTTTTTGGGACCATTGGCATTTATACAGCGATCGGTGCTATAAAAATGCACTGATTACTTTGTAAATGCCATTGGCAGTGAAGGGGTTAACCTAGAGGGGTGCTCTAAGGGTTAACTGTGTTCCCTGGGCGTGTTCTAACTGTGTGTGGGCTGGGCTGGCTGGGGGAAGGGAGTGATCACGGCTTCCATATACAGGAAGCCTGTGATCACAGCCCTTCCCCCTCTAACAGAACGGAGATCCGTGTTTACTTACACGGACCTCCGTTCTTTCACTGCGGGGGGGCCATAGCGGGTAGCCGGTGGTGATTGAGTCCGCCCTACCCACTCCCTGGCCCCCCCCCCCGAACACAGTGAGTGCACGAGTGTGCCTCCGGCGGCGTGCGCTCACAATGCTAGTTATCGCGGCCGCCGGCATTTCCCGATAACGACCCACCTTGCCGCCATCACGCTGCAGCGGGCAGTCAGCAAGTGGTTAAGAGGGGAATTCTACTATCTTCCTTACGTGTTTCTGAGATAGGAAGTGAAGAGAAAATTCCCCAAAAATTCACACAAATAAATAAAAAATAAACTGGCAGGGGTTTTAAATCTTCTCTAGTTTATCCAAAAGTAAAAGAAAAAAAATTGGCCACACATACTCTTTAATTTGTGTAATATAAAAAAAAAAGTTGAAAAAAACTTCTGTAAACATAAAACTGTATTGCAGATTATAAAATACTAATAGATGTTGAAGCAGCACTTGAGGCCGAAAGCTTTCTTTTATGTTTTGTCAGTGACATGTGCACAGAGTTATACAGATGTGTACAGAAGTCAGTTTATTCTTTTCTTTTTTTAAATATACATGCACTCAGTTTTCCAAGCAGCTTACTCTTGGATTTAATATCATTTTAATGTGTTACAATGTTTTTCTAAATTCACGGCTGCTTTAGAAGATTAGTGCGATTCGAGGGCTTGTTCGCACTGGCCGAGTTACCCTGAATTTGGCAGGCGGAGCACACTCTGATCCATTGCAGGCTTACGGCACCTTGACAAAAGACGCATTGCTCAGCATTTATTTTATGTGACTTATTATTTTAAAATACAGCATGTTTGAAAAAATTTTATGCTCTACAACAGGGGTAGGCAACCTGCGGCCCTCCAGCTGTTGTGAACTACATTTCCCATGAGGCATTGCAAGGCTGGCAGTTACGATTACTCCCAGAGGCATGATGGGACTAGTAGTTCTACAACAGCTGGAGGGCGGCAGGTGGCCTACCCCTGCTCTACAATGACAGGCTCAACATGAGAAATCAAAGGAGCCTGACAGAAAAAAAAGTCTGCTGCAGTCTCTGTTCAGGAATTCTGACAACTGTGGGTGCCGGATTTGAGAGTACAATAGCCGGCACTGGAAGATCCGTCCATCCATGCTGTTTGAATTGGTGAATCTGCAGTATTCTCTCATTCAGCTCACTTGGCCCACCAAGAGAAATCTTTACAAGTTTGGCAAACTTGACCATCCAACCTACAGTAAATGTTCAAATCTAATATAAAAGCAGGCAGTGCACCCAAATATTTAAAAGAAAGCTAAAGTAGGCTGTGGATATTAGATAGTAGTCAGGCATACACTATATATGACGGACGAAAATATAATCTAAACTTGTAAATGACATCCAACCTACCAGTTCAAACGGTTTGAACATTTCTAAAGAGAACCACCCGGTTCACTCGACTTACTCTCTTATGACGTCTAAGTGGTTAAGTTTGTCGTACCTACCTGCCTAGAAGGTCACGGCCGATAACATGAGAGTTTAGGCCGTGGGTGTCAACAGTCTTAAGGACTTGTCTCTGACGTCGTCTGAAAAAAAAGACAGTCCGAGGAAACTAAAGAGTACAACTCGGACAGTAACATCTCGTCCC
>BLSH010246063.1:985858-1014233 GCA_018402905.1 Glandirana rugosa | reverse complement strand
CGCACGCGTGGGAGTGACAAAATCTGGGGCCCGTGCTGTGATTGGCCGGAGCCTGCAAACCCGGGTGAAGGCACAGAAGACATGACGCCGGTCATATCGGTGCTCGGGGCCTCCTGCAACAGCGTCGAACTAAGGTAAGTATTTCATAATGAGCTAATATGAGATGCATACTATATCATTATGCCTTTGTCTTGCAGGTGTTTTTTTTATTTTCCGGCTTGAAAACCACTTTAAAGCATAAAATGCATTAAAGATGATGTAAACCCGATTCATTAAATTTTAGTTGGGCACATCCATCTGCAGGGTTTTCTTATCTCTCTTTAAAGCCCTGCATCTCTTAGCTCTGTCCTGCACCGTTCCTCTGCCTGACAATTTTCCGTCACATTATGATAAGAGCAGCCAGAGTTTTGTGTTGGGGAGGTTGATATAAATAGATCAGTAGAGTTTTGGACAATACAAGGGAGAGAGCTGAAAGTCTCTACCTATGAGGAGAGGGGTGTGTGCCTTTCCTCCAATCTGCTGTCTTGGCTGTGTGCCCAGGCTTCTCTGTAGTTCTAAGCAGGAAGAGAAAATATCCTAACACAATCTCCACTTTCTAAAGGATAGATACAGATGAAGACGGCAGATATACATGTAAAATATTATAGGGAGGTTTGTTTCATCCCTGTGTATCATCTGAGGCTGTTCACTTCACTGGGTATATAGAGGTTTTACATCCATTTTAACCACTTGCCGACCGCCGACCGCAGTCTGACGGCGACAGAGTGGCTCGTTATCACAAACCGCCGTCGACGACGGCAGCTGAGATAACTAGTGCTGTGAGCAGTGAAAGAACGGAGGTCCGTGTAAGTAAACACGGATCTCCGTTCTGTTAGAGCAGGAAGGGCGATGGTCACAGGCTTCCTCTATCTATATGGAAGCTGTGATCCTCCCCTTTCCCCAGCCAGGGCAGCCCACACACAGTTAGAACACGCCCAGGGAACACAGTTAACCCTTAGAGCGCCCCCTCCAGGTTAACCCCTTCACTGCCAATGGCATTTACACAGTAATCAGTGCATTTTTATAGCACTGATCGCTGTATAAATGCCAATGGTCCCAAAAAAGTGTCAAAATGGTCCGATATGTCCGCTGCAATATCGCAGTACCGCTAAAAATCGCAGATCGCCGCCATTACTAGTAAAAAATAAAAAACAATAAAAACCCCAGAAATTAATTCTCATCATCCGTAAACACGGTAACTTTTGCGCAAACCAATCAATAAACGCTGATTGCGATTTTTTTTTTTACCAAAAATATGAGGAAGAATATAAATCGGCCAAAACCGATGGAAAAAATGTTTTTTTGTATATTTTTTTATTTGGATTTGTATTTTAGCAAAAAGTAAGAAATTTGGGTTTTTTTGCAAAATTGTCGCTATTCTTTTGTTAGCAGTGGCGATCAGAAATGACGCAGAGGTGATCAAATACCACCAAAAGAAAGCTCTATTTGTGGAAAAATAAGGACGCAAATTTCGTTTGGGTACAACGTCGCACGACCGCACAATTGTCCGTTAAAGCGACGCAGTGCCGAATCGCAAAAAGTGCTCTGGTCCTAAAGTGTGAAATCCTTCCGGGGGTGAAGTGGTTAAGATAAAAAAAACCTTCTGCCTTTACAACTCCTTTAAGAGTTCCCTTCACTGGAACTAAGGGGCCAAGCCCAACCCCTAAAAAAAACAACCTCACACCATAATCCCCCTCCACCAAATGATTTGTGACCAGTGCACAAATCAAGAAATAAAAATACAGAAACCAGCGAGGCTCAATTAAGCCTTATTAAGCTGTTAGGAAAACGTAATTATATATTGTACCGCTCTTGTCTCTTAATTATCCTTCGTGCACAAAATATTATTCATCATCCCAGTGCATTAAAAATCCCTTTTACTTAGCTAAGGCCTAGTTTATTCCTATATATAATGATTGTGACCCACATTTTTAACAATGCCAGTGTCAGTAAGGGGAGCAGGTTAGATGCTTCTCTTTGTTACAGATGATAATTCTTTCTGAAGGAACTCCCTGCTAGTTGGGGTTGGTGAAATGACAGGGAGATAAAATGTAGTGTGCAGGTTAAGGTGCCCAATAAAAAAACCGTAGCACCCTCTACAGTTAGGTAGGTGCTAGATGTCAGGATTTTTGATAGGAGAGGTAAATTTAGTTAGGTCTGACTGGAAGACAGGCATGATTATTTTTATTCTGGGTCAGGGAGTGACCTAGGGAGTGACTGGTGACTGCAGGTAGTGACACGCCTTGGTAACCCCTCCTTTGTGGTTCAGAAAGTTCTGGAAGAAAGGGTGGAGAAGAGGAGGTGAAGCTTCCTGAGATATGTTAAGGAGCTCTGATCAATACCTGATTTGGCAGAGGGCAGGCCTCCTTAAGTACCTGGGGTCAGTCCAGTCTGGGGGGAGAGTTTGGGCGGAAGAGATGGAGATGGTATAGTACGGAGGATGTCAGGGCCTGGAAGGAACTCCCGGTCTGGGGGGGTGACCTCGGCCTGGGAGAGCTCGGGTGCATCCAGGAGGAGAGTGAGATCCTGGAGGAGAGGCACAGGAGAGAGGGCAGAAGAGGACAGTGGGAGAGAATACTGCCAGAGAGATCTCCAGGAGAGGAACTACAAGTGTCAGTAGTGGGCGAGTGACGCACACCCTGTAAAGCTGGAAAAGGCATACCGGTGCAGATTGGGGTGATAGACAGTCTGAAAAGTGTGCAAGAGCTATTCGGGACTGTGGTGTCATATGGCAGTGGAGAAGGCCGTTGCAGCCGGGAGGGCTGGCAGGGCCTGGAAGAGAATAGGCTGGGAGCAGTAGTCCATCAAGGCTAGCTAGCACACTATGTACTTTGCTACACTTTGGGGCCCCGCGGTCCCTGCCTGTAATGGGCGGCGCGGAGGCTGTGCTAAAGCAATAGCAGGCCTCACCTTGTGCTAGCTAGGCCTGAAGCAAGTTTTGTGCCGGAGACCGAAACAGGAGTTTATTGAGACGCAAGTGTGTGCTGGAGTGTATATACAGGAAGTGTATATAGATGGTGGGTTCAAGTTTGAATGAAAGTCACTGGGCATCCCATAACATCCCAATCCCTATCCAAGTTTAATTCCCCCCCCCCCCCCAAAAAAAAACCCCACAAGTACCAGCCTGTTCTTCATGACTCGGGATGAGAGGAAACAGTGTGATTGAGGGCAGAGTGACAGGTGAACCACTACTTTCAGAAACCTCCAAGGGGGCAATGGCTACACACAATTTTACAGTTGTGTGACGCTTACAATGTGTGCAACAGGTTTAGTTTGACCTTGACTTAGGCCTGGTTCACACCTATGCATTTTTTCATGCGTTTTCAGTTTTGCAGAAACATACTACAGTCCATTTAACATGGTTTCCTATGGGTCACATTCACATCTGTGCCCTTTTTGGAAAGGGCCAGGGACTTTGTTCTGGTTTTTGGTTCCGTAGACTTCAATGGATCAAAATTGTGTATTGAAAAACGCAAAATGCACCTGGAATATGCAAACTGCAACCTGCATAGGTGCGAATCAGGCCTAATGGAGCATAGGTGGATACAGAGTCAATGGGGTTGATTTACTAAAGGAAAATAGACTGTGCACTCTGCAAGTGCAGTTGCTCCAGAGCTTAGTAAATGATGTAAAGCTTTACTTTGCAAAGAATACCCAATCATGTGCAAGGAAATAAAAAACAGCATTTTTGCTTGCACATGATTGGATGATGGAAGTCAGCAGATTTCTGATCATTTACTAAGCTCTGGAGCAACTGCTTCTGCAGGGTGCAACTGCACTTTGATAAGTGCACAGTCTATTTGCCTTTAGTAAATCAACCCCTCACAATATTACCCCAAATGCAGTAATGGGGAACTGGGTAATGTGCCAGTAATAAAAAATTGTACATGCCAAGTGAATGAGGGAGTGTATGAAGGTGTGATTGTTCCAAATTCTCTGATCCCTAGGTGAATGTTCAGGCAATCCAATCCTTGCACTCTTGCCCGTGAAATATCAGCAGCATCCAGGACTCCTGACCTGAACTTCCAACTGCTCTGTGCTACCCCTAAAATGACCCTCTCTTTAAAGTCCCAACATTGAAGGAGAAGGATGAAGGAGCAGGCCAATGTCACCAGAAATTGCAAGTGTCAGAACAGGAACACAGAACAGACTTTGGTTTACACCATACCGATCATTTCCCCTGCTCCAATATGGGTAGACGTACCCATAGAAAGCACAATTCTATTACTATGGTATAAGGAAAATGAATATGGGCTGTCGCACAATAAGGTTTGCAATGGTTTTCATCATCATTTTGTTACTATCACCTATATTTATATAGCACTGGCTATATCACCCAGAGTACACAGAACAATCATGGCAGTCCCACGCCCAGTGGAGCACAGTGACAGGGCCAAACTACATGGGTGATTTTAATCTCATGCTACTTAGCAATGCAATGTCTTGCTGAAAATCAGCTTATTAGCAACACATCAAGGTACAGCAGTTAAACTGGCTGCCAAGAAGTGCCTAAAGTTCTAAGTAGTCTGACAATATAACTGCATAGCTCCCAACTGTCCCGGATTTCGAGGGACTGTCCCTGATTTGGAACAAAGTCCCTCTGTCCCTCTTTCCTCCTCATTTGTCCCTCTATTTGGATTGATCTATATGGTTGTATATGAAATGCACTATTTATCTTTCAAAAAGTGTTTCCCAGTGCTAAACCTTTCATCTGATTTAAAGCGACCTCCATGCCAGGCAATGTTGCCTGTGGCTAATCAGAGAAGGGAGGGAGGGGGTTGCCTGGGTAATTTGCGGGGAGTAACTTATTTTCTTTTTCCTGTAAATTCGCTTCAATATAGATGGGGATCCGACTTGAAAGCGACTTCCATTGAATTCTATGGGCACAAGTCAGATAGAAGTCGCATTGAAGTAGTACAGGAACCTTTTGTGAAGTTGGAGCGACTTCAGTAGTGCACATTAAGATGGCTGTCATTCACTTCTATGGGATTTTTTATTTCAAGCGAGTTGGGGTGACACAAGTCAGATCCCAAGTCGTTGTAGTGTGAACCAAGCCTTAACCACTTGCCGACCGCAGACCGCAATCTGACGGCGTCAGAGTGGCTCGATATCGCAAACCGCCGTCATATGACGGCAGTTGTGATATCCTTCACTGTGAGCACGCAGGCGCCGCCGGAGGCGCACTCGCGCACTCACTGTGTTCGGGGGGGGGGGCCAGGGAGCGGGTAGGGCGGACTCAATCGCCGCCGGCTACCCGCGATGCCCCCTCTCGCAGTGAAAGAACGGAGGTCCGTGTAAGTAAACATGGATCTCCGTTCTGTTAGAGGGGGAAGGGCTGTGATCACAGGCTTCCTGTATATGGAAGCCGTGATCACTCCCTTCCCCCAGCTAGGCCAGCCCACATACAGTTAGAACACGCCCAGGGAACACAGTTAACCCTTAGAACGCCCCCTCCAGGAAAACCCCTTCACTGCCAATGGCATTTACACAGTAATCAGTGCATTTTCATAGCACTGATCACTGTATAAATGCCAATGGTCCCAAAAAAGTGTCAAAATGGTCCGACATGTCCGCTGCAATATTGCAGTACCGCTAAAAATCGCAGATCGCCGCCATTACTCTCATCATCCGGGCAACTTTTGCGCAAACCAATCAATAGACGCTGATTGCGATTTTTACCAAAAATATGAGGAAGAATATAAATCGGCCAAAACCGATGGAAAAAAATATTTTTTTTTGGATTTGTATTTTAGCAAAAAGTAAGAAATTTGCTTTTTTTTTTGCAAAATTGTTGCTCTTCTTTTATATATAGCGGCACTCAGAAATGACGCAGAGGGGATCAAATACCACCAAAAGAAAGCTCTATTTGTGGGAAAAAAAGGATACAAAATTCCTTTGGGTACAACGTCGCACGACCGCGCAATTGTCAGTTAAAACTAAGCAGTGCCGAATCGCAAAAAGTGCTCTGGTCCTAAAGTGGGAAATCCTTCCGGGGCTGAAGTGGTTAAGGAACCATCAGGTATCAAGAAAAGTCATGAAGTATACAATGTAATAAAAGCTGATATCTTTTATTTGAATAGCCATAAAACTCAATGTGCAGCTAGACACACACACAGTAAAACATGTTAACAACTATACCACCATTCTCATGTTCTCCGTGTTGTCTATTATTCTAAAGGATGAGAACTTTGGAACCTCAAAGTCCCTTTATCTTTATCTCCTTTACAGGGATATTCTGCTGAACAAAAACTGATATTTCAGTTTATGGTAAATGCTGGAGATTAGAAACCATCAGATTGTTTCTTTTGTCATCCATGACTTTGTTAAGCCGGCCATAGACGGTTCAAAATGTATGGGCAGACTGAATGTACCCAAGTTGATCATTCTATCAACTTGGGTACAACCAGGACTGCCGGATTTTACAAGCGATTATTGCTAGCAGCTGTTATAGCCGCTAGCAATAATCACTGTGTTTTCCTGGTGGGGATGGCTCTCCCCTCCCCCTGTTGGGAGAACACAGTGGGGTTGATTTACTAAAGGCAAATAGGCTGTGCATTTTCAAAGTGCAGTTGCTACAGAGCTTAGTAAATAAGGTAAATCTTGACTTTGCAAAGAGTACCCAATAACATGCAAGAAAAATTTAAAAAAACAAATCTTTTGCTTGTACATGATTGGATGATGGAAATCTGCTGAGCTTCTGTTCATTTACTAAGCTCTGGAGCAACTGCCCTTTGCAAAGTGCACAGTCTATTTGCCTTTAGTAAATCAATCCCAATGGCTCCGTGGGACGGATTCCCCCATTAGCACTGTCTGTGTTGATGAGAGAATCGAGCGATTGATTGCAGGAAAGAAAATTGTTCCGTATATGGACAGAGAGAGAGATTTCTGTTCTTGAGTTCCTGGTTCTGCTCACCTGCTGTGACCATTATGAGGGGTTTATTATCTATGATGGAAAAAGCAACAGGAGGAGCTGAAACATGTAAAGGTTGGCAGGAACATCTAAAACTCCCAGAAGAACAAAGTGAGGAATCATGGCAGGGAGATCTCAATGATGATGATGTCTCCAAAACATATAAAAACTCAGGGGGTGACCAAGCTAACCGGGCTCCACGTATTGCTAAAATATCACCTTTTAGTGGACTGACCCTTTCATTCTATCTACAAAATACCCCTTTTGCTCATATTTTCTGTGGATAACCTAAAACCACTCTATTTGATAAACGGATGTAGATATTCTACTTTTTCAAGAAGTGGGAGACCATCATACATGTAAATACATTTTAGCTTGTCACTTGTCATTGCCCAATCTTTTTACAAAAGTAGAATTGTGTGCATGAAAGTTCCTAATTATGAGCGGATCCCTGCTTTTATCACCCACAAAACGTCTTCCAAACCTTAATTAGGTCTTGTGCTGTCTTGTCTAACATGTAGGATGATATGGGAAAATGAGTAATCCCTTGGGTACGTCTACATTTTATTCCTATGCATGCTTCGACACTGTATGTGTCATGTAACCTATAGATTTTTTTTACATTATATGTTACAGCCATGTATATTATAAAATAAGAAGTTGTGCATTAAGGCCTCATACACATGGACGTTTCTTAAAAAATAAACAAAACGTTGGGCCCGACGTCAAGGAAAAAAAAACAGCGTTTTTCGGCGTTATGCATCGGCATTAGTGAGCGTCGGCGTCAATAGGCGTTTTTTAAAACAAATCATCCCCCTGCTATTTTTCAACCTAAAAACGGTGGCGTCAAAAAACGCTGGTTAATGCCGGTACAGTATTAGTTGGCGTTTTGCAGCGTCAGCGTCAAAAAACGCCAAAACGTTACAGCCTCAGAACGCACTGGCCGGGGTTCTAGTTTCAGCTCACTAACGCCGACGCCATCTACAGCTCAAAAACATCGGGGGCCATTGACTAACATGGAGAGCTGCAAAAACGCCAGAAAACGCCGGCGTCAAAAAAATGTCCGTGTGTATGAGGCCTTAATGTCACCAGTATGGATAAGTATATTGTTAAGTATAAGACTGTTTGCATAGAGAAGCCTCTCTCAACCTTTTCAACACAGAGTAGCCCTTGAAATAATTCTCCGGTCTTGGGGAACCCCTGCTAAAAATTAAAATTCTACAACTAGTGTGATGGTCAAAGGGAAGAATGCTCCTTACACTTGTGGTCATTGGGAAGAATTACCCCTTACAGATAGCTAAAAAGATCAATGGTATCACTGGGAATTTATCTGAGAGGTAGAACTTGACCATTGCTCAAGGAACCCCTAGCAACCTCTGGAGGAACCCTGGTTGAGAAACCCTGGTATAGACCCTGCGTGGTCAATGTGCACCAAGATGTTGGCACTATTTTACTTAATGGAAAACAATAAAAAGAAATTGTTAAAAAAAGTATCTTTTTTAAATCTTTTTCTGCCTGAGGCTATTTCATACAAAAATTGTGCGAGCTGCAAAATTCCAAATAACAAATGCGCTTTTGTCTCTAAAGAACACCTCGCCTACAATATTCACCATAATATCTCTACAACCCCCGTCCTGCTATCTCAAACTGTACGATATTTAATCTTCAAAACTACTACCCAATACTGCTGTGAACATTTACTATACCATAGTGCCCAATGACCAAATGCCATTTTCTATATACATAGACCTGCAATTAAAAAATCAACTCTACCTGCACATTACTATACACCAGTGGTTCTCAACTCCGGTCCTCAGGACCCACTAACAGGCCAGATTTTAAGTATTACCTTGGAGAGATGCAGACTAGAATTCTGCAATCACTGAGCAGCAAATGATATCACCTGTGATGTATTTCAGTTATCCTGAAAACCTGGCCTGTTGGTGGGTTCCGAGGACCGGAGTTGAGAACCACTGCTATACACTAACATGAATTATTGTGACACTCTACTTGACAAAAGGCTGCGTAAATTTGCCCAATCATTTTTTCCTTGCAGGTGATTAACCCCTTCTATGCCAAACACCAGCTAAATAATTACTAGTCCATACCTTTGCCCACACAGTAGGGCCTTGCTGCATTATGGTGTCCTGAATCTCCTCTGCAGAAGGTCTAGGGCGTGAGAAGTTCTGGAGGTAACAATCAAAATCGTATCAAAGACAGAGAATGGAAAGTGTATCATCCTATGTCGTCACTGGACCTGTTGATGTACCTCCGCCCTGTAGACTGTTAACCCTTCCAATGATCAGCTCTGCAAACAGCAAGGGTGGCAATGGGCTATGCCAGCTTGTTACAATATTTCTGAGCCTAAAGTGTTAAGGAATATTGAATAAAACCCTATAGCAGGAGTAAAAGATGAAAGACCTGCAGGTATAAAAAGAAAAGTGATTTCACCTGGAGAAAGCCTCTCTGTAATGTGACAAGTAAAAGTGAAGATTTTATTTTACAAGTGTCACTGTCCTGCATAATTTTCTGAAGAATGTCACTGATGTGCATGTACACCTGGACAACTAATTATATTCGGCACCTTCTGGCTTGACAAGATAGGTGGCTTGTTTGCTAAACGGAGTGATTTATAAATACCTCTTAACACTAGGTTCACACCTATGTGTTTTTTTTTGTGTTTTGCAGTTTGCAGAAATGCACGACAGTCAATTCTATGCATTTTTCAGCTGGTGTGTTTTTGGAAAGGGTCAGGGACTTTTTTTCCCACTGCAGATTGCGTTTTGCGTGTAATAAATTTCAATGGACCTGCACCAAAAATGCAAGTGTTGCATTTTTAATGCATTTTTACATACATTTTGAATTTTTTTTTATGTCATAACAAACTGTAAATAGCTGGTTGTTAAGGAACGGGCCAGGGAGCCAGCTGTCGCATCCTTAACAACATTCAAACTGCATTTAAAAAGCAATTGCCGGCGAAAACAAAAAAGGGGAAAAATGGCATGGTCCCCCCCAATCCATACCAGGCTCTTCAGGTCTGGTATGAATTTTAATACGAACGCCATGCCAATGTAAAAAAAATGGTGTGGGGTCCCCCCCAAAATCCATACCAGACCCATATCCGAGCATGCAGCCTGGCAGGTCAGGAAATGTAGGGGACGAGCGAGCATCCCCTGAACCATACCAGGCCACATGCCCTCAACACCTCAACATGCCCCCCCCCAGAGCACCTTGTCCCCCTGGCCGGTAGTTGTGGGGGTCAGCAGGCAGGGGGCTTATTCGAATCTGGAAGCCCCCTTTAACAAGGGGGTCCCCAGATCCCGCCCCCCCATGTGAATGAGTATGGGGTACATAGTACTCCTACTCATTCACAAAAAAAAATATGTAGTGTAGAATATGACAGTAGGTAGATGTTACAAGGTTATTTAAGAACTGGCAGACGAAGAAGCTGGCAGACTGCGGGAGAGGACCGTTTTTTTTTTTCGGGGTCAGCAGTGGCAGCGGGCGTCGTGATTGATGATGGATCTACATTGAGGGACATTTTTTTTTTTTTTAAATAAAGGACTTGTCAAAAACTGCCTACTGTCATTTTTAAGGTACACTTTTTTTTCTTGTGAATGAGTAGAGGTACTATGTACAACGCTGTATCTTGGCCTAGGCCGACAAGGCCCATGCCTTGGGTGGCACTTTTCAGGGGAGCGGCACAAAAAGAGCCCCCGCCAGCTTGTGCAATACTTTTAGTGTAGCGCCAGTCTTATTGGGCAGTCTGGGCCGGGAGGCAAATCTGTGTGAGGAAATCTCTGCAAATTAAGGGAATCCATTGCCCCCCCCCCCCCCAACCCCAAGGCCCTCAGAACTAGTCTCCCCACTGGAAAATTTCATGGAGTGTCTTAAACAGGAAGGGTTGTGGCCTTGACAGGAGGGTTGGCATATTTAAATTAGAGGGTGCACGAGTTTAGTGAGGCAGCACAAAACCTACATACACCACTGACTCATTCACAAAGGGGGGAGGGCCAGGATCTGGGGGCCCGCAGACCCCCACAACCAGGGATGTGGGGGCGCTCATCATCCCCTACCTTTCCTGACTTGCCAGGCTGCATGCTCAGATAAGGGTCTGGTATTGATTCTGGGGGCTGCATTTTTTTTTTAATTTTGACCTGGGGTTCCCCTCAAAATCCATACCAGATCTGAAGGGCCTCATATGGATTGGGGGGGGGGGGGCCCATGCCATTTGTTTCCTGATTTTTTTTTTTTTTACTATTGCTGGCATCTTTTTTTTTTACATTCAGCTGTCAGTGGGTAACCCTGCTGACAGCTGATAATGCAATGGTTCTTAAGGATGCGGATGTGGCTTCCCGGCCCACTGCTTAACAACCAGCTATTCACAGTTTGTTAAAGAGAGAAAAAAACATGCCAAACGCATGAAAACTGTATGCAAAAAATGCATCAAAAGCACAGGTATAAAATCGCAAAACATGCCGGAAAGAAGCATCAACCGCAGCCACATAGATGTGAAACTAGGGTAAAAGCAAATTTAACACTATTTATCAGTTAACCTAACCAGTTTTTGTTATTAAAACATTAAATTAATATCTTCTTACATCCTATGTTATTTAAGGTCATGTTAAAGCTGAACTCCATATTGCATAGTTACATTGGCCAGCTTGGATCGATGTAAGTGTAACTATTCCATACCTGTGAGACCACTATGGTAGCAAAGAATCACTGTAGCAGTCACTCTACTGGGTCCTGTGCCAAGCAGCTGCCTTTCTGCATAGTGAACACTGGAATCACATGCTCAGCACTGTCACTATTCACAGAATGCCTTGTATTTTATGAATGAGTGCAAGGCGTTTTCTGATTGGACTGGGTGGAGAGGTGATGTCATGATTTCCACCACATCCAGCCAGAGAATGCCTTGTACAAGACCCAGAAGAATGTGGTATTCACTGTTGTGGTGGCGACTACTACACTGATTTTCACTTTGCACAGTGGTTCTACAGCTATGGAAAAAGTAAACTTACAATGGTTCAAGCTGGACTATGCAATAAAATGAATTCCTGGAGTTCAGCTCTGAGGGTCGGTTCGCAATAGAAATGCATGGTCCGCGTGTGTATACCTGGCAACACTGATCATTGTATTCTGACAGTGGAGAAACCCCCTCATTGTCAGAATACAATACCACGTTGTAAAGGATTCCCCCATCCACATTGAACCCACTGGTTGAACAAAAGAAATCGAATCAGCTTAAGGGATATGGTTAATGAGGGGTTAAAATAGAAGTAAAGGCAAACTTTTTTTAGTTTTGAACAGACTGGAGTTGGATTAGAACACCTGTGGGGTTCTCATTTCCGTCTGTGTCCCTGTTGGGGGGGGGGGGGATTCACCCTCTCTATTTGTTCTGCTTACCATTATCACTGCAAACAAAAGTAAAAGAAAATCCCACAATTTGGGCTGTCACCAGAGCAGTAATAGAGGGGAAATCTTCCAATGGGGACACTAGTTCTGGTGACAACCAGGGATTTCTCTCACTTCCTGTTCTGGCTACAGACGTGAAGAGACATCAAAGAGACAAAAACAATGACAGGGGTTATAACCCTCCATTACGCTCTCCAAAATTAAAGCCAAACGTTTTTTCTTTATTTCCACTTTAAAGTGGAACATTAGCCTAGAAAAAAACATTATGCAAACAGACAGGATTGTTAATGCACATGACATGCTATGTCTCCCCTACTTTAAAGTTTATTACCTGTCTGTACAGCCCTGTATGCACGTGCAGCTCAGTATACATATTTCATCAATGCCCAGATGAATGAACTCCCATGCATATGCAGAAGTGACGTCATCTCGCCTGTGCCAATGAATATGGCTGAAGATCGGTACCCAGAAGACGATCCAGCGGAAGATGACAGCTGCCGGTGTGGAGCTCTGGGACACTGCAGCACTGGATAGAAGGTGTCAGGAAGATGCAGCTGTTTCCACGGTTTCCGCGGTGGTGCGCGCGCGTGCGCGTCCGTGCGCGCACGCGCCGGAAACAGGCGCCAATCGGCCCTATTTAAACCTGCAGGGCTCAGTGCCCGGTGCTGTCCGTTCTACAGCGTTTCCCGCATCTGTGCCCCCGGCAAGCTATTTCTGAGTGACTTCCTGTTTCTGTGACCCCGGCTATCCCTTTGGACTTGCTGCTATCTGCCTGCATCTGACCCCGGCTTGCCTACAACCCACCTGAACCAGTCATGATAGGCGGAGAGGAGGAGTATGAGGTGGAATCCATCCTTGACTGCAGGAGGAGAGCGGGGGGCATACAGTTTCTCGTGAAGTGGAAGGGGTATGGTCCTGAGGAGAATTCGTGGGAACCGGAAAACAATTTACATGCCCGGGAGTTGGTCAAGTCCTTTTGGAGAAGCAATCCGACCAAGAGAGCCCAGATGGGCATCCGGAGGCTGCCCCTTGGGGGGGGCAATGTCAAGAAGATGCAGCTGTTTCCACATTTTCCGCGGTGGTGCGCGCGCCTGTGCGCGTTCGCGAGCACTCGTGCGCATTCACGCGCGCCCGTGCGCGCACCCGCGTGCGCGTCCGTGCGCGCGCACGCGCCGGAAACAGGCGCCAAGTGGCCCTATTTAAACCTGCAGGGCTCAGTGCCCGGTGCTGTCCGTTCTACAGCGTTTCCCGCATCTGTGCCCCCGGCAAGCTATTTCTGAGTGACTTCCTGTTCCTGTGACCCCGGCTATCCCTTTGGACTTGTTGCTATCTGCCTGCATCTGACCCCGGCTTGCCTCCGAACATCCGCTTGTCTGATCCCTTGTACCGTCTCTGCCAGCACGTTGCCGACCCTGCCTGTACCCGACCATCCGTTTGCCTTATCCCGCTGTACCGCACCGCCCGCTAGTTGCCGACCCGGACTGAAACACTACTCTCCTGTTTGCACGAGCTCCAGTGGACTTCCGTCTACCAGCCAAGGACTGTCCAGCCCTCGTGCCCCCCTGTGCTCCTGAGCTCCCTGTTCCCACTATCAGGGGTTCTCGAACCAGGGCCGCAAGAGAGGTTGCCCCTGCATAAGCCAGACTCAACCACCAGGTACGTGACAGAAGGTGAGTATAATTCTGCTTTAAGTGTAAAGTTTCAGTGTGTAGCACCCCCCTGACCCCCAGAGGCAGGCAGAGTAGTTATCAAGCAATAGTGGAAAATGAGAAAAGATGGGCACCAGTCACTTTGCAAACAACAAGGTGTTTATTAGCTCCCATTTAAACTCCAGGATCAAAAGGTTAGGGATATCAGGATACCTGTTACTGACCTGCAGACTCAGTAGCACAATCAGTACAGGAAAAGGGCCTTTAAGTTGTAAATCTGTAATTTTAATCTGTAAATTTATTGGATGCAGCCACCTTCATTAGCAATTATATCTTTCAGTGGCAGCAGCAGTCTAGCTCCCCACGAGTTCCTCCTCCATAGGACTTAAAGAGTCACCTCTGTTACTTCATCCCAGACATAATCTTTTCCTCTCCTGTCCTCTGCGAAGCTCCCTGAGCCCAGAGCCTCTAGCAAAAGGACACACAGGACAGGCAGGCTTTTCCTGCTCCCAGGCCTCCACTCCAAGCACATGCATACATGGGCATCCGCAGAACTTTTTTCAGGGGGGGCATCATTTTAAGGTCACCCATGCTCTGCCCCTTTTCGACAATGCCATTATCACATTATCACAGTCAGAGACTGCAGACGTAGTACAGGAGAGGGTCAGAGCCTGCAGACGTAGTAATGGAGATGGTGAGAGACTGCAGACATGGTAAAGGAGATGGTTAGAGACTGTGGACATGGTACAGGAGACGGTCAGAGACTGTGGACATGGTACAGGAGACGGTCAGAGACTGTGGACATGGCACAAGAGACTGTAAGATTGCGGACATGGCACAAGAGACTGTAAGAGACTGCATAAATGTGGGGAGGTGGGGTGACAGAGAGAGATGGGGGTGACAGAGAGACAGAGGGGGGTAACAGAGAGGGGTGAGAGAGAGAGGGGGGTCAGAGAGAGACCCCTAGCCCTGTCTGCAGTCCCTTTAGTGCCCCTATGTCTAATGGTGTGTGCAATGCTCAGTACAGTACCCTGCATGCCAGTAGAATGTCCATGATGGCAAGCAGCTGGCAAGACCTGTTTTCATTCTGGGTGAGGACAGGAGATGCTCTGTTCCTTCTATCGGATCTATGATGTGACATGGGGCGGTCCCTGGCTGCTTGGATTTCCTGCCTGTCCTTGTTCTCTAAGCCCCCGGTTAGTCTGTCTTCTGGGCCTGGGAGCGGTGAGGAGGTTTAACTAGTTCAAGGTTCAGGCTCTGGGAGGTGCTGGGAACGCTGTACCCGCTGCTCCTGGCATCTGCCGCTTTCCTTTCCATCTCCTGGGCTGCTCGCTCATACTATGTAGACCGGGTGATGTCGTCCTGACCACCCCTTGAGACCTTCACTGTCCCGCTCCTCGCACCAGCTGTCACCGGCCCTGCTAAACTGTGTACAGGTGCGAGCAGGGCCCGCCATCCATGCTAGGATAAGGACAAAGTGGGGAACTCCCGATATGATCCCTAATTCCAGGGGGGGAGCTTGCCCCCCCTTGCCCCTACCTGCGGACGCCCATGCATGCATAGGCATCATCTCAGCTGCTCTACACACACCCTCCCTGGGCCGCAGCCCCGGGGGACGAGAGAGCTCACAGGGTCCTCCCCAAATATGTATGCTCTCCCCCAGCATGCACCAGTGGCAATAAACCTCCTTCTACTGGTTGGCTAGAGGACGCATAACTATTTATAACTCTTTTTTTACTGTAGATTCTCATACTAATGGTGATACCTAATGGCAGCAGAAAAAAAACACAGCTCCACTGGAATTAAGGAAAGAACAAATAAACTAGTAAAAAAATAAATCCGTCTGGGCTGACTACCACCTAGCAAAGCTAGAATTGGATAGTAGCCCGTTTAGGACATGAAAACCCCATTAAGGGTAATTTGTTGTTAAATTAAAGCTGAAATGCAGGCACCTATACTTTACATAATACCAGTTAATGTATTTTACTTTTAGGGCCCTTTCACACTGATGGGTTTTTGCTGGGCTTTTACCTTGCTAACAGCACAAGAAAAATGCAATAAAACATTTCCATTTAAATGATCTGGAACTTTTCACACTAATGCTCTACGGGTGCTCTGCGGGTGTGGTGCATTTTGAAAAGTCTTGTATGCTGCATCTTTGGCACACTTTTCAAAATCCCCATTGAACTTAATGGAAAATGCATCAAAAAACACATCAAAAATGCAGGAGAGGACAGGACAGCAGAGCTCTGCAAAGAAGGTATTTAGCATGATCATTTTAAGAAAACACACTAGCTGTACTGAATAGGGACCTAACTGGATCAGCTGCTGGGAATAGAATTACACAGGCATGAGAGGAGAGGGGAGAGGTGGGCAGGAAATCAGCTTCACACACTGACTACGGAACAGATAGGGAGAGAGAGAGAGGGAGGGGGAGATGCAGAGACGCTGGGGAGATAGCTGGATGATGGAGGCACATACACTGACCATGCTATCAGAGATTAGAAGCCATGATAAACATGGTCAGTTTACAGAGGGGAAGACAGGAATAAGCAGAATCAACCAGGTATTGTACAACATAGAAAGGGACATTTGATATAGAAAAAGCACTGTGCTATATCTTGTGCCTTAAAGGGACAGGAGCATTTTTTTTTTCCTTTAGGGTTACAACCATTTTAATTACCGCCAGTGCAATGACTGCCACCTTTCCCTTTTTGCCAATATAGTCTTGCTCTATGATTGGCTGATGCAGCTGTCAATCAGGGTTTGCTCTAAAGTAGGTTTGCTTAACTTAAGTTTGGCCATACTAGTAGAATTTAAAACGAACAATTGTAGGAAAATTCTCATCAGTACACGCAATGACTTGACGAATGCCGTTCATAAGTAAAAAATGTTTTAATTTTAGAGTAAATGAACTTTCCCAAACGAAAAACACAATCATTGGTAGAAATGAATTTGTTCGCGAAAAATTTTCCATCCTGTTCCTTCGAATGTTCTCATCACTGTGGTCAAAATGTTGGTTTGACCCCAGTGATGATTAGAAAATTGAAAAAACAAAATCAAATGAAATCCTACTATTGTATGGTCAATGTAACGCTAGAAAAAAAGTGAGCATAGTGCCGTGGCCCTGCTATGTCAGAAGAGAGCAGGCTAATTTTACAACTGTCTGGTACTTATTGCTAATGACAGGTTAAATAGGTATATAAAAAGAACAGTATGTTGTATTATGTCCCCACCCTATAATAATTAATGTGTAAAGGTTAAGGAACATAACTATCTAGATGCCAATATTAAAGCCTTACACAGTAAGGCTAGACTACCTAATGACTCTACTTAAAGAGGAAGTAAACCCAAATGGGGTTTCGTCCTGTACATGCCCCTGTAATGTAGAAGCATATCTCCTAAACGGTGCAGGTTTGGGAGATATGCAGGGCACCTACAGGTAAGCCTTATCATAGGCTTACCTGTAGGTTAACGTGGTTGTCACGTTAACCTACAGTCTAACCTGCTGTCTGCTTTGCGCCCCCCCCCCGCCACGCTCACTGGAGTGCTGGGCCGTGGACAGAGCGGGAGCAGCCGGCTCAGGCTCTCAGTGGCTCGCTTGGAGGCTGAGCCGGGTGCTTGCTCGAGCCTGGACCGGCTCTGTGACCTCAGCAGACAGCAGGCTTCAGCCTGTTGTCTGCTGAAAATGGGTCACAGGAGTGCAAAATGATCTGCACTCCTGTGATCCAAAGAGTCAAACGAGCTTCAGCTGTACTTCTCCTTTAAACCATATCTAAACTCAGAAACAAAAATATATATATTGTACCTTTCCATTCGTGTTCTGTTTCAAATGCAGCTTTATGCATTGACATACCTCCTTTGACCCAGTCTGGACAGTATGCTCACCCGGCTGACTTGGCACCATCCACAGAAAGCTTAACAATTTCAGCCCCAGAAGGATTTGCCCCCTTCCTGACCAGAGCACTTTTTGCGTTTCGGCACTGCGTCGCTTTAACTGACAATTTGCGCGGTTGTGCGACATTGTACCCTAACAAAATTGACGTCCTTTTTTTCCCACAAATAGAGCTTTCTTTTGGTGGTATTAGAGCCAAAGAGAAGAGGAGAATCAGAGCTGCTCTGTGCAAAACCAACTGCACAGAGGAGATAAGTATAACATGTTTGTTATTTTTATAGACCAAAAAGAGACTTTACAATCACTTAAACTGTTCAATAAGGCACAGAAGTTGAATCCACAAAATTTTACTACAGTACATTGGATGCTTTTGAAGTGTAAGACGACAACAACTTTACTGAGCCCTGTCTCTGTGAATACCTAACATTGACTCATAGAACATGGAAGAAGTGGAGAGGGTCTAGCTAGGACTAAACTAACTAGCACTAAACAGAAGGAGAGGGCAGAGGAAGATACCAAAATCACATTAGTAAACAAGTTGTAGTGGCCAGAAACTGTGACTAGATGTCAGCACACTATACAAATCTGTAAGATTTCTATAGATTGTAAACGAGCACATTTTAAAACAACCCATTCCGTTTAAAGTAGGAATGAAAGGCAAAACATTTTTGTATAGATATAAAAAAAAATTATAATAATATATATATATGTATAATATCTTTTTTCCCCTTTTTTATAAGTGATCACATTCTCTCTGTTCTCAGCTGCATAAGAACAAAACACAAATAGTGTGTGCCTAGAGAGTGTAAGTATCTCTGAACATCAGTTCATAAATAATCCTATTGAAACCAGGGAGGATAGTCCACAAAGGACAGCTAATCCAAGAGAAGAGAAGGCTCTGGTATGGCTGTAAACTAAAGCAGAAAGGACAAGTGCCTCTAAGGCTGGCCATACATTATACAATTGTCTTGTACAATTTTCCTTTAGGTTTACCAAAACCATATAATATGAGGTCTGACCTAAACACTTTCCATTTGTATGCAATCAGCCAGGCCCTTCCACTATATAGTTGAAGGTAAATCTAAAGGAAATTGAACAACAGAAATTGTGAAATGTATGGCCAGCTTAAGTGTAGTATCTTTAATACATGGGATAAATGTGATAAAATTATCCACTCACACAGTGTGCATGGTTTGCACAGCACATGAGTAGATCATTTTATCACTTTCATCCCATGTATTAAAGAAACTACACTTAGAGCTGGTTCACACAGGGGTGATCCGACTTCAGGGGCGACTCAGCGCGACCCCGCACAGTGCGTCTTGCAAGTGACTTCTGTAATAGGCACTTAACTGTCCTTTCTTGTCTTTGGGTGTAAGGCTGGATTGTACTCACTCAGTTCCCCTTGAAGGCTCCCCAAGATCCAGAATAGCTGCCGTTCTGGCCCCTCTGCTGAACAGGCTGTACTTGGGGTCCACAGCTAAGCCTAGCTGTGGCTAAGACTGGGTGATAAGGATAAGGATAAAGTGATAATAAAGTAAGCAGATAAGGGTCGGGGCCTTGTGATACAAGACAGGGAGTCCTATCTGGCAGAAGCTCATAGGCTGCTTGGAGATAGAGAAACCTATGAGACGCTCCCCAAAGACCCCCTACCGGAATATAAGATCTCGCTAAAGACGCTACTTGATAAGGCACTGATCAATAAGGTCATCACCAAAAGTGAGTACCTGTTCCTGTTGAGGCAATACCCAATGACCCCCCACTTTTACCATATCCCAAAGGTCCATAAGGATCCGGGCCAATCCCCCAGGAAGACCAATAATAGCAGGCATTGACAGTTTAACCAGCAACTTGGGTTGCTACTTCCTCCTGAACCTGGTTATGGCTTTACCCTCGTATGTCAAGGATTCGGGCCACATGTTAGACATCCTGTCCTCTTTCAAATGGAGTTCAGAATACAAATGGGTATCGCTTTACACGTCAATTGAACATTATTATGGCCATTATTATGGCTTGAAAGCGGTTGAACACTACCTAAAGAATAGCAAGTTACATCCTTTACAAACATCTCTTTTGTTGTAATCCATTGAGTATACTGTCACGCACCTGATGGTGGACTCTGTCTTATGCAGGAAGCAACCACTCTTACAGCCCTGGTTTCCCAGAACCCCTGGTAGGACAGACAGGGAGTTCGGGAGCACAGGGGGGCACAAGGGCTGGACTGGTTCACTGTTGGCGGTGTGAGAGGTCCGGTCGTGGCACGTGCAGGTAGTAGATTACTGATGCAGGCTGGATCGGTAACTAGCTGGCAATGTGGTACAGAAGGTGCAGGCAGAAGAGTCGCCAGGTACAGGCAGGGTCGGCAATAGGCGAGCGGCAAAGGTACACAGGGATCAGGCAGAAGAGTTGTCGTGGGCAAGCTGGGGGTCGGTGCAAGCAGAGATCAAGCAGGGTCAAGACAAGCCAAGTCACAGGAATAGATAATCAGGTAACGGGATGCTCAGGAACACACAAACGCTGTATAATGGACAGCACTGGTTGCAGGGTGCTGTCCGCTTAAATGGGCCATTTGGGCGCCAATCCCGGCACTCACGCGCACATGCGCTACGTGTGCACAGCCTTTCAGACCCAAATTCCAGAAGGATTGGCAGCAGAGGTTCTCTGACATTGCCCCCCCCCAAGGGGCAGCCTCCAGATGCCCAGGTGGGTACTTCTTTCTAGGCGATTCCTTTTAAAGGCTCAGATTAATTCTTCCACATGGATATTTGTTTCTGGTTCCCAAGAACTTTCCTTGGGGGCCGTACCCCTTCCACTTAACCAGATACTGGGTGGAACCGCCCCTCTTCCGGCAATCCATGATGGCTTCCACCTCAAACTCCTCCTCTCCATTTACTAGGATTGGTTCAGGTGGATCTGTTTTTCATCCCGGAAAGGGATCTGGGGGCACCGGTTTCAGCAAAGATGTGTGGAAGACCGGGTGGATGCGTAAAGATGGAGGGAGGTCGAGCTCATATGCCACCCTATTAATGCTCCTCTTCACATGGAAGGGCCCAATAAACCTCGGTCTCAACTTCTTTGAAGAGCATGCCAGTCTCAGATTCCGGGTGGTAAGCCAGACCTGGTTGCCTGGCTGCAATTCCAACTCTCCCCGCCTTCTTTTGTCGAAGGCCTCCTTGTTTAACTCCTGAGTCCTGGATAGGGTGTCCTGAAGAAGCTTATTATTGATTTCAAAAAAATTTGTGGCTTTTTGAGCCGCTGGTACCATACTTTCCGAGGTCAGGTTGGGTAGGAACGTGGGGTCTAAGCCATAATTTGCCCAGAATGGGGACTGCTTGGTGGCCGAATGAATGGTGTTATTGTATGCGAACTCGGCCAATGGCAGCAGTGAAGCCCAATCATCCTGAGAGAATGAAGGAAAACATTGGAGCTATTGTTCTAAAGTCTGGTTTGTTCTCTCAGTTTGGCCATTAGTCTGGGGATGATAGGCAGAGGAATAAGATGACTTGATTTCCAAAGATGAAAACCTTCCAGAATCTGGAGGTGAATTGGCCTATCTCTTTGATGAAAATCTCCACTGTTTCAGCAGCTGTGGGTGTGCTCTTCATGGGGAGGAAATGAGCCATCTTTGTCATGCGGATCACGACCACAAATATAGTAGAGTATCCTTGAGAAGGGGGTAATTCGACAATAAAGTCCATGGCTATCTGGAACCATGGACGTTCAGGCACAAGAAGCAGGTTGTCACGTACCAGGTAGTGAGTGGCCTCTCCTACGACTCCAGTTCGAGAGACCGCTGGAGTTGAGACAGTGGCCACAAGAGCACGGTGAGGTATGAGTGCCTGTAGAAGTCCAAGAGTATCCGTCAGCAGGTGGTCAGGAGATGTGCTGGAAAGGTGCTGGTGTACAGAGCAGGATACCTGAAGAGACTGGATGGTCACAGGCACAGAAGCAGAGTCAGGGACAAGCAGGTTCGGCAACGGGCTGGCAGCGAGGTACAGTGGGTCAGGCAGAAGAGTAGTCGAGACAAGCCGGGTTCGGGTGCAGGCGGATAACAGAGTAGTTCAAAACAAGCCGGGTCAGGTAACAACATGAACAGATATGTATAGCAGGTAATCACGGGTAATGCTGTAGATCAGACAGCACCCGTTCTGAGGGCTAGCAGAGTTTAAATGGCTTGTTTGGGGCCAATGCACATGCACACACCCACAATCGCACGCCAGCGGCAATGGAGTTCTCAGTAGGACCTTTCCTGGGGGGAATTGTGCTGGCGATCTTCCTGACATTGCCCCCCCTTACCGCCAGCCTCCGGATGCCCAGTTGGGTTCTTCTTTGCGGGTGATTACAGCGGAAAGCATTTACCAGGTCCGTGGCATGCACATTTTGTTTGGGCTCCCAGGAATTTTCTTCAGGCCCCGCCACTTAATCAGGTATTGTATTTGCCCTCTTCTCCTCCTGCAATCCAGTATAGCCTCCACTTCGAACTCCTCATCCCCATTGACAATCACGGGCTCTGGTAGTCCTGGTTAGCGGTTCGGGAAAGAGTCCGGAACTGCTGGCTTCACTAGTGATACATGGAATACTGTGTGAATCCTGAGGTTGTCCGGTAAAGTCAGCTCGAAGGAGACTTTGTTGATCCTCCTTTTTACTGGGAACGGTCCAATGAATCTAGGGCCCAGCTTCCTAGATGGGCTTGCCAGCTTCAGGTTGGTCATGGCCAGCCACACAGGGTCTCCTATTTGTAAGGCCAAGTCCCCTCTTCTCTTCTTATCAAAAGCCCTCTTGTTGTCTTCCTGTGCCTTGCCCATAGCTTCCTGCAACAGCTTGTTGTTGCGGCTGAAGTCTAGGGTGCTTTGAACAGCAGGGATTGAAGACTCCGGGATGAGGTCCGGTAAGAACGTAGGATGGAAGCCATGGTTTGCAAAGAATGGGGTCTGCTTGGTGGCTGAATGGCATGAATTATTGTATGCAAACTCCGCCATTGGCAGGAGTGACACCCAATCATCCGACACGAAGGACGTGAAACACCAAAGGTACTGTTCAAGAGTCTGATTTGGTCGTTCCATTTTCCCGTTAGACTGTGGGTGATAAGCAGAGGACAGAGAGAGTTTTACCTTCAGGGTTCCACATAGTGCCTTCCAGAACTGGGACGTAAATTGCACCCCCGGTCAGATACAATGTCCAAGGGCACACGGTGAAGCCTGACAATTTCCTTAATAAATACCCAGGCGGTCTCCATGGCCGAGGGGGTGCCCCTTAGAGGCAGGAAATGGGCCATCTTCGTCAGCCAGTCCATCACGACAGCTTTGTTCCGGGGATTCTTGTTCCGTATGCAGGTGGTACAGGCATTTACGTAGTCCTTGCAATCCTTTGCCAGGTCGGGCCACCGGAAGGTGCGCTGCACCAACTCCAGGGTCTTACGGGTACTGAAATGCCCTGCTAAGGGATGATCGTGGCAGAGTCCCAGGACAGTGACTCAAACCTCTTCCGGAACAAAGATCAGCCCCCCTTTCCACAAGAGACCCTTCTGCGCCTGTAGATTATCCCTGATGGCACTAGGGGTCCTTACAGTTGCTTGCTTGAGCTGTGACAGGAGATCCCTCTGTAACAACAGGAAGTTCCCTGCTGGCAGGATGGTGTCAGGTACTGTGGAATCTTTAGCATCCTCGTACATCCGTGTGAGGGCATCGGGCTTAATATTCTTGGACCCCGGCCTATAGGTGATATGAAAGGAGAACCTTGTGAAGAACATCGCCCATCGGGCCTGGCGGGGTCTCAGACGTTTGGCAGACTTAAAGGTACTCAAGGTTCTTGTGATCTGTATAGATCAATATTGGGTGCGCTGCCCCTTCCAGCAGGTATCTTCACTCCTCTAAAGTGGCTTTGATAGCCAGGAGTTCCCGGTCGCCCACGTCGTAGTTCCTTTCAGCCAGGGCAAGTTTCCTCGAGAAAAAGACCACCGGATGCACTAAGCTCTTGAGACCAGAGCGTTGGGAGAGGACCGCCCCTACAGCGTTTTCTGAGGCGTCTAATTCCAAGATATAGGGAAGGACCGGATTACGGTGGCACAGCATCGGGGCAGATGTGAATAGCCCTTTTAGTGTTTCAAACGCAGTCTGGAGCTTCAGGAGACCAGTGGAACCGGGTTGCCTGCTTGGTGAGCTGTTTGATGGGTGAAATGATGGCCGAGAAGTTCTTCATGAACTTGCAATAAAAGTTTGAGAACCCAACGAACCGCTGGACTCCCTTTTTATCTGTGGGTGCTGGCCACGACAGTATTGCTGTCACTTTTTGCAGATCCATTTCAATGCCTTCAGAGGAAAGGATCAGACCCAGGAATTGGAAGCTCCGACGCTCAAACTCGCACTTCTCGGGTTTGGCGTAGAGGCGATGTTGGCCTAGGCAGCAGAGGACAACCTTAACGTGCTTCTGATGGTCTTCCAGGGAAGAGGAGAAGATAAGGATATCATCCAAATAAGCTATAATGAAGATATCCAAGAAGTCCCTGAGGATGTCGTTGATAACAAAACTGAAAAGTAGCTGGAGCATTGCATAAGCTGAAGGGCATAATGAGATACTCGTAGTGGCCGAATCTGGTGCGGAACGCTGTCTTCCACTCATCTCCTTCCCTTATGCGGATGAGATTGTACGCCCCTCTTAAATCCGGCTTAGTGAAAATAGTAGCGGAGCGTAGACTCTGGAATAGTTCTGGCACCAAGGGGAACGGGTAACGGTTCTTCACCGTGACCCTATTCAAGTACTATACAGGGTTGGAGGGTGCGGTCCTTCTTTTCCACAAAAAATATGCCCGCACCGGCAGGAGAAGTGGAAGGGCGGATGAACCCCTTCTGTAGGTTCTCATCAAGGTATTCCTTCAGCGCTCCCAGTTCCTTTTCAGACAGCGGAAAGATCCATCCAAAGGGAATTTCGGCCCCGGGGAGGAGCTCAATCGGGCAATCGTAGGGCCAATTTGGGAGAAGTGAGTCTGCGCCTTGCTTACTGAACACATCTAAGTATTCATGGCAGGCTCTGGGCACCCTCTGGCAGAGTTCATGGTCCGAGTCCAGGCACAGCAGAGTTGGAGAAGAGGGTGTTGGAGTGGGGAGACAATGTTCCTGGCAATATGGGGACAAAAACTGGAAAAGCCCGGATTGCCAGTTGATCTGCGGGTTATGGGCTTGGAGCCATGGCAGGCCTAAAATGACAGAAAACAGGGGTGAGGTGATAGCGTCCAGACACAACAGTTCCCGGTGGCCAGAAAGGGTGGTGGACAGTAGAGCTGGGGTCTCCTTAACTACCAGTCCAGATTTGACTCGAGACCCGTCGGCCAGGAGCACGTGAAACCCTGTTCCTTGGGCAGGAGAGGAATACCTTGTTTGGCAGCGAACTTGAGGTCGATGAAAGAGCTGCAAGCCCCTGAGTCGATGATGGCTGTAACTGACACTATTCCTCTGGGTAGTTGGAAAGACATGGGAAGGGCCAGGTGGGCCGAACGGGCTGGCTGAAGTGAGAGTTCTATGGATGAGCCGAGGAGGCCCTTTTGCTGTTTGGCTGGGCAGTTGTGCACATAGTGGCCAGTCTCACCACAGTAAAGGCAGAGGTTGCCCTGGTGCCAGCGTGAGCGTTCTTGAGAGGAAAGCGGGTAGCAGGCTGTCCTGGTTCCCCACAGTAGAGACACAGGTTCTGAGAAAATCTCCATTGTATCTCTTCAGGAGTGAGAGAAGGGCTCAGGAGCCCTATCTGCATTGGCTTAGGCTGATCTGAAGGAGAGGAGGAGGAGGTCGCAAAAGTGAAAGGAGTCAGACTTGGGTATCTGGGAACATGAGGCAGCATCCAGGTGGGACGCAGGGGTCCCGAAATTCTTTTGACGCGGAGTTCCCGGAGACGCCGGTCAATCTGGATGGATAGATTGATGAGCGCATCCAGTGTTTGAGGCACCCCCACACAGGCAAGCTCATCCTTGAGGGACTCTGACAGGCCCAGGTAGAACCGGTAAAAGAGTGCGGCATTGTTCCAGGCCGTGTCTGCGCTCCACTGCCTGAATTCCGCCACATAGTCCTCTGCTGTACGGCGGCCTTGCTGCAGGGCATGTAGCACAGCCTCCGCTGTGGCGGCCTGGTGGGGGTCTTTGTAAAGCCGAGCCATGGCTTGGAAGAATAAAGCTAGGGTAGCAACTCCTGGGGCCCTCTGCTCCAAAAGTCACCTTGTAGCAAGGAAATTACAAGTCCCACCTTCGTGGCCTCAAGAGAAAAGGTACGGGATTGAAGACTGAAATACAGTTCACGTGAATTACAGAAGGCCCTGAACTTGCGGCGGTCCCTAGAGAACTTATCCGGCAGAGGGACCTTCGGCTTGGATGGAAGGGCCTCAATGGTGCTGCCGACGGCCTGGCTAACCCCTAGAGCCACGGGGTCAGTGATCTCCTGTACCCGTTCTTCCAGCCAGGTATAGCCCTCCTGCAGGTTCTTGATGGCCTGTGTGAGGCCGGCAAGATGGACACACAGTTCATCCATAGTAGAGGGTGCTCCCTGCGCAGACTCAGACATGGCTGTCCGTTGCTCTCGCGCACCTGATGGTGGAGTCTGTCTTATACAGGAAGCAATCACTCTTACGGCCCTGGTTCGGCAACACCCTGGTAGGACAGACAGGGAGTTCGGAAGCACAGGGGGGCATGGGGGCTGGACTGGTTCACTGTAGGTGGTGTGAGAGTCCAGCCATGGCTCGTGCAGGTAGTAGAGTAGTGCTGCAGGCTGGGTCGGCAACTAGCTGGCAATGCAGTACAGAAGGTGCAGGCAGACGAGTCATCTGGTACAGGCAGGGTCGGCAACAGGTGGGCAGCAAAGGTACACAGGGATCAGGCAGAAGAGTTGTCCTGGGCAAGCTGGGAGTCGGTGCAGGCAGAGATCAAGCAGGGTCAAGACAGGCCGGATCACAGGAACAGATAATCAGGTAACGGGTTGCTCAGGAACACACAAGCGCTGTAGAATGGACAGCACTGTTTGCAGGGTGCTGTCCGCTTAAATGGGCCATTTGGGCGCCAATGCTGGTGCGCACACATGCTACGTGCACCCACGCATAGGCTTCCAGACCCAAATTCCAGAAGGACTGGTAGCAGAGGTTCTCTGACATATACTCTCACGCACAATTATTTTTCCTTTATGGGAGATTTTTACAGACAAGTGAGAGGGACTGCCATGGGAGCCAGGTTTGCCTCCAGTTATGCGAACCTATTTATAAGTTATTGGGAAGCACAATGCATGTACAGGAAATGTTTTGAACTACTTTGAAAACTGTACTGTTATCAGCACCTACCTCAGTAAAGGATTTTTGGTTGTTTACTTGCTTTGCCCGCTCTGAGGTCTCTTGAAGGGGTGCATGTACAGTATATTAAAAGAACAAGGCTTATGACTAAGCAAGAGGAAGATGCAATAAATGGATCTAACTCAGAGTGCTATCCAGAGGTGGCTAATGTGATGTTGCTAATGACTTTGGTATTTGTGCCACATGCAAGGCAGCCAATCAGCCAGGAGACAGGTGACATGGCAGGGGTGACAGTTACTGTGGTAGTGGAGGGGTTAAGTGCCTGGCACCTCCACTAGTGGCCGATTCCCCACTCTTTGTGACCAGAACCACAGCACAGATCCTGAGTTCAGGTTTAGTGAGTGTAGTCCCCCACACGGGCGTCTAAGCCCCCCCCCCATCTCCTTCCTTATTTTTTATGAATGCAGAAATGCTGCTCTTTCCTTGCTAACCAGTATATCACATACACAGTTGACAGTCTCCCTTAAAAATGCCCTAGTCCACTCTTTTCTAAATACTGCCCCCAGTCTGATTCTCAGCCCCTCATGCGTACCTCCATTGCTCATCCTCCTACCTATCTAGAGAGGAGTTCTTTGCCACCATGTCAGAGTTTAAGAGTAGGATCTCAGCCCTATAGGAGGCTGTAGATTGCAGGGATCGCAATCAAGCCCCTTTAGCCTCTCCTCAAGATCATTATTTACTCTCATGGCTGCTGCACTGCCTGTGAAGAGGCTTCTGGGGAATTGAATCAGGATGAGATGCTTTCTGCTGAGATCTCTCCAAAACTCAAGGATACCATTGCTACCCTTATTAATGTGGTGTGCTCCTCCTGGTGTTAGAGCAATTTGAGCTAAGTTAAGGGGTCTTCGGAGAAGTGTCCGTCACGTCGTCGGTACTCTCATTTATTACTAGAACTCCTCTCCGATTTCCCCGAACTAACGCTAGGGACGTTAGATGTCGGAGGATATCCCGACTCTAGGATGAGAATTTGAGACTGTACCACCGTTTCTTGAGGAGAGATCTATCCATCCTCCTACTCGTTACCTCCATGCGTACTCCCCGACTCTTAGTCTGACCCCCGTCATAAATCTTTTCTCACCTGATCCCGTAAAAATTCCCTCTGACAGTTGACACATACACTATATGACCAATCGTTCCTTTCTCGTC
>BLSH010246063.1:957544-978951 GCA_018402905.1 Glandirana rugosa | reverse complement strand
CGGGCCGAAAATTTAGCCCGGTGCTTCAGTTGCGGCCTACCGCGTCTCCGGAGTGGGATAAATTTAAGGTCCCAAAATGGTCACAATAGATAGCTAATCGTCTGGTTGTTGTGATGGAGGTGTTTTAACCTCAAAAAGAAGCTCCTGTAGTGAGGATGAGCATAGATTCTTTTTCTCACAGACGGAGCTTGTCTCTGTCACGTCTGTCTTCCTTGCCCGCCAGGCCACGCCCCACCACATGCTCTTTTATGACAACTTACAGTAAGCAATTGATTTGGTATATATGTCCCACTACTGTTTCACGACTGTAAAAAGTTAAATAAAGAATAAAAAGAAAATGGCCAGACATGTGTAGCACCCTGGTCTTGAACAGCGATGCTGTTAAATCTAGTTTACTGGGGGTGGTAACTAGCCCGGCTAATTGTTTAGGGCCCTCCTGATTCATTACCTAACTTTGGGTTTGATGCACCTCTCTCCTCTGCCACTGGGTGGCATTTTTACTCATGGCATTGGAATGATAAGGTGCATATGAACTTGGAGTATGAGTGGATAGGTTGTTCCGACCTATTGGCTGGGGTTTTCTTGGGCCCCATGGCCTGCTGGGAGAGCCTATTTATTTGGGAGGAGTCAAGTGATCAGTGTTCTGTGCCACCTGGATGGCTGTCTAGGTGGATGTGTGTTGAAAGATGCCGGCTACTAGGTCACAAGCCTGAGGCCTATCCGGGAGTTTCTGGTTGCTAGGCAGTCTGAGGCTCACCCAGGACAGGAATGAGCAGCGTAGGGTTGGGACATCATGCCGGATGCCTAACTAAGTTGCACAGGTTCTGATGGCCAGAGAACCTCTCTTTGTCGGAGGTGAAGGGACAGAGTTGCTAATGAGGGACATCCATTCCTGTTGCCAGAGGCAAAGCGTGAACCAGGGTCAGAGATAAAGTGGAAACTGTTACCCTCAAGGAACAATGCACCTGTTATCAGAGGCAAGAGTTTAGAGTCTGAAAGAGTACCAGAGCAGCCTTTTTCATTAACCAAGACGGTGAAGAAGTTGGGAAAGTCTCAGCGGAGTCAAGCTAAGGACCCAGCAGGATAGCGGGGGTGTGGTGCTTGCAAGAGGGTTCAGCAGGTTAGCTGAAGAGCCGAGTAAGGGACCCAGCAGGTCAGCGTGGGTGGCACTCGTAAGATACAGCAGTTGGCTGTGTGAAGCTCAAGGGACCCAGTTTCAGTGGGAGTCCAAAGAGTCTGTTAAGAGACTGGGAGCTTAAAGTGAAGAAGCAGCAGGATGCTGTGAGATTGAAACAAGGTCTACACAATGGGGATAGCAGGCTTGGTATGTGATGAAGTCAAAGTTACAAGTTCAGTTGCCAAAGGAAATAGCTCTTTTCAGGCACAGTTCAGCTTTAAGGCTTTTGTTACTATACAACTGCAATACTGTTCTATTTTTGTGCATTTCTGAGTCTTTTGAGTGCTTTTGCACCTACTCAAAGGGTGTCCTGGCCCTAACCCTCTCTCCCCAGTTCTTTGAGAGAAAGTAAATCTCTTTTGTTTTGTATCATCAAAGTGTCTGGTGCCCAACTTACTGTACACTACCCTACAACCACCATGCCTAGTGACCCACAGTATGAGAATGGATGTCAGCTCTCCCTGGCTCTGGAGGTCATCATTAGGCCTCTAGGGGTCGGGGCCATGGCTACATTTGGGGCCCAATGTGGGGCAAAGGTGTTATCTCTGCAAGATTGCAACTACACCAGGATTTCGTCTGGCTCCGTGGAAAGGTGGCAAGTAACATCTCTATCCCTTATAGACTGTGTTATTATCCATATGAAATATGTGGGGAAGAACCAACATGTCTCATTGCTCATGGGAGAGTGTCAGGCTGATCGTTTGTCACTGTGCAGTAGCCCTGCAGGGGCAGGCAGACTCCATTAAAGTTTTGGCACACCGCAAGCGGAAGGAGGCGGGTGCTGAAGTTCCTGGAGAGCATGTGAACCAATTCCTTGGCAGGGGGAGGGGTTATCGCTCTGCAGAGGAGGAGAAGGAGACATTGCTGTGCATGCCGCCATTACCAGTACACATGTTGCAATACTGTTATCAAGCGGAGAGCATGGCGCAGTTTGGGGTCTCAATGTCGGACTGGAAAGTCCACGTTCTGTGCATCAATCTACCACCGTGGGTGCTACAGGTGAATAGGGACTAGTGTGTCACCATTCCTGCTCAGGAATCTCCTGAGAACCCTGCTGCTGTCGCTCGGCTTACTGAAGTGGCTGCTCCTTTTACTATTGTGGCTGCTCCGAAGTCAGGCACCCCAGTTATCTCCTGGGGCCGCGATCAGGCCCACCTATGTTCCTTGATGATGGAACCTCCCAGGGAAAAAAACAACTGAACTTGGTAAGCCTGATGTGAGTGAAGGCAGTGTGCCTGCGGGGACTGTGAAACCTGTGGCCACTAAGGGAGCAGAGTTCGGAAAGTCTGCTGCTACCAGTTTAAAATGCAATCTGCTCCCAGCCAAAGAGTGTTCAACTGGATCAGATTCTAATATTCTGTCTAATCGGATCTCTGAACTGTTTCTGATAATGTCTCTTGGCGTGAGAGATGTTCTGAAAGTGATGATGAGCAACAGTGTGAGCCTGCTGACGAGGAAGCTCTCTCTCTACTATCCAAATCTCCAGTATTAGGCCTGCATTGTTTGCATCTACATCTTATGTTACCTGTCGCGCAGGTTGCTGTACGAAAGCCAGTGGAAATTGCTGGTCCTGTTCTGAGTAAAGTATCCGCTGCAATGTTGCTGTTCCAGAAAAGAAGAGAAAGTTGTGCATAGCCCGTGGCAGGGGCTAAGGACCATATCGTCCATACCATGTTCACTCTGTGCTTACAGCCCGTGGCAGGGGCTAGGAATCATATTCTTACTAATCTGGGCCTGTGATTGTCATATCTTCCCACACTGTTTCATTGCTCAAGACCTAATCAAGTTGATGTGCAACACTAGATCACCACCATTGGGTCCACAGGGAAACCCATCCAATTGCCCGACCCTAGGTATTACGGGTGATATCCTCAGACTGTGACAAGTTCATCTTAACCAGAGGGGATTGCAAAATGTGTTTAGTGGAGTTGTGTTGACTTTGCCAAAAGTTGCTCCACACCTGAAAAATGTTGATGCGGGGACACTCCTACCCGTACTGTTCTGCTGGACAGTGTTTCTGAATCACAGCAGTTGCAGGAAGTGCCCTACAAGAGCCATGCTGGCTTGTGCCTGAAAATTGCCAGTATGCCTCCCTCTGAAAAGTAACATGCTGATCTGATGTTGTGAACTCTTCAGCGTGTTTTATTCTTCATCCAGTAGGAAAATTATTCTCAGTCCCCAGCTGTGCTTAGGGCAGACTGAGATATCCTTAAAATGCAAGGGGACCTTTTTTAACCAGAAAGATGGACAAGTTCTTCAAAATTAGGTAGAATGTGCTGTGGTAAAAAGGGCAAATTCTTACTTTAAACTGGATAACGGATTGAATATACACAAGGACTGTTCTTTGATACTGACCACTAGGTGGCGTGACAGTGCCAACCTGAGTGAGTCTTGATTCTAGCTCTGCTAATTAATGTTCTCATGTAGGTTTGATAGGTCAAAGTTTTTTTTCTTAGGTCTTCTATGGAAAAGGGGTGTCACCCTCAAGGGGGTGGGGCCAGTTTTCAACTATGAATGCATATCTTGCCATGATTATTATGATGCAACTGATTTTCTTGCTATTCCTGGACAGGGGAAGCAACCTTTTCACTTATGTATATAGTGCACTAGAGGTTATAATAGTGATAGGATATGTTCCTTTGCTGTGTGCTTTCTTTCTGGTGTTCCGGCACCCACTTCGCCCTCCTTGGCTAAGGAGATATAATTACTAGCAAAGAAACAGCTTGATACCTTTTCTTCCTTTCTTTACAGGTGTAATAGTAATGTATAGTAGATAGGTAGTTAGGATTTTGGGTCGTTTGCCTACCAATTTCTTGTATTGCTCCGGTGGTACGCCACCCTCCAATTTGTATATCGCATTTCTTTTTTTTATATTTATTGCCCTTGTGTAATATGCCACTTGTTACAATACAAATGTTATGTGAATGTATTTCCTGTGGTACACCACATGGATCTGTTGCCAGTTATCTTTCCCTGTTACCCTCCCTATCCATGTTTTGCCAGGACATCCTTTCTCAGGTTTGAGAACAACAATTTATTTTTTCTTGGAAACTCTGAGACGTAGTTTTATTGGCCGGGGAAGAGTATAGCACCCTGGTCTTGAACAGGGATGCTGTTAAATCTAGTTTGCTGGGTGGTAACTAGCCCGGCTACTTGTTAGGGGGTCTCCTGATTCATTTTCTAACTTTTGGTTTGATGTACCTCTCTCCTCTGCCACTGGGGGGCATTGGAATGACAAGGTGCATATGAACTTGGAGTATGAGTGGATAGGTTGTTCCCGCATATTGGCAGGGGTTTTCTTGGGCCCCATGGCCTGCAGGGAGAGCCTATTTATTTGGGTGCAGTCAAGTGATCAGTGTTCTGTGCCACCTGGATGGCTGTCTGGGTGGACATGTGTTGAAAGTTCCCGGCTGCTAGGCCAGAAGCCTGAGGCCTATCCAGGAGTTCCTGGTTGCTAGGCAATCTGAGGCCTAGCCAGGACAAGAAGAAGTGAAGAAGCTGCAGCGGGAGGCTGTGAGATTGAGACAAGGTCTACACAATGAGGATAGCAGGCTTGGTATGTACAGATCTGTGTTGAAGTCAAAGTTACAAGTTCAGTTGCCAAAGGAAATAGCTCTTTTCAGGCACAGTTCAGCTTATGGTCGTCACTCGCGTGCACGACGGCAAGGGGGCGAGGCCCGTACCCGCCGCACACTCCCTGAGCGGGGCCGTGGGTCGGGCGGACTCGATGTCTGCCGGCGACTCACGATGCCCTGTGACAGAGCCAGAACGGGGAACTGCCGATGTTAACAAGGCGGTTCCCCGTTCTGACAGGCGGCATGTCAGAGATCTACTGATCCCTGTACATGGGATCAGTTAGATCTCTGGTGCCAGTGCCAGCCCAGCCCCCTCACAGCTAGAACATACCCAGGGAACACAGTTAACCCCTTCCCTGCCAATGACATTTACACAGTAATCAGTGGATATTTAAATTTCTGACCGCTGCATAACTGCCACTGGTACCAAAAAAGTGTCAAACATGTCCGACATGTCCGATGCAATATCGCAGTCCCGATAAAAATCGCAGATCGCCGCCATTACTAGTAAAAAAAAAATTGTAAAAATGCCAGAAATGAATTCTCATGGTTTGTAAACGCGGCAACTTTTGTGCAACCCAATCAATAAACGCAGATTGCGATTTTTTAACCAAAAATATGAGGAAGAATATAAATCAGCCAAAACGGATGAATAAATTTGTTTTTTTATATATTTTTTTTGGATATGTATTTTAGCAAAAAGTAAGAAATATTGTTTTTTTTTGCAAAATTGTCGCTCTTTATTTGTGTATAGCGGTGATCAGAAATGACGCAGAGGTGATCAAATACCATCAAAAGAAAGCTCTATTTGTGGAGAAAAAAGGACACAAATTTCGTTTGGGTGCAACTTCACACGACCGTGCAATTGTCAGTTAAAGTGACGCAGTGCCAAATCGCAAAAAGTACTCTGGTCCTAAGGTGGGAAATACTTCCGGTCCTGGTTAATTAACGAAAACGGGACGAAAATGCAAGGAGGGACATTTACCCTCACGAACTAACTTCTGGTTTTTCACGGAGCTCCGCCTACTTCCGCAATTTTCTCCCAGCAAGCATCGTGCCACTGTGACGAGAGTCTAGAATTATGACTACCAGAGAGTGAGAGCTGTGTGTGCATTACAGGCCAGCCAGGTTGAGGCCTCCCGACTCCTCCTCCTGACGAGATGACCGCACCTCTGCCCGCCAGGCACTCAGAGCAAAGCAGACTGTGAGTGTACACTGTGACTGTACAATAATTGTGGTACATTACAGCAGACCTGAGGCCTCCCCTTCCCTCAAACCGCCATCCGCCCAGAGCACACTGTGCAACAGTGCAACTGTGCATTACAGGCCTCCTCTGACCACTGGCAGTGGCATCCACGGCACTGTGGATTACAAGCCATCTCTCAGACCACCATCCAGCACTGTGCAGCATTACAGGCCTACTCAGAGTCAGACCACCATTCAGAGCACTGTGCATTACAGGCTTCCTCCTCACCGTGCATGTCCAAAGTATACCAGAAATGTCGGCTTCTGTGACTGTCACTGGTAGAAAGAGAAGACAAGATCTATGGATGTATTTTAGATTTGATCTTAAGAACAACAAGACACTTTGCAAACCATGTGGAGCGACACTCGCTGGTAAAAATACAACTTGAAGCATCATTTGTGGACAACTCACCCTGAAATTCATACAAAGGTAAGCACAACACTTAACTCCACTTTTGTTGGGAACAGACTGTATGTACATTGCAGGGAATTTTTTTAACAAACATTCTTGCAGTCAGATTTCATACCTTTTGTTATTCTGAAGTAATACCTGTTTGTTTGACTGTCCATGATGGGCCAAGTCAAGACAGTGCACTACAGCAAACTATTTGCACTGCTCTTTTAGGTGCTTCAAAATACAAAATTGACTCTAAGGAACAACATACTAGGACAGGGGTGTCAAACTTGATTTCATCGTGGGCCGTATCAGCAGTATGGTCGCCCTGAAAGGGCCGGTTGTATATCTAAGACTAGATGTTCAAAGCACCACCCCCCCTTACAACTGATGCCAAGAGCTCCCCCCACCATCAGAAGTCAAGGGTCCCCCACCCTTCCTTACATCACAGTGGGGGCAGAGCTGAGAATTAGAAAGTGCAGGGTCTGGAGGAGGACCAGAGGAGAGCTGGAGTCTTCTGAATGCTGAGACCAGGGGAGGTGAAGATGAGGGGGTGCTGCAGCTGCACAGAGAGACAGACTGCTGAGACAGGGGTGGTGGAGATGAGGGGAGTGCTGCAGCTGCAGGAGAGGTGTGAGGGCCACATGAAATGACCTGGAGGGCCGGATTCGGCCCCCGGGCCTTGTGTTTGACACCTGTGTACTAGGAGGAGGCCATAATAAGATGGATTGGGCACACCGGATTACCAGTCAGAACGATTGAAGATGAGAACTTTGTTAGCATGATGGAAACAGTAGATAGAAAGCTGACTGTTCCAAAGAAAACTAAAATAAGCAATCTGATTGACAAACAGTATGAGGATGAAAAATAAAAATTCAAAAAGAGACTGGCTGCTGCTCGGAGAGTATCTATTTGCACTAATTTGTGGCCCAAAAAAAGGACTCTCAGCTTCATTCCTTGCTATACTTGCATGCTACTTTTGTATTGAACAACATAAACCTGAACACATATTGTTGGCCCTTGAGCAAGTTTCCCACCCACATACAAGTCATGTGTGGACAAATGCTTGCAAGAGTGGGACATACCAAAGAGGAAGATCCTTACCATGATAACAGACAACGGGAGCAATATGGTGGCAGCATTTAAACAAACCTTAGCAGCAGCAGAAGAACCACCCAGCTCTAGTGAGGAAGACTCCCCCATGATGGAATGTGACTCTGAGGCTGAGTCCGAAATAGATGATCTGCAGTGAACCATCTTTATTATTCTTTTACATGATGACATGGTTGACACTTCACATGGATAAGAGATGATTGATATGGGGCATTATCTGCTCTACTCTACGGGTGCATCTTTGTTGTTTTTCCACTTTCCATCGTTTGGTCCCAGAGACAGCCCTTGATTCATGCCTGCTATATTTTGGAGCATGCCCAAGAAGATGTACGCTATTAGCTTTCGATCATTAGGCCTCATACACACGGGCGTATATAAAAAAATAAACAAAACGCCGGGCCCGACGTCAAGGAAAAAAAGGCGACGTTTTTCGGCGTTATGTATTGACGTTTTTCGGCGTTAGTGAGCGTCGGCGTCAATAGGCGTCAATAGGCGTTTTTTAAAAAAAAATCATCCCTCTGCTATTTTTCAACCTAAAAACGGCGGCGTCAAAAAACGCCGGTAAACGCCGGTACAATATTAGTTGGCGTTTGTTGGCGTTAGTTGGCGCTTTGTGGCGTCGGCGTCAAAAAGCGCCAACATTTTGCAGTCTCAGAACGCAAGGGCTGTGGGTTCTACCTTCTGCTCACTAACGCCGATGCCACCTACAGCTCAAAAACGCCGACGTTTTTATGGGGCCATTGACTAACATGGGGAGCAGAAAAAAACGTCAGTAGACGCCGGCGTCAAAAAACGCCCGTGTGTATGAGGCCTTAGTGGTGAGGTCAGAAATAGGTCTATAGAATAGGGCTTCCCAGGGGTTAAGATTCTTATGGAGAATAGTTTGAATCAAATTGTATACATGTATCTGCAATTTCTGAAATTTTGGGTCTTGTCATCAAATATGTTGCAGTGTTCTCAGTGCCCCACATTATTGAGAAAAAAAAGTGGGGAAGGTGTGGGTGTAAATTTGGCCTGTGCACTCCAGGGACATATACCACCAAAAGGCACTTTATGGACATTTCCCTGGGCCAGGATATCAGTGGAACATTTTGCTGTCTTGACTGTGGTATATTTTAGGCTATTTAATTCCCTCTTTGTCCTTCCCTAAGGTTCCTGGCACTCATTCCACCATTGCTAGGCTCTAGGCTACAGTCTACAGGTTAAGGTTCCACCCTTCCCTATTAAGGCACACTTTACCAGATTGGTTAGTGCTTCATGAGCTTTTCAACATCAGGGATAGTTTTTTCAGGTTTGCAAGGCTGCCATCTGGTCTTCTGTTCACACATTCGTTAAGTTTTACCAGGTGGATGTTCAGACCTCATCTGATGCCAGTTTCGGGCGTAATGTGCTTCAATCTCTCTGACTTCTATCAAGCCATTCCTTGATAGGGTTGCCACATCATCCCTTTAATCCAGGACACATATTAATTACACATGTTCTGTGGCTGATTAAGGTGGTAATTAAACTCACTTGGTGCCTCATCTGCATTAAATTAGCCTCAGAATCTGGGTAATTCATATGTGTCCTGGATTAAAGGGATGATGTGGCAACCCTATTCCTTGACCTGTTGCTATATGATCCTGTTTGTATTTGTTTGCTGTGTTGCCCAACCCTTCATTTGGACTGCTTTTGGACATCCATTGGTCATAAGACATTTTCCAATAGTTCTTGGCATTGGCCACTCCATATTGCTTCAAGAGATAATTGAAGTGTGACTACTTAAACTGCTTGTGCAAATGCCAAAGGTTCCTGCCACTCGACCATTGCTAGGCGCTAGGCTACAATGTAAAGGTTATATTAATATAATAAAAGACTGCGCTGTCTGCTTACTCTATCCCAACATAAAAAATGAAGGTGATAAAAATGTGAAAAATTATAATCTTAACAGTATTAATTTGTGTTAATTAATGACGCCCAGTGTAGATAGATTACATCCAAAAATGATCAAAAATGTGTTTATATAAAACAATATTGGAAAAAGGTGATGAAAACAAAAACTAAAAAAATTATAATAGATAAAGTCCAAAACAATGTCCCAAAACATAGTCTTTACAGTGACCGGTGAATTATATAAGTTTTGATTTATACACAATCCGGTGATGCTATATTCCACGTGTGTGTGTGATAGAGTAAGTGAAGTCGCTTACCAGAACTCCATGATCTCTAAATTATAGGAGATTATGGAAAGCGTAAAACAAATGAAAACTCCTCACAGGAGACAGATAGGGTCACAGCTGCAGCCCATTCAAGACAAGGTGTGTACTGCCATAATGTTGAAAAAGAGAGAAAGGCTCATCGTGCAATATGTAGATTAAATTGATTAAATGCTGTAAATCATTGCACTTACAGGAAGACGATTGAAAGCAGGCAATAAAGCATGTAGATCCGATTTTGGACTAAGCCAAACGATCAGCAACGTAGTGATGTCACAGCTCCTATTTACCCGACACGTTTCCCTGTAACAGATTAAGGTTCCACCCTTCCCTATTAACCACTTGCCGACCAGCCACACAGAGGTCCGTGCACAAGATGCTGTGTTCTGCGGGAACGTGCCTGAGGGTCCCGCAGACTCGATGTCTACCAGCGACCCACAATCGCCTTGTACAGAGGCAGAATGGGGATCTGCCTATGTACACAAGGCAGATCCCTGTTCTGCCTCATGACATGACAGAGATCTACTGTTCCCTGTCATCAGGAACAGTGAGATCTGTCATGTTCTAGTAAGCCCATCCCCCCAGAGTTAAAACATGCTGCGGGAACACAGTTCCCTGTGTTCCCCTTGATCGCCCCCTAGCGTTAACCCCTTCCCTGCCAGTGTCATTTTTACATTGATCATTGCATTTTTATAGCACTCATCAATGTAATAATGTTAGTGGTCCCCAAAAAGTGTCATTTGGGGTCAGATTTGTCCACCGCAATGTCGCAGTCCTGCTAAAAATCGCAGATCGCCGCCATTACAAGTAAAAACAATAAAATAAAATAAAAGTCTCTAAATCTATCCCATAGTTTGTAAACGCGATAACTTTTGCGCAAACTAATATAATATAATAATGTACGCCTATTGCGATTTTTTTACCAAAAATATGTAGAAGAATATATATCGGCCTAAACTGATGAATACATTTATGAGTAGAAATGACAAAAGGGAAGAAAAGGGGAAGGGGCAGGGGGGAGGGGGAAATACTGCTGGAGGGCTCATCTGCATATAGTCACATGGAAGATATATTGCATATCACCAGCCATATATGTTGCCCCTTGGTGAGAAAGATCTTTCCCACACCTTCCAGCCTGTTCCATTGATACCAGGCTGTCATTTCTGGTGGGTCTTGGGATGATTTGTGGACGTGCAGTGTCCCCCCCCCCCCGTGTGACATGCGGTGAATGGGTGGACTACTTGACGTTTGGGGTCGTTTTAGGAGCCTGGATCAAGCAAGATATGTAGCGCCTGGCACGTTAAGTCCCTGAGGAAGCCTTGTTTAGGCGAAACATGTTGGACCCCAGTATGCAGCCATTGTTACAATCAGATCTGTATTCTACTCCTATGTAAACTTCTGTCATCTTGCAGTTATAGTTGTTTGTACCACAGTATGCTATAGTTACTTTTGTACTAATTTTACTTCACTAGGTACATTTGTACCTTTTTATTCTGAATACAAAATAAAAATGATTTTTAGTCTACTGTAGTTGCTTTTCTATACAGCACCGCTATAATCCCATTTTCCCTTTAATTTTTCCCATCCCCATTCCCCCCTCCCCCTGCCCCTTCCCCTTTCTTTCCCTTTTGTCATTTCTACTCATCATTTGATACGGGATGAGGTGCAAAGTGTCTATAGTGCCACCATACTAACTAAACAAACCCTCTGATGAATAAATTTGTTTTTTTTATATTTTCTTTGGATATGTATTATAGCAAAAAGTAAATAAAAACTTTTTTTTTTCAAAATTGTCACTATTTTTTGACTATAGCGCAAAAAATAAAAACTGCAGAGGTGATCAAATACCACCAAAAGAAAAAAGGACACAAATTTTGGGCACAGCGTTGCACGACCACGCAATTGTCAGTTAAAGCGATGCAGTGCCGTATCGCAAAAAATGGCCTGGTCATTAATGCCTCGTACAAGCCTAACATGGTGACGTGTTACGAGCGTATAAAGAGGAAGCTCAGGTGAATGTGATTTGTGAATTAGGAATGTAGGTTTACACACTTCTGGGCGTTCCTGACTTCTGAGCATGCGTGTTTTGCACGTACAGCTTTGTTGGCCCAACATCTCTGTACACACGAGTCAACTAGGGTTTCCACCTTTTCTTCAAGCCAAACCCGAACACTTTAGCAGCCTGGGACAGCTTTGGGTGCCCCAAGGAGTGTAGTGATGCGGTGTGCATAGCATGCTGCAAAGAACATTGGGTGTGGCCAAATTGCTTCTGCTGACATTATCGGCCCTGCCCCCCCCCTCCGTGATCCAACACTTGCCCCCAGACAGCCGGCCTCAGCTTCTGGACGATAATAGATTTGTTTGTGGCTATCTTGGTTACTTGGGGAACCATAGCCCGGTCTGAACAATGTGTCCAGGTTTCAGTCAGCCTGAAATCCGGACACGTGATTCAAAACCTGCACTGTCCGGGTGAATCCTGGACAGGTGGCAACCATAGAGTCAACAGTTGTACAACAAAAGTTTTCTGGTCTGCTCATCCAACTTTTGTTGTACGACTGTCGCACGTCGGCTGTTGTAATCGCGCTTACTAACGGTTGGTTGATCGACCGTAGAACAAGCTGTCGTACGACCGTTGTTGTACAACCATTGTACCGTGTGTACGGGCCTTAAGGGGGCAAATCCTTCCGGGGCTAAAGTAGTTAAAGCGTTGTTTACCAGAATGGTTAGTGCTTCATGTGCTGTTCAACATCAGGGATCTGTTTATCAGGTTTGCAAGGCTACCACCTGGTCTTCTGTTCACAAGTTTAAGTTTTACCAGGTGGATGTTCAGGTCTCATCTGATGCCAGTTTTGGGCATAATGTGTGTAACACCTTGGTATTAGGCAGAGTTGCATGTAAATTTAGTCTGCTAGGTGGTAACTAGCTTGGCTGATTGTTAGCATCTCTCTATTCTGTCAATAGGTGGCACTGATGCCCTTGGCAGTAGAATAACAAGATCACAGTGAGTTCAGGTTATGAATAGACATTTTCTCAGCCAATCAGAGTAACTACTTTGCATGCTGGGATAGTCTATTTAAGGGGAAGGAGTCAGGAGATCAGTGTGCTTCTGCCCCAGGCTGAGGCCTAGGGACATGTGTGTCAGCAGCTGAAGGTTAGGCCTGAAGCCTGAGGCCTAACCACATTTGTAGAGGTTCAGCCTGAGGGGAGCCTGATCGTTGCAGAGGTTCTGCCTGAGGGGGAACTGGATCGTTGCAGGGGTAATGCTGGCAGGAGAACCCAGTAGTTGCCACGGATGAAGGAAAGCAGTTGCCATCAAAGATGACCATTCTTGTCTCCAGAGGCAAGTGAGAACTAGAGTCAAAGGTAAAGGGCCACATTTTCCAGCAAGGGACAATCTCTCCAGTTATCAGAGGCCAGGTACAGTACTGTGGAGTCTGAAGAAGTACCAGAGCAGCATTTTTCACTATCCGGGGACGGTTAAGAAGTTCTGAAAGCTTCAGCAGAGTCAAGCTAGGGACCCATCGGAACAGTGTGGGTAACACTTGGAAACCACAGCGGGTTAGTTGTGGAGGAGCTCAAGGGATCCAGTGGTGGCTGGGATCTGAAGAGTCTAGTGAGAGACTAGGAGCTCAGTGAAAGAAAGGATCTACAGTGGGAGACTGAGATGTGAGTGAAGATCTGCAACCGGGAACATTATGCATTCAGTATGCAGATCTGCATTGAAGTTGCAAGTTCAGTTGCTATAGGAGACAGCGGTCTACAGATACAGTTTGCTGCAATCCAGCTTAACCACTTCACCCCAGGAAGGATTTTGATCTGCAGGACCAGAACACTTTCTGCGATTCGGCACTGCGTCGCTTTAACTGACAATTGCGCGGTCGTGTGACGTTGTACCCAAACAAAATTTGCGTCTTTTTTTTCCCCACAAATAGAGCTTTCTTTTGGTGGTATTTGGCCACCTCTGCGTCATTTCTGATCGCCGCTATAAACAAAAAAAGAGCGACAATTTTGCAAAAAAAAAATATTTCTTACTTACAAAAAAATGATTATTGATTGGTTTGCGCAAAAGTTGCTGCGTTTACAAACCATGAGAATTCATTTCTGGCATTTTTACATTTATGTTTTACTGGTAATGGTGGCGATCTGCGATTTTTATCGGAACTGTGATATTGAGGCGGACATTTTTGACACTTTTTTGGGACCAATGACATTTATACAGCGATCATAAATGTAAATATCCACTGATTACTGTGTAAATATCATTGGCAGTGAAGGGTTAACCTGCAGGGGCAATCTAGGGGTTAACTGTGTTCCCTAGGTGGGTTCTTACTGTGAGGGGGCTGGGCTGTCAGGGGCACCAGAGATCTAACTGATCCCAGTGACAGGGATCAGTAGATTTCTTACATGCCGCCTGTCAGAACGGGGAACCGCCGTGTTTACTTTGGTGTTCCCTGTTCTTCCCCTCTGGTAGGTCATCTCGGCTCGCCGGCGGACGTCGGGTCCACCCGAGCCGCGGGCACACTCCTCCAGAGTGCGGCGGGCATGGGAGTGCACCGCTGGCGGCGCGCTCTCGCCCCCTAGCTGCTCTTCGTGAATAGCTGCTTATTTACGGCGATTCACTGAATGCGGCCACATTGCCGCAGTAAAGATACAGTGCGCAGTCGGGAAGTGGTTAAAGGCCCTTGAACTGTATAGCTGCTCTATTCCTATTTTAGTCTCGGAGTCTGCCAAGTGTTTTGCACCTGCCTAAAGGTATCCAGGCCCTAACCCTCTCTCCCCAGTTCTGTTAAGAGGCAATATAATATATTTTAAATATTGTATATGTAAACTTAATCACTAAAAAATAATATTAAATCAACTGCAGCTTTTATTAACCTGCTTGTTCTGGTTCTTCCTGTTATAGCATAACAACCCTCTGCCCTTGTCTCCAAACTGTGCTCCAGGTTGCCACCCTATCACGTTGGCTTCCATTGGTGACTACACATTCAACATTTCAACACATTACACAGTCATTGTCCACCATCAGAAAATCCACCCTAAGAAATGCTATGTAGCCCTTGCTGGAGGGCAAGCAGACAGAAACCCAGATCTCAAGGATAACTTTCCACAAATTTGTGGCAGTGTTGAATCGAAAGTCTTGTTAACTTGCTGCACATTTTCACTGGCAAGTTATACACTTGCAGAGCATTTTAAGCACAAGTTCTAGTTGACACTTTTCCAATTTGTAGCAAATATAACTGGCAAGTCTCTAGCAAGAGCAAATTTGCAGTGGTGAATTTACAGCAAGAGCTCTGCAAATCTACACCATCCACAGTGACCCCTGTGGTGGGATGACTATTGCACAACATAACTGAACCAGAACTTGCAGCAGATTTGCAGAATGTTTGCAAAGAAATTTGATCTGGAGTCATGCAATGCAGACTTACTGCAATTGTGCAACAAACTTGTGCAGCCTGGCAAGTCTAGCAATAGCTTAGCAAGTCATTTTCAAACTTGCAGCACAATTGCTTGCTATCTGGTAAGTGATTGGATAGAATTTTAACAAAATTCTAACTGTAAATGTATGTTTTGTTTTGGAAAAAAATTACATATTGTAATGTGCATGGTATAGGCACAAAAGAAACCTGCTTTATGTGTCTGGGATTCCATTCAATTAACAGGTCTGGATGAAATTTTAAAAGGTTTGAACTAAATTAGTTGACTCAATGGCTCTGATAAACCACCTTTCAGGATTTCTCTACGAATGTTTGAACAAAAATGTATTGGTGGCCAGCTTCAGTTCCAATAGTGGGACAGTCCCTCCAAACGAGAGGCAGTTGGGAGTTATATTATTCTATGTCCAACATAAGATAAACAGCGTAACTTAGACAACAAGTCAATAATCAGTGTGCTGCAGATGGACTCTTCTGTCGCATGAAGTGACATCGTGGCTGCAAATGGTAACTGACAGAATGAATTACTAGCAGGTTTCCCTGACAGTTTCAAGATGCACCTTAGTTGTCTGAGATCCCTGCGGCTAGCTCAAGTTCAGCCTTGTTTTCTGCTTCTCACAGGGTGTGGAAGTGGAGGGGGTACTAGTCATACCCTTACTCCTTAACACGTATAAGCTTGTATGGAAGGTTATTATGACCACACCCTGATCTTAATATTTTTCTCCACCCAGACACCAAGAAAGGCTTGTACTGAATACAGAGGAATTTGGGATTTACTCTACATGTGTATTCACACACCTAGCCTGCAAGAAGTTGTATTCATTTAAGTGACACATTCAACTACTCAGATAGCAAGCAATTGTGCTGCAAGTTTGCAAATGATTTGCTAAACTATTGCTAGATTTGCCAGGCTTCACAAGTTTGTTGCATGATTGCAGCAAGTTCGCATTGCATGACTCCAGATCAACTTTCTTTGCAAAGTTTCTGCAAGTGAGCTGCAAGTTCTAGTTCAATTAGGTTGAAAAATAATTGTTCATGCTGTCGACTTGCAGAGCTCTTGCTGTAGACCAGTGGTTCTCAACTCCAGTCCTCGGGACCCCCCAACAGGCCAGGTTTGCAGGATAACTGAAATACATCACAGGTGATATAATTTACTGCTCAGTGATTGCAGTATTCTAGTCTGCATCTCCCCAAGGTAATACTTAAAATCTGGCCTGTTGGTGGGTCCCGAGGACCGGAGTTGAGAACCACTGCTGTAGACTCACCACTGCAACTTTGCGCTTGCTAGAGACTTGCCACGCAAATTTGCTACAAATTGGAAAAGTGTCAACTAGAACTTGTTCTGGTGGCGGGGGCATGGGGAGCCTTCCTGGTTGGCAGAATACAATGATTACTGCTAGCAGCTATAGCCATCGCTTGGGTACAATCAGCCTGCCCGTGCATGGATTGAATCTTGGCAGGTCCCTGCTGAATGTGACCCATCTTTGGCCAGCTTGAAGTGGCTCTAAAGGCTCAAGGTTTTTTACCTTCATGCATTTTATACATGAAGGTAAAACAACCTTCTGTGTGCAGAAGCCCTCCCCTGCCCCTCAATACTTAATGTACTTGACCCATCACGATCCAGTGATGTGCACGACAGCGTCGGCTCTCCGTGGATTCTCCCTCCTTATTGGCTAAGACAGCATTGGTTCCTGCTGCTGTCAATCACAGCCAGAGAGAAGGGGCAGGGCCGAACCATGGCACTGTGTGAATGGACATGCAGCTTGGGAGCGAGCCTGCTTGGGTGCCCCCATAGCAAACTGTTTGCTCTGGGTCACTTAGCAGGAGAGAGGAGCCAGGATCACCGGTGGGGGACCCGATAAGAGAAGGATCAGGGCTGCTCTGTGCAAAGCCACTGCATAGAGCAGGTAAATATGACGTGTTTGGTTTTTCTAAACTTGCCTGTGTTTCTCTAACCAAGATTATTTTTGGATAGAGTAGGGAACATTTATCACCTGTGACAGGTTTTTATTGGTATCTCTTTGTTCTAGGGATCATTGTCACCTGGACAGAAGTGATAGGAAATCCAAAATGATACAGTTGTCACCAGAACAGGAGGTGAAGAGAAATTCTCAAATGGGGATACCTGTTCCAGTGATAATTGTCTAAGAGGGAATTTCCCTTTAAAGAGATTTCCACTCACTTCATGTTGTGTCTGGGACAGGAAGTGACTAGAAATCCCCTAAAAGGGACAGTAACAGCAAAAATAAATAAATAATAATTTAAAGCGGAGTTCCACCCTGTTAAAAGTCAGCAGCTACCAAAAGGGTAGCTGCTGACTTTTAACAATCGGCCACTTACCTGTCTCAGGCTCCAGCGATGCGGCTGCCCGAGGGCTCGCTCGTCTCCCCCTCCCCTCGGCGGCGCCGGCATCACATGTGTGGGCACCCGGCTTTGGCTTCAAAGCTGGGCGCTCACTGCGAATGCGCGAGTAGCGCTGCAGCTTGTGAATGGCTCAGCGTATCTTCTGGGACCTGTGACGTGTCCCAGAAGATCGCCGAGAGGGAGGGGGGAAGGTGGACTTCCTTTCTGGAGCCGCGGCTCCAGGGGTGGAAGTGGATCTGGGACCCTGTGAAAACAGGGTCCACGGTTCCCCCCCAAAAGAAAGACATGCCAATTGTGGCATGTCGGGGGTCACCTTCCCTTAAAGCGGAAGTTCTACTTTTGGGTGGAACTCCGCTTTAACATTAAAAAATGGCAGATATACTCAACAGTCCAATAACACTTTTATCTAGCTATACATGTATTGAATTTAAAAGGATTTCTGCTGAATTTACCAAAATATGTTCTGTTGGCGGCACTTTTGGCACCACCTGGCTCACCAAAAGTCAATTTTGTTGAAGAAATATCTTGGCCAAACAGTACTTGCATCCATTCAATGCATTCACTGTTCAGGTTTTCTGGCAGCCGCAGATGACGGCTGTCAGAATACAATAGTTGGCTTTGCAGATTTGTTCATCCATGCTGTTTACAATGGATAGGGAAACCGAGTGGTCTCTCTCTTTCAGCCAATGGGGCGATGTGATTGGCCAGCTTTAGTAAGCATGTACTGTTGAGAAAAACATGATTGCTTGCTGTTTGTGCAAACCTCAGTGAACATATTTTGCTGTTAAGCTATGTGCAAAAAAATCTAAAATGGAGGCCATTATTGAACTTGCGTTTTCTGTTTCAATAATTTTTATTAGTATTTTGAAAAAGGTAAGTGAGTACTCTACAGAGCAGCAAACAATCCTCGCATGGTCTGAATCATACCACAAGAAATGGTACATAAGTGGGGGGAGAGAAGATAAAACACCAAAAGAAGATCTTGGTAAACGGGTTAGGTCTTTCATAAGGGCCGGTTCACACTTGAGCGGCGCGACTTGCCAGGGCGAAGCAAGTCGCCCTGCTCGAGGCGATCTCAACGCGACTTGTAAGGAGACCTCTATCGTAGAAGTCAATGCAAGCCGCGCTGAGATCGCCCTGAAAATAGTGCAGGAACTATTTTTCTAAGTCGGAGCGAAGCAATTCGCTCCTATTAGAACGGTTCCATTGCACAGCATTGAGACAACTTGTCAGGCGACTCAAGTCGCCTAGATGTGAATGGGCCGCGAAGTTGCGCCGCTCAAGTGTGAATTGGCCCTTAGGCCACGGGTGAACACATGGACATCAACATAAGTAAACACAGAAAATAAGCATTGAGCTATGAACATAGTATAATACAACAGGAACATTTTTAACACTGGGTGGTAGATGTCCAGACGACTGCCCTTTAAATCAGAATAAGGACCAATAAGTCATAAAGATCTTGAGGTGGAGACCTCACTAATGTGTAATCACTGTGAATAGGCCTACAAAATGGAAGAGCCTTAGTCCAGTGATTCGAGCTTTCATAAGTATTTCCCGTTGTGGTCCTGCATGTTCAATACTTCTTGAGCCGCTGACCTTGAAGGAGTTTGCTCTTGACTTTATTTGCTACATGCTTGTTCCTGGTCAGTGACTCCGAATGTATTGAAGCCAGAGACAGCCAGGCAACTAGCTTTAGTAGCAGATCAACAATAGTAGCCCACTTCTTTCAGTGCATGTTTCATTTTAGGGCTTGTTCACCCCATTACATTGCTATAATGCACCAGGGAGGGTGCAATGTGTTGTGATGCCTTTCATCTTCATGGCACCCCAGTGCATTTGCAGAATGTGGCTGCATTATAGCCCACAATGAGCGCTGTGATTTAAAAAAAACCTGAGAGTTTTTTCCTCTATAGTAATTATCCACTCATTTATCTCATCATCAATAGAAATATAGTGATCACATAAGCTTATATAGACATTGTAAGCCAGGGTAGGACCAGTAAAACAAGAACATTTTGTGTGTAATAGAGGCGAGCCTGTCAGGAGGATGCTACTTTGGCGCCAAAAGCTTGTTTGCTTACAGGCTCGGTGATGGAAACCCAGCCCTGCCTGTGTTAGTGTAAAATGAGATTGTTTCCTCGCCTATGGAATACACCCCAAAAGATAGAATGATTAATACACGTTGACAATGTATCCTACTGACATGGGAGCATCAGAAATACTAGCTTGCATAAAATTATATAATAATATTCTTTAACCACTTGAAGACCAGACCTTTTTTGGCACTTTTTGTTTACATGTAATAATCAGTATTGTTTACTAGAACATTTCTAATAACCCCAAAACATTATATATACAGTATCTCACAAAAGTGAGTACACCCTTCACAACACTGAAGAAATGATACTTTGCTGCAATGCAATTGCATTTGAAAAACCGCTGTGCAAATACTGCGTGACATTAAAAATTACAAAAGATACCAATTTATTCTCTAGGGACTCTGCTTTAAATATATATACAGTATCTCACAAAAGTGAGTACACCCCTCACATTTTTGTAAATATTTTATTATATCTTTTAATTTGACAACACTGAAGAAATGACACTTTGGTACAATGTAAAGTAGTGAGTGTACAGCTTGTATAACAGTGTAAATTTGCTGTCCCCTCAAAATAACTCAACACACAGCCATTAATGTCTAAACCACTGGCAACAAAAGTGAGTACACCCTTAAGTGAAAATGTCCAAATTGGGCCCAAAGTGTCAATATTTTGTGTGGCCACCATTATTTTCCAGTGCTGCCTTAACCCTCTTGGGCATGGAGTTCACCAGGGCTTCACAGGCTGTCACTGCAGTCCTCTTCCACTCCTTCATGATGACATCACAGAGCTGGTGGATGTTAGAGACCTTGCGCTCCTCCACCTTCCGATTGAGGATGCCCCACAGATGCTCAATAGGGTTTAGGTCTGGAGACATGCTTGGCCAGTCCATCACCTTTACCCTCAGCTTCTTTAGCAAGGCAGTGGTCATATTAGAGGTGTGTTTGGGGTTGTTATCATGTTGGAATACTGCCTTGTGGCCCAGTCTCTGAAGGGAGGGGATCATGCTCTGCTTCAGTATGTCACAGTCAGAGGTGGCCGGTCAATAAGGTGAGCTTGGGCACCGCCTACCCGCCGCTGACAAGAAAAAAAAAAGCCAGCCCGACCCCCCACAGGAGGCCCCGGTATATTGACTTTTTTTTCTCGGCTCCTTGCTGTATGCTGACAGCAAGTAGTGAGCCGATTGGTCAGTCATAAAGACTATGTATGTGTGCTGAAAAGGCACACACACATAGTCTGATTGGCTGCCCTGAGCCAGTGACTGACTGGCATTCTGCCGGGTTTCAGTCCCGACTACCGTGCAGCAGACCATCCACTCCAGCATGCTCTCCACAAGCCGAGCTCTGCACATTGCCAGCATGCTCTCCGCAAGCCAAGCTCTGCCCGAACGCCTCTCGTACGACCGTTACACGTCTCGAGCCGAACACCTCTCGTACGACCTCACCTACCAGACGACGTGCCATCAGCCCTGACTTTGGGCCGTCTTACGGTCAGTCAGTGACCGAGTCCCGTCGGTTAGTCTGATACACACACACGGAAAAGTCGTGTGTATGTATCAGAAATACTGACTGGTTAGCCGAGTGATGAACGACAGTCGTATGTCGTTCCTCGGCTCTTTTTTTTCAGTTATATGGCCCCGGAGGACACCCCCCAGCCCGACCGAAAAAAAAAAGAACAGTCGCCGCCCATCCGCCACGGGTTCGAGTGGAATAACTGGCCGGTGGAGACTGACACTGTATGACTTCGTCTCGTACTAGGGGAGGGAAGTCTCTGACCCGGTGTTCCGTCATAAGGTTGTACTATTGTTGGG
>BLSH010246063.1:939653-957361 GCA_018402905.1 Glandirana rugosa | reverse complement strand
GTATATCGTCATATGTCTCAGTGGTATATCGTCATATGTCTCGAGGTCTATCGTCATATGTCTCGGGGGTATATCGTCATATGTCTCAGTGGTCTATCGTCATATGTCTCAGGCATACTGCTATATGGTGACTCTGTATACTGCTATATGGTGACTATGTATACTGCTATCTGGGGCTCTGTATATTGTTATATGGTGACTCTGTATACTGCAATATGGTGATTCTGTATACTGAGATATGGTGACTATGTATACTGCTATATGGTGACTCTGTATACTGTGATATGGTGACTCTGTATACTGCTATCTGGTGACTCTGTATACTGCTATATGGGGGCTCTGTATACTGCTATCTGGAGCTCTGTATACTGCTATATGGTGACTCTGTATACTGCTATATGGTGACTCTGTATACTGCTATCTGGGGCTCTGTATATTGCTATATGGTGGCTCTGTATACCCCTATCTGGTGGCTCTGTATACCCCTATCTGTGATGCTGTATACCCTATCTGGTGATGCTGGGCTGTATACTCCTGACACAAGGGGTGGAAACTATAAGGGTTGGGGCTTATGAGAAGTGGGAGGGGTCAAAAAGGAAGGATGGGGTCTGCCCCCCCCCCCATCCTAAAATTTGACCACTGGTCAAACCACAGTACAGTTGCAATTTCCGGTGTTTGGATTCCGTGGACGTCACTTCCGGTTTTAGTTGGAACGCACGTGAATAGCGGCGTTCGTACCTTGTATTTTGCAAAGCGAACGTTTTTCTACCATTCTGTAAGTACAATTTGTATTTGCGCAATAAAACCTAGCCATACGGTACTTCACTATTGTGGATCCTTCTCTGTTTCTTCCTACCCCATTTGGTTTCCATACATTTTCGGTGACACCGTGGAAGTATGAACCCTTGGCCTGCCAGCTGAGTAGCACGGGAACTTATACAGCTTTACCAGACCCCCAGACTGAAAAGCTGGAGGTCATGGTCCTGTGGTGAGTAGGATTCCTAGGGGGATATCCCACACGTGTGGAGCACATTGGCACCTTGGAAGATTATTAATTGTTTTTTCAGCACAAAGCACTCAATCACTTTGTTGTGGACTATTACAGCACTATATCACTTTAATATCTTTTAGCACTTTTAATATGGATGTATTGATATATCTTTGATTTTGATTGCTGTTAAATTCATATGAGCACAAGTTTTAGCGTTTTTTATTGATAATAATTTTTTCTTCACTACATCAGCATCAATCAATGTTTTAGTAGTTTAACATGTGCGAGCGCTTTAAATATATTTTTTCTACAGTACAGTTGGCATTCATGGTTCCCTCAATGAACTGTAGCTCCCCAGTGTCAGCAGCACTCAGACCATGACACTCCCACCACCATACTTGACTGTAGGCAAGACACACTTGTCTTTGTACTCCTCACCTGGTTGCCGCCACACACGCTTGACGCCATCTGAACCAAATAAGTTTATCTTTTTAGTTTAGTTCTAGTGATCCATATCCTTTGTCTGCTTGTCTTCAGCAAACTGTTTGCAGGCTTTCTTATGCATCATCTTTAGAAGAAGCTTCCTTCTGGGACGACAGCCATGCAGACCAATTTGATGCAGTTTGAAGTGTATGGTCTGAGCACTGACAGGCTGACCCCCCCACCCCTTCAACCTCTGCAGCAATGCTGGCAGCACTTATATGTCTATTTCCCAAAGACAACCTCTGGATATGGCACTGAGTATGTGCACTCAACTTTGATCGACCATGGTGAGGCCTGTTCTGAGTGGAACTTGTCCTGTTAAACCGCTGTATGGTCTTTGCCACTGTGCTGCAGCACAGTTTCAGGGTCTTGGCAATCGTCTTATAGCCTAGGCCATCTTTATGTAGAGCACCAATTCTTTTTTCAGATCCTCAGAGAGTTCTTTGCCATGAGGTGCAATGTTGAACTTCCAGTGACCAGTATGAGAGAGTGAGAACGATAACACCAAATTTTAACACACCTGCTCCCCATTTACACCTGAGACCTTGTAACACTAATGAGTCAAATGACACCGGGGAGGGAAAATGACTAACTGGACCCAATTTGGACATTTTCACTTAGGGGTGTACTCACTTTTGTTGCCAGTAGTTTAGACATGAATTGCTGTGTGTTGAGTTATTTTGAGGGGACAGCAAATTTACACTGTTATACAAGCTGTACACTCATTACTTTTCATTGTAGCAAAGTGTCATTTCTTCAGTGGTGTCACATGAAAAGATATAATAAAATATTTACAAAAATGTGAGGGGTGTACTAATTTTTGTGAGATACTGTATATATATTTAAAGCAGAGTCCCTAGAGAATAAATTGGTATGTTTTGTCATTTTTAATGTTACGCAGTATTTGCACAGCGGTTTTTCAAATGCAATAGAAAAACATTTTTTTTTTGTTTAAATTCTAATGCAAAAAAAACCCACAAGACATAACCCAATTTTTTGGTAAAATATAAAAGATGATGTTATGCGCTCTAAATAGATACCAAACATGTCACGCTTTAAAATTGCACACGTCCCTGCAACAGCGGCAAACAATGTGAATTTTAATATCCATAGGCAATGCTTTAAAAGCCTTTGCAGGTTACCACTTTAGATTTACACAGGAGATCTGGTGCTAGAATTACTGACCATGATCTGACGTTCCTGGTGATAACTTACATCTGTGGGATGTATACATGCGGGACCATGGGCATTTTTTTACACTTATTATATCCCATTAAATATTTTTTTCACTTTTATTGCTGTCATAAGAAATGTAAACTTTCCTTGTGACAGCAATAGTCATGTGACAGGTATACTTTATGGAGAGATCTGGGGAAGCACTGGCTGGTGGATCAGGACTCCCGGTGGGATAGGAGATCCTGGTAAAGTCACGGAAGATGGTGGGAATGAGGGACACCCCCTCCTGCTCCTTGTAAGAGCTATTCAGTGGCTAGTTAGATGCTAGGATTGCTTTTACAAGAGATCAAACCATCGGCTTTAAAAAATGGTACTGGGATGATGTCTGCAGCTGCAGACATCATCTCAGTATAATCACTTGTACCAGGTACGTGATTGGTCGGGTAGTGGTTATAGTGATTGTAAGCCTTAGACATGAAGTATTAACAAGGCACATCACTCTATAGTGTGTACTTGTCTCAGTTAAGAGCACTAAGGGGTTGATTTACTAACCCTGGGGAGTGCAAAATCTGGTGCAGCTGCACATGGCAGCCAATCAGCTTCTAACTTCAGCTTGTTCAATCAAGCTTTGACAACAAATCCTGGAGATTGGTTTCTTTGCAGAGCTGCACCAGATTTTGCACTTTTCAGCTTTAATAAATCAACCCCTGAGTGTCATTTGTGTCTGCTGCCTCATTCCTCTGCTATCAGCATGAGTCACTTCTGACAAGTTTTCCTGACATCAAGAGAAAAAAGATGACAGGGGAGGGGCCTCCAGCATGTTGACAGCCTCAGCTCTGTTCCTGTGTGGTGTGGGAAGGGGAGTGTGTCCCTTCTCTCCAATCACCTCTCAGAGCTCTCCTCCCCCCTTTTTTGACAGCTCAGACAAGCGTCTTACATTCTGCACTTTGAACAAGTGTAGAGAAGAGAAATCTGCAGATAAACAGGTACAACTTATGTATAAGGATTTGTTTCATCTCCGTGTATCACCTGAGGCCAGTCACTTTACTGGGTATATGTAAGAGTTTACAAACACGTTAATGTAACATTCACTGCTTTCAATTCACCCTTTGGCATGGGTCAGCTTACACCAATACCCATAGTTCGAACAAATCCCTCTGCCCTTCTTTTCATCTTAGGCCTTATTCACACGGGTGGTTTGGTCCATCATTGTCAAAGAAGGTACAGGTGCAGTGTCCAGCCATACAACCAGCAGCTTGTCAAAATCTACATGAGGCTTAAATACAACATGGCTCGATGCTCTACTGAGCAGTACTTGCATTTAGGCCCATATTCATTCAGGGCCGTTTGCCCCAAACACAAGGCATTCTGCATTGTGGCTCATACATCCATGAAAGCATATGGGCATAAACGTGAATGCCGCTCAGTGCAGTGTCCAACCGCCATGTATTTCAGCCTGTTATAGATTTTGAGCGATGCTGAACCTGTACCTCCCAGGCATCCAAAAACAATGGTGATATTGACAGCCCAAACTGTACATGCGTACAATGTACATGTAGCCTTAGTTGTCCCTCTTGTTTGGTTTAATGGCTAGATTTCTATAAGGCATCATTAAACTATACTTAGGCCACACACACCTGTGCATTGTGGCAATGTGTGCTGAAATGCACCCATTAACCCATATTATCATTTTGCATGCCAACACCCCTGCTGTATGTACGGTGCGTTCTGGTGCCATTAATTGCGATAGCTGCATTGATCCAGGGGTGGTGCTCTCCATGTCCTTTTGAGATGGATGCACTCTTACTTTTACACCTGGTATGAAGCTTGAGCTTTGATTTTTTGTTTAAGTGAAGGAACCATTGTATATTCTTCTCTACTTTGGTCACTTGCTTAATGGACTCCTAACTAGTTGGACTGACTTCTAAGCACATCACTGGAAATCTAGGCTCTGGTGGTGGCAAGGAGCAGGCCAAGCCGAACCGGCTGGGACTGAACCAGCAGACCGCAGAAAGAACCCCCTAAGCAGCCCCAGGATCTGGACCTCCATCCTTTTTATAGCACACAGGACCAGGGGGTTGAACCCAGGAAAACCCAGAAGAAAAACCCAGAAAGCACAAGTAACTCCTAAACTTCCAGGCTGGGGCAGCGTTAACCACTACCTGCCTACACACCCTTCCTTTACAGGGCTTTTACTGTTAATAAAGCCCATTTAAACTGTTACCAGGTGTGTCAGTGTCACTCAGGTCCATGTATAGGGCAGGTCATCATTGGTGCAGGGCACTAGGACCCAAACAATCCAGCGGCTCCTTTGGAGTTATTGCTACATATGGGTGTAACACAGTGGCAGCTGGTGTTCAATATTTCGGGGGTGGCGACAAAAAACCTCCCCCCGTTGAACTGCTGCCACTGCCCCTCCTCCTCTGAATAGACAGGCTTCTCCTCCTAGCCAAACAGGAAGAGGTTCCTGAGACTCCCTGGCCAATTGGGTCTCAGGACCCACTTCCTGATTGGCTGGGAGGAGAAGCAGGAAGACATTAGTCAATGTCACACAAGTGAGTGGGCTCGGGGTGCAGTGCTCTGCACCCCAAACCCACCCTTTTTGATGCCAATTAGAGTCTCTGGCTCTAATCATGTGCTTCAAAAAAAAAAAAAAAACCTACATAGAAATCCATGCGCCCTGCATTTAGATTGGGGGCTGGGTGCATGTATTGGGGGGGGGGGGTGGCGCCCGAGCACCCCTAATGGATGGGCTGACATTGGTGTAAAATGAAATATAGTCAGAAAGGTGGAATAAGTGTTTCATGCTACTTTGGCACATGGTCAGGTTTCTATAACTTTATATAATCCAAAGAGGGAGCCAAGCAAACGTCCAAGAGTCCAAGGTAATTTATTGATAAAATGGATTCATGGCTAAATAAATCCTAACTGTTTTGGGGGTGTTTGACCCCTAAGACACATTGGCTTTATTCTACTATGAATCAATTTTACCATTAAATTACCTTGGACTCTTGGACGTTTGACACTTTTATTGGAATGTACTGTAATGTATTTTATTATATTTTTTCATGTGACAACACTGAAAAAATTACACTTTGCTACAATGTAAAGTAGTGAGTGTACAGCTTGTATAACAGTGTAAGTTTGCTGTCCCCTCAAAATAACTCAACACACAGCCATTCATATCTAAACTGCTGGCAACAAAAGAGAGTACACCCCTAAGTGAAAATTTCACATTGGGCCCATTTAGCCAACCCCCCCCCCCCCCCGGTGTCATGTGACTCGTTAGTGTTACAAGGTCTTAGGTGTAAATGGGGAGCAGGTGTGTTAAATTTGGTGTTATCACTCTCACTGTCTCATGCTGGTCACTGGAAGTTCAACATGGCACCTCATGGCAAACAACTTTCTGAGGATCTGAAAAAAAACAATTGTTGTTCTACATAAAGATGGCCTAGGCTATAAGATTGCCAAGACCCTGAAACTAGGCTGCAACATGGTGGCCAAGACCATACATCGGTTTAAAAGGACAGGTTCCTCGCCATGGTCAACCAAAGAAGTTGAATGCACGTGCTCAGTGTCATATCCAGAGGTTGTCTTTGGGAAATAGATGTATGAGTGCTGCCAGCATTGCTGCAAAGGTTGAAGGGGTGGGGGGTCAGCCTGTCAGTGCTCAGACCATATGCCACACACTGCATCAAATTGGTCTGCATGGATGTCATCCCAGAAGGAAGCCTCTTCTAAAGATGATGCACAAGAAAGCCCGCAAACAGTTTGCTGAAGACAAGCAGACTAAGGACATGGATTACAGGAACCATGTCCTGTGGTCTGATGAGACCAAGATAAACTTATTTGGTTCAGATGGTGTCAAGCATGTATGGCAGCAAGCAGGTGAAGAGTACAAACACAAGTGTGTCTTGCCTACAGTCAAGCATGGTGATGGAAGTGTCATGGTCATGAGTGCTGCCGGCATTGTGGAGCTACAGTTCATCGAAGGAACCATGAATGCCAACATGTACTGTAACATACTGAAGCAGAGCATGATCCCCCCCCCCCTTTGGAGACTGGGCCTCAGAGCAGTATTCTAACATGATAATGATTCTAAACACACCTCCAAGACAACCATTGCCTTGCTAAAGAAGCTGAGGGTAAAGGTGATGGACTGGCCAAGTATGTCTCCAGACCTAAACCCAATTTATCATCTGTAGGGCATCCTCAAACAGAACGTGGAGGAGCACAAGGTCTCTAACATCCACCAGCTCTGTGATGTCGTCATGGAGGAGTGGAAGAGGACTACTACCCTGTGAAGCTCTGGTGAATTCCATGCCTAAGAGGGTTAAGGCTGTGCTAGAAAATAATGGTGGCCACAGAAAATATTGACACTTTGGGACCAATTTGGATATTTTCACTTAGGGGTGTACTCACTTTTGTTGCCAGCAGTTTAGACATTAATGGCTGTGTGTTGAGTTATTTTGAGGGTACAGCAAATTTACACTGTTATACAAGCTGTACACTCACTACTTTACATTGTAGCAAAGTGTTATTTCTTCAGTGTTGTCACAGGAAAAGATATAATAAAATATTTACAAAAATGTGAGGGGTGTAGTCACTTTTGTGAGATACTTGTGTGTAGATTCTCAACTCTGGGTCCTTTCACTATTTCTGAGGGTAGTACCTGTTTAGTGAAGTGCTTCTGAATTGGATTCAGTGTGTCCAGTGACAATTTCAGTGATGCTTAGAAAATGGGAACCCAGCTCCCAATTTGTTCTTGTGTTTAGATTTTTATAACCATCAGACATATGAAACAGTTATTATTTTACCCACAGCCCAATATATGACTCAGGCTGACAAATGCACAATGATTATTCATTTTCCAAATCATTACAGAAACTACATTGTTATGCCTGTAATGACTGTACACCCAATACCTACAGTATTACTGATCGTAGGGTACAAATTGCTCTATAATTTGCTTCTATAATTAATGCATGACCAGGACAGCCATAATCACTAAAAATAAACACATGGGAATGTTTTAAAGAATTTAATTGAAGCTGTCCATACATGCATCAAACTTTGATCCATGTATGGGCAAGGTGATTGTACGGAAGTCAATCTACCATTTGACTTCTGTACGACTTGTTGGAAAATTTCCACTTGATCTGCGCTGCCAGCTATAGCTGTGTGTATAAGTGTATTCCGATGGCGGGGAAGGTGCAGTGAGAGGATTCCCCTATCCACCTCAAATGTGTGGATGGAGGAATTGAAACATTTTTTTTGGTCAACCCACTGGTTGAACAAAAAAAGGAAGAATCATCTATGGGCTGCCAAAGGTTTTAAATATGAGACTGCTTTAATGATATGTCACAGTTCCTTTTTTTTTTTTCATAATTGTATTTTTTTATTAAAGTTTTACAAAACTATCATATAAAGAAAACACCACAAATGAAAACAGGACAATAATGTAATGTAAAGTAATGGAATTCAATGAGCATGGTGGGTTACAAATCAATTGAAACTAATACTTAAGTCATTTTCAGAGAAAATAAGAGCATTTGCATCATGTGAATATAAATTTGAGATGAACAAGAAAACTAAGTTCACAAAAAGAAAGAAACGAAAAAAAAAACATATGAGAATTACACCAGGGGCCTGGAAAGAGAGAGCAGAAACATGGGATGGAGGGACAAGCAAGCTTGGGAATTATATCCCCCGCCAGTCTCGGTCAGTCGAGACAGAACCATTCCCTGAGGAATCCCAAGCATCCCATATACTATTAAACTGAGTTACAGCATCTCCTACCTGAGCCGTCATATACTCCAATCTGCGTATTTCTGAAATCACCTTCAGGAGCTGAGCCTGAGAGGAAGGGGGGGACGGAGGGGGGAGGGGTAGGGGATTACCAGTGTAACGGTATAATTCTCTTGGCCGCTAACAGGATAAAAGCTTGTAAAGGATAAATAAAAGAAGCAAGCCTATCTAAAGGTTTTCCAATACCAGGAAAAGGGAGGCCTAGGAGATAATGTAGCTGGTCCAACGGAAGAGAGTGGTCAAGTACTCGTTGGAGCAGGGACGTTACCATAGATCAAAAAGTCACAATAACCTCACATTGCCAAACAATATGAAAATGGGTACCTCAACGCCAACACATAGGGGAAAGGGAACAATCTTGACAATGTAAAACTTCAGGTGTTCTATACCATAACATTAGAATTTTGTAAGCCGTCTCTCTCTGCGCCACACATCTGGATGTTTTAGATGTAGATAAACACATTTTGCCCAACAGGGGAGAGTGATGGGACGTTGTAGAATAGATGACCATTTACGCATATCAGGGTGGAGATCTGCAGAAGTTGGAGTGGCATCATGAAATAGTTTATAAATAGAGGAAATTGGTAAGGGCCTTGAGTGCAGATACGTTTAAAGGCAGTGGGCTTAGGTCAGTGGTGTATTTAGGTTTTGTGCTGCCCTAGGCCTGACTAAACTCGTGCCCCCCCTCACAGTTGCGGAACGCCGGCTGCCCACCCAACAATTCATTGGTTGGGGCCTGCCGCCTGGGCCCTTCGGGATGCCCGGACCCCCACATATGTATGGGCTGTCCCCCTCTGATGGCGGCCCTGCCTGTATTATCATACTGGCAGCACTACAATTGCAAGACTCTTTTCATGCTGCCCCCCTGCAAAGTGCTACCCTAGGCCTGGGCCTTGTTGGCCTAGGCCAAGATACAGCGTTGGCTTAGGTAATACAAGAGAAGGTGAAAGTATAGAGAGATAATGTTTCATTTGGAGGTTAAAAAAGAACATAAGTTTAGCCTGAAGGTCATCAAATGTACGAAATCTGCGAGTGACTGGAAGGACAAACTGGCAAAGCTGAAACAAACCAGCTTGAGCCCAGGATGACACACGGACATAGGATAAGCTATCATGGATAATGGGACTAAAGAGTACATTAGATAGGGGAGAGCAAGGCAAAAAGAGATAGAACTTAGTGACAGGTACGCCAAATCTTTAAAGTAAAAAGCATTGGGGCCAAACATAACCCCTGTAGTTTAGAGTCTTGGAGTAAAGAAGAGGACATACCGTTACCGTTTCTATACTGAGATCAGCTCACATAACTGTTTGTGCTGCAGTATAAGATGGCAGTCCAATAAGATGACTGGCTAGTATATAGAAGACGTATAGATAGTGTAATAGTCAGTAATAGTCAGTACTAGGCAATGCATATTGACAGTCTGCTTCATAGGGTAAATATATGAAATCTTCAGCTTGTAATGTCTTCCTGATTGACAGCTTGCTGCCCCTCTCTCAGTGCCTGCAGGGGCTGTTTACGTGGGTGAGGTTCCTCCAATAATGCAGTTATTCAGGCTTGGTGATGTCTTTGTGACTCAACAGACGTCTTCCCAGAATTCTTTGCTAGCAAAGGTATACACCTTCTTTAGCTTCTTGTAACATACCGTACATACTATACACTAATCATTATGTATTCACATTAAATTATGACATTCCAACATATTCCTCAACAATTATAGGTTTTAAGACAACACGTTTAATTAAACCAACTGATGTAAAATACATTTTAGACAGGTTTATCTGCAAAGATAGGATAATATGCTGCTGTACATAATCGTAGACGTTATACTCAAAAGCATGCCACAAAATAAGACATAAACTTTATGTATAATTATATCCCTATTAATATATACAATAGAATTTAATGGTGCTTGTATATTTGTTCAGACGTTATGTCTATATTACACATTTTTTCTGTTTACACAGTACTCATAATGTACTTTGCCTAAAGGATGTGTTTGTAGCACATGTAAAATACATTTCATGATTATACAGTAGGCCACACAATGGCATGCAAGGATCCAAGGCCCCGGGGTGTCACTTCTAGCTGCAGTGTCATTAAACTGATAACATGTTTAGTTAGCTAAAGAGACCCTATCACCAAAAGTGTTGGGAAAAGCTCAGAAAAATCAACTTGCAGTTTTTCTTTCCAATCTTTGATTTATATTCACTTGCAATTTACCTTTGTGGTAACTGCTCCAGAAGAGTCATTTACCTCGCGTAACCCAAATTATATGTCACAGTATCAGGGCCCAGATCTAAACATGTGAACTCTGTTGTGTTTGGCAATGTGTCTTCTTGCTGAGCCACCTTGAATGATCCTGCCTTGAACCTTGTTTGTCTTGAACTTTAAACTCCTCCCATTAATTTCGTATTTATGCCATGCTTTTGCACTTCCTTTTTGCCAAATTATTGTGCTCCCTCCAGCCAATATCTCGCTCTTGTCGGTCCTACTGCTGTCTGTATCTTCACTATTACTCGTTACCAGCCCTTAGCTTGTTCCTTGACTATAGCTGATCCCAACCTGCAACCACTTGTTACCGACCTTTGGCTTGCTTACTGACTATGCTTCTGCTTATCCCTACTTTCTATATCTGCTATTGGACCGCTATTTAGACTTGGCACCTCAGGTGAGTACAGGTCATCTGCTTCTGTATTTATCAAGCTGGTCAGTGGGTGAATCGCTGCTGCTATAGCAACTGGTCATTAATTGTACCAACAAAGTTTGAAGAACAAATGCTGCGACTGATGTTATAGTGTCTGAACAAATAAACTCCAAAAAAAAAAGTTAATTATATACTGTCATTTTGTTGTTCCTATTAACACTAAAGGCCTTGAAATTCCTGTCTCTGCTATGCTATATTCAAACAAGAAATAATAATACAAAACTAAAAAAAAAAAGAGTTGGCTGAGGATCTGGATGACGTCCTTATTGATGCAGCAGGGGATTCCCCCATATATCTGACAGCCTTCAGCAGGGTAGGGAAAAATTCCAACAGATCTTCCTGATTAGATATGTTCCTTCATCTGGTCAAGCCAAATTTCTAGATTTCTGGCAATGGCAGTAAATGTCATCACTGGCTTAAGATTCAAAAGGGTGGAATCCCAAGTCTCCCCTCTTATCCTTAGTATCTTTAAGCATGCCCATATCCACAAAAGCTAGATCTTTATGCCTAGATACTTGAGAAAAAGCTGCGTCCAATCATGGCTTTTTGTTTCAAACAAGAGTCTCATCCTCATCAAAGGGGAATCTTATCTTAAGAGATTTGAAAAAAAAATGGCCACTACTCTGGGTCCTTCCATTCTCTCTTTACTGATAGTATTTTATGGACTGGAAAAACTCTATGTTTGACTTCATATAGACCCTGGTACATACAGTCATGTAAAGTTAACTGAACTTTTTCCTCCTGAATCCTCAGGTTAGTGTAAATGGCTTTTCACCCTACATTCGCACCTATGCACTTTTTGTGCATTTTCTGTTTTGCAGAAATGCACTACAGTCCATTTAACATGGTTTCCTATGGCGTGGGGTCGCCCCGAAATCCATGCCAGACTCTTATCCAAGCATGCAGCCCAGCAGGTCAGGAAAGGGAGGGCCCCCCCCGAACCATACCAGGCCACATGCCCTCAACATAGGGGGATGCTCCCTTGTTGATGGGAGCAAGGGCCTCTTACCCACAACCCTGGGCTGTGGCTGTGGGGGTCTGCAGGCAGGGGACTTATCAGAATCTGAAAGCCCCTTTTAAGAAGGGGGTCCCCATATCCTGACCCCCCATGTGAATGAGTATGGGGTACATTGTACCCCTACTCATTCACCAAAAAAAAGTGTCACATATAAAAAAAAAAAAAATATCCTTTGTTAAAAATAAAAAAATAATGTCCCCCGATGTAGATCCATCATCAATCACACCGCCCGCCGATCCCGAAAAATAAAAACAAAAAGAGTTCTGCCCTCGCCCGCTCCTCCGTCTAATAGTTCCTCTGCCCTCTTGTGAGGTCACTGGCCGATGGATGCTGTGGTGGGGATGTCACAAGAGGCGGGGCCACCAGGTGATGTGCTGAGTGGCCCCACCCCTTACCTATTTAAGAACTGTCAGACGGAGGAGCGGGCAGTCTGCGTTTAGCCTTCGACGAGTGCAAAGCTCTTTTTTTTGTCCCCATCCACCAAAGCACCCTCCCATATTTAGGGCGCATGCGGCCTGGTATGGTTCAGGAGGGGGGTGCTCCCCCCCCCCCTTATCTGACCTGCCAGGTTGCATGCCCACATAAGGGTCTTGTATGGATTTTGGGGGGGGCCCCACGTCATTTTGTTTTTTGCCATGGGATTTTCCTCCAAATCCATATCAGACCCAAAGGGCTAGGTATGGATCTGGGGGGACCCCACATGTTTTTTTTTTTTCTCAAATTTTTTAAGCGCGAATTCTTTCTTTTTAAATTCAGCTGTCAGCTGATGACTCATCAGTTGTCAAGGACGTGGTGGCTGGCTTCCTGTCCCACTCCTTAGCAACCAGCTATATACAGTGTTTTTAAATGGAAAAAAAAAACAATACACAAAATGCATGAAAACTGCATGCAAAAAACGCATAAAAAATGTGGGTTTAAAAACGCGTAGCGCACCCCAAAATGTGCCTGAAAAATGCATCAAATGCATAGATGTGAACCTAGACTAAGAGCTCATCTACTTTTTCCAAAGATAATTTATATCTGGAAGACCTTTTAACATCTTCTCCTCTCTCTTCCAAGCCAATCAGAGAGAGACACTTTCTCTCCTCCTTTGAGCCGCTGATGTCACAGGCCTTTGAGTTAGATGGCAGAGGACTAGATGGCATGGTTTTGTTGACCAGCCAAATGTTGCACAGGAATCTTAGCCAGAAGAGAGCGAAAAGATTTCAAAATATCTGACAGCTCTTGTTTAATTGAGACAAATAATTCCAGACCACAAGCCCATGTTAGTAAAAGAAAAAAGGGGAAGAGAGCGAAATTCCCTGCAAACCACCAGAGCATCCCATCACACTGCGACCATAAGTGGCGTAACCTCAGTAATGGAGCAACAGGCCTAATAGGGCAAGACTCTAAAGGGGAGGGGATAGAAAAAAGACCCTTTCATAGGTAAAGAAAGAGGCACCCCAGCATCTTATTACCTGGGGCTGGCTGGTGCCTTGCGGCTCCTGCTCCTGCCACCTTCTCCGTTTGGTCCATAGCAGAGTGCACAGCAGAATGTAGTAGGCAGATTTTAAATTACCCAGCTTGTCTTGCCACTGCGAGGCGACCGGAAGTAAATGCAAGCAGCCAAAAAGACCCTCCCCTCCTCCAATGTATTCCAGCAGTGGGAATCAGCACCCCCTACACCCTGCCCAACTGAAAGTCACATCATCCAGCACTTGGGACGCAGAAGGCACAGGAGGCAAATGGCTGCCTACACCAACTGACTCTACCCCCTATCCAATCCAGGACAGAGCCTGCAGACTTCCATCCGGCCAATACCCTTGCCAAGCTGGAAGGAGTGAGCTCTGGAGCACCCCCCACCCATCCAGATAGATGGATAGATAGATAGATTTGGCTACATACAGTATATTTTAAAACTCTAATCTGTAGTCAGACTGACTAACACAGTATTTTTCAGATATCTTGGCTCACATACCCCACCAAGTTTTTCCCTGAGCTCAGGTGCACTGAGAACAATGTCCACCAATCACATTATGACTCCTACTAACCTGAGGAGAGGATTGAGATCCACCATATTGGAAACAGCCCTTGATAACTATCGGGCTAACAGAACCTGGCTCCTTCTGTACAATTATGTAGGTTACATAATGACTGTGAGACTGCATGCTGCTGCAAAATGACACATACCAGCAAGCTTTGCCCACAATTCTGAGAATTTTGAGAATATTTTCATCCTTTGTAATCAAGTGTATCTCAAGACTACCCCACCTAGAAACAAAAAATATAACAATATCACAAAAAATCCCATGTTTATAATTAAATTAGCCTAAAGCCCAACTCTGGTCTCTGGGCGCCCCTCCACTCTTGAGGTCCTTTTAGCTGGACATACATTATATCATTTTCTTGTTCAATTTCCTTTAGACTTACCTTCAACTGTTTAGTGCAAGGGTCTGCCTGGCTGCATACAAATTGGAAGTGTTTAGGTTTCACAGCATATTATATGGCTTTGGTAAATCTAAAGGAATAGTGTACTAGACAACCGAATAATGTATAGCCAGTATTTTAAACTTTTTTTTTCTTCTTCCAGCGGCTGGCAGTCCTGGATGATGCAGAGAGCAGTGCTGATGTGCCAACATCAACATCTCTCTCTACAGCAATACACTGTGTATGCAGTGTGAGGTCATGGCACCCTACACTCACAGCCTTTTCCTATTCTAATTGATACTGGGCTGTTGTGGCTTTCAATATGCTTCAAGCACTAAGGGTCCTTGCAGGAAAGCCTGTAGACCAGTGGTCCTCAACTTCTGTCCTCAGGACCCACCAACAGGCCAGATTTTAAGTATTACCTTGGGGAGATGCAGACTAGAATACTGCAATCACTGAGCAGCAAATGATATCACCTGTGTTTTATTTCAGTTATCCTGCAAACCTGGCCTGTTAGTGGGTCCCGAGGACAGGAGTTGAGAACCACTGCTGTAGACCATAAAAGCATGTCATAGTAACATATTCTGTTCAACAGTTTGGATCTACTAGAATCTTTTCCATTATTTTTAGAATCCAAGACCTCCTCCTGTAGGCAGCCATATATTGAACAGTAATATATTGGATCTAAGCATGGCTTCTGGCAGTTGTCATACCTACTGTACATACTGTATATGTTAAGAAGGCAGATGATCTGGCCAAGCTGGCAAGTATGATGGCATACCTGGGAAAAGATAAAATGCAGCATGGTTGGACCTAACCATTGCAGCAACAGTTTTTTTTTCATAGAAGATATGAATTATTGAACTAAAAGGTGACTATTTTACAGTAGCAATATATAATTTGTCCCAACCTTCGTCACTGTATATAAATGATGAGAAAAACATATGAAGGCATATGAAATAAAAATAGGGATTCATGCAGGACTATAATTGGAAAAACTGTTATTAGAATACAATAAAAATCTTTGCAAGAATTAACCACATACACTTATCAGAATGCAATGTTTTATGATAATTGCCCTTTAAATTTACTTTTGAATTCATCAAAACTACAACTCATGTATTGTCTCAGAGGCAGGTCAATGTGTAGTACCTACGAAGCCTCACATCTATAGTCTAAGGCTATGTAATAATTGTAAAACCTGTCCAATGTTCAAGTGTCAACGTCAAGCTAGTGAGTCACTGAGCAGGGATTGGCTGATGATCTGTTGTGGTTCAAACTGGAATAAGAGGAACACAGTTGGCTGAGATAAAGCATGCACAGCAAAATACAGGACATCTAGTCTGCTATTGGTTAATGCAAAGTATGTTGTGTAAATGCAAATCACCTATGGGGAACCCTTGTACTGTCATCTACCTCCTAACTACACCTTTTAGACTCCTGTCATCTTATTATCAGTGAAATACAAGCCTCTATTGAAAGCTGAAGCAAAGCATTCACCTGTATTTAACTTCCTGATAATACGTATGCGTTGATGAAAGTTTCTTCAAATCATTATGCCTCCAGCTATTGCATTTTTGTACTTTTTGTACCATGTGAGGTCCATGGGACACTGTATACATTTGAGTTCAAATATAAACAACTGTGTAGTTATGCAGCAAGACTCTGTATTTTGCCCTGATAGTAACCGACCGGGATATTGTATGTATTTGTGACTTTACCACTTCCTCCAAATATGAACATAGTGTAGTGCAACAATTAGGGACATCTAGAAATGATTGTTAAATAAGTTAAAGGATCGGTCTATCCAAAGCTGACATTTTAGTCTTTGGAAGATGTAGGGGAATTTGCACACCTGAGGGTTTCTTGATTCTGTCTGAGATTCTATTGGTGGGATCTTTGTATCTAAAGAGTTCCAGGATCTGAATACCTGCTGTAGCCATTATAGGGGGCTATTGGAGAAGCTGGAACACCTAAAGCTGCTGGAGTGGCAACACTTAAAACTGAGTAGAAAGGAGCTGAATCAGGAATTATGGCAGGAAGATGAATAGGGTGCAGTGCGGCACTTAGAGACATATAGAAATCATTTCTAAATAATTTAAAGGAGCTGTCCATCCAACCAATATTTTAGTCTTTAGAAGAAAGAAACTTCAGACACGTGATGGTTTCTTATTTCTCTCTAAGATTTTATTTAAGGGATCTCTGTACTTGAGTTCCAGGATCTGCATACTTGCTGCATCTATGAGGGTCTCTTGATGCTGGGAAAGCTAGAACATACAGAGTTAAGTGGCAACACCAAAAATTAAGCTGACAGGAACAGAGGTCAGAATTATGTCAGGAATAGAGATACTGATAGAGGATACAAGATATATACAGTAAGAAACCAGGAATCAACCTGGTCCACCAGGCTGCACCAATAGCTAACATAATTTTTCCATGGACTGACCCACTAACTAATGGTTTCTAATAAGGAAACATATTGTCAATTGTGATTTTATGTGACTTTATGGGGGAGATTGGTGCACTCAGTATCTGGTGCAGCTCTGCATGGTAGCCAATCAGCTTCTAACTTCACCCTGTTCAATAAAGCTTGGGCAATAAATCCTGGAAGCTAGTTGGTTTCTATGCAGAGCTGCACCAGATTTTGGACATATGCAATTAACCTCTATGGACTCTAACTTTAATGTTTCAATATGAAGACATGTTGTATTGCTAATGTAGATTAGGGATGGTCCCGATGTTCAGAGAACAAACGAATATATGGGGCTTTCGCGGCAAATTAGAGCGTCGTGGAACGCCCCATAATGCACTGCAAGTTCTGTGGCTGATGATTGGCCAAAGCATGCACCTGACCTGCATGCTTTGGCCAATCACACCGCGCTCTGCTACGAGAGCCTTGATTGGCCAAAGGCAGGTTGCCCTTGGCCAATCATGGCTCAGGGGGCTAAGTCAACGCCTCACACTATATAAGGCTGCTTACACAGCAACCGTATGTAGTGTGTTGGAGTGGACGGAGATAGAGAGAACTTGAGCTAGATTAGGCAGGTTAGTTAGTGGCGTGCAGGCAGTGTAGTATATATAGATTCAGCGTAGACTATATAAGGTGAGGTTGTGTGATGTAT
>BLSH010246063.1:828294-866411 GCA_018402905.1 Glandirana rugosa | reverse complement strand
CTAGGCAAAGAAAAGATGTTGTGTGTGAATAAAAGATGTGCAAGCATTAGCGGCAATAAGAAAAGTGACAGACTAAAAAGAAGTGTGAAGATGAAGAACACTTCTTTTTAGAACAGTTCTATGGCCTCTAATGTTAATTAATACTTTTCAGACCCATTTTGAAGATGATCTCCATTTTTGCATTTTTTATGTTTTTACTTTTTAAAAAATATTTAAAGTTATTTCCCTGTCCCCATTTCTTTGTAGGTCACTTGTCCCACCCTTACCCACATTTCCTTCCTTTTGCAGACCTCTAGGACCTTCCAGGACTATTTTACAACATTTTTTGTACCTAAAAGTCCGGGTCTCCATTGATTTCAATGGGGTTCGGGGTCCGGGACAAAGTTCGGGTTCTGTCCGGACCCGAACCCGGACTTTGTCCCGAAGTTCGGCCGAACCAGCAGAACCCGGACTTCTAGAAGTTCGCTCAACTCTAGTCATATCCATTCAGTTGTATCAGACATTGAAATTCTATGGGCCAGTTCTCATATAATTTTTTCTTGACAATTTTTTGTAGGTTACCAGCTGTTTTCTCAACCCTCATTTGCATGAGCTTGGGTCGAGGATGCAGAATGTGATGACACATATTCATAGCCAATTTGCAACACTCGTCCAGTTTGACCTGTTAGGTCGAAAGTAGGCTGCCCTCCATGTGCGGCTTTCCATTGATGCCTTCCACGTTCACCAGGGCGAATTTGGTTGACTGTACATTCTTTTGTGCATATATCATTTTGTATTTTTTGATTTCTTGTATGTGTACCGTACAGACCGCTGACGGGTCCTGCTATTTCTCCAGAGGTCGATTCCTTAGTGGGTGCAAAAAGCTCTATGCAAGAGCCAGTCAGAAAGCCTCTTTTTTAGATTTATTGCTTCAGAACTAGAGTACAGGGTGAGCCTTGGAATACTCCACATTTAGTGAAAATGTAATAGACTACACTCTCTGACTAGTACTGTCTCTTCAAGGAGAAACCCCTGTTGAGGTTAGTGGTAAGTAAACTACAGCTCAGGGGCTCCAATTCTAGATTAAACCTGAGCCAGCAAATCTGGGACAGTCTCTCCTAGAGTAAACAAGGACAGTCTCTAGGATCCCTTTTTGGCTTGTGCTCACTGTGTCCTGGATACGTGAATGCTTTCCTGCAGTACCAGAGAGCTTCTGTATTGTGTGCCTCCAGGTCAGATCCTCTGTGGACGTCCTGCAATCTGCTCCCAGGAGCTTTGCACGTGGGTCCCTCCTGCCCCCCCTCCCCCCCAACTCTCCTTGAATGGGGAACCAGATAGCCTCCTCTAAACTTCAGCTAAATCACCCAGAGATAGGAAAAAGACCCTACTGCTCTAGGCCCCACCCTATTTATATACACATCAGCCTCTACTGGTTACCTTTTCTCCCAGGGATTGGCTGAGGTTGTATAAATATGCAGATCCATGGTCTGCCTTTTCGTCCCACTAAATTCTAGCGCTTACTAGAAACCAGGTTGAAGCGGTTGAACCTGCAACCAGCAGAACAGCCAAATGCAATCAAACTTTTTTCAACTGGCTACAGCGGAGCCAAAAAAGGAATTAATTTGCCTTAATCATACTAGCAACATAACTAGGAGGATGCTACATATTCTATTGGTGACATTATAACACGATGATTTGTAAAAGAAAAACATAATTAATTACTCAAGTTCCTTTGTCCCGAGGAACTTCTGGGTTCACCCAGGAAACGCATCAATAGACAAGTTTTGTGTACATTAGATCATTATCTTGTTTGCGATAGTTGAAATTCTCTTTCATCTATCTTTATATATGCCAGCAGTATGGCCTAGGGAGGAGGCTTGTCTTGTCTTGGCCATATCCTGAGCCATATTATGTCACATACACGGGCTGAGTTTTTTTATGACTGTATGGGTATGGTAAAGACTGGTACACAAATACAGTCAGGTTTTTTTTAAATATATGAAAACAAACTGGCTGTGTAGACCCAGCTTTACTCCCAGTTTTTATGTACTTTCTGTATAAATAAAATCAACATTCTTTTTTGTCAATTTTTTTTCTGTCTCTTGGGGTGCTGTGATTGATAATGCGTGGCTACCTCAGTTTTGTACTGTTCTTTGAATATACTATAAACAGCTCATGAGAGTCTAATGATTCTCGGCCTTTCCAAGTCTGAATTGCCATTCACAGAACATATTGCATTTCTCTGAATGAATACAAAGCATTCTCTGATTGGAAAGGTGGAGAATATGACATCACTGCCTCACCTAGTTTAATTAGAGAAAGCCTTAAAGTGGATGTAAACCCACCACTCACCCAGTATAAACAGTATTAATGTATATATACATGCAAGCCTCCTGCATGTATCCCTACCTTGCAAATGTCACCCCCTTCAGTAGTAGCAGCCCCACAAAACTCTTGAATCAGTGGGTGGGTTTTTTGCTGGAGCTCAGTGGGTGGAGTTGTGATATCACAAGACTCCCCATCCACCTCTACACTCTCCCACTTTCCTATTCCTGAGTTTTGAGAAACACCTTGTCAAAACTCAGGAAAGGCACCACATGACTTCAGCATGTCCAATCATGCTGAGGTGTGGAGCAGCCAATCCTGGGAGAGCTGGAGAAGAAAGGAGGGGTATTGTGAAGCTCTGTATGCTCTACATGAGATAAGGAAATTACCTGCCACTCACACTGCACTGGGAAGAAATGTCTCCTATTTGTCTAGGAGTTGTTTTTTTTTTCTTACTGAAAAAAGATAAGGGGATTGCTCAGAGCTGGATTAACTTTGTGGCAAGACTGGACACAGATGACATGACATCCTGTACTCTACCAGGCAGAATTGTTAATTAAACAGAAAAGCAGTAAAATCTTTTTTGTACCACAGACAGTAGAGAAAAAATTCCCTGCTGTTTCCTCTTTTTTTTTAAATCAAGGAAAAGTTTTATTGGGAAATAAAACAGAAAACAATAAACAGAACATACAAGGAAATACCAAGACAGCCAAACATTTTGTGGACATTATCAAGAAGTAGTGTAGAAGTCAGTACACCACACAATAATAGTAACAGTCAAATAGAGAGCAATGCCATGTCTACCTTAATAAAAATAAGAACATTCAGAAGCATGTTCTTCACCCCCTGGCACTAGTTGACAGGTATACAGATATACGTATTAGCTATACCACTTTAACCTAGCCGATAAGAAGTCTATCCAGTTCCACTGGACTAACTAGTTCCACTGGACTCTGCCCTGGAGTATCTAACCATGGACCCCATAGGCCATCAATGTCCCCTGTGTTAGTAAATGTACTTCTTTCCCTGCTGTTTCTAGGAGGGAAGAACAATGTCCTGATTAAGGTGGAAGGAAGGAAGGAAGGAGGTCTTGGCCATAATACACACTTGTACCTATGTAACATTTAGACATACTGTTCACAGGATAAAGCTGCCAACTCAAAGACCCGACTCGAAGAATTGATAGAAACAAAGAAGGCAACCTTATGAGAGAAGACAGGAAGGTGCCCCTGATAGGCCTGATGGGTGGTTTCTGAAGAAACATCAAAACCAGGTTGAGACCTCAATGTGAGCAACATCCTGTACAAAGGCTTTCATCAAAAAGTGAGAAGCAAGCATTATTTGGAAAAGAATGGCCAGGGCCTAAGTTTTACCCTTGATAGTACACAAGGCCAAATGCTGATCCAGACCAGATTAGAGTAAATAGGATCCAAACATGGGAGCAGAGATCCAGGAACTTGTCTGGCTAAAAGAAGACCCTGGACTGGGTATGTCCAGAATCAGGTCCAGATACTACAAGTGGTGGGTCATTTCTGACTTCTGGAACCTCCACAGGGCCAGTACTGCTTAACAGTGGAAATTCCCTGAGAGATTAGCAGAGTTATCATAGGGGCTAACCTTTGATGAAGACTCTAAGTGCCATGGACAGGCCAAAGGGAAGGGACAACAAACTGGTAATTTAGCATACTCACAGCAAAACTCAGCATTGATGCAGAGGGAAAAGGGAAAATGGAGATGGAGATGTGCAAGTAAACATCCTTGATGTCCACAGAGGCCAGAAGATCCCCCGGTTGAAGGGAAGTGATAAACAACCTGACAGACTCCATACAGAATTTTGAACCACTTGAACCAAAGAATTCTTTGCATATGCACCAAATGGGATATGCAGCCTGGATATTTGGCATCGACACAGTAGGCCATGGACAAGAGCCACTGCTATTGGAAAACAGACAGATCCATCAGAATGGATCCAGGGTCTGAGCCATAATCTTGGACCAGGCCGCTAAGGTCTGAGAGACAGGCATGGTCAAAATAACAAGTTGCATAGCAAGATAAGCCAGAAAGAACAAGCCCTTTAATAGAGCTTCCAACCTTTTATTCAAAGAACTAGTGGAAACAGCCCCACAGGACTTTTAAGGCGATATATCTTACTTTAGGTACACAAGTACAAAAAAATGTATAAAACTTCAAAATTTTATTATAGCCATATGTAAAAAAGTTCAGAAAAAAACTGAACAAGGCATTTAAAAGCAAGGTACTACTCAGACATAGAAGAACAAGGCAAATACTAAGACAGATAACACAGCAGGCCTAAGGTAGATGGCTAATTCGATGTTGTTCATCTGAAGTCCCAACATGTTTCTAAAGGAGATAGGTCAATTTCTTCTTCAGGGGAAATTAAGTATTGCACAAAAATGTTCTAAAAGAGCAATAGTAGTACATTATTATGATGAACATACATAAATGTAATACAACATAAGTGAGTATATACAGTACAATACATGGGTATACAATTTATAACATACTGAGAATACATCTGATGTGTGCGCATGAGTGTCGACCAAAACAAGACTGGCGCACTTACCCTATGTAGTTGAGTAGGTTTGTAAAGGGGAATCTTCCCCAAGGTCCGAACCAAAAGGTCAGTGGAACAGAGGGGCAACACGGGCCCAAACACATAGATATGCCATCCAGTTGTGGGGCGGGCTGCTCGCAAGATGGAAGTCGATCCTAGAACAATCTGTGAGTATGCATAAGTAAAAAAGACCCATAGGTGACTCAGCAAGAATACATGGGCCAGGGGGGCGGCTACATGTACAGAAAGTAAAGGGAGGGATATAGTTGGTATATCACTCTCTGGTGTTAGACTATGAATCTGTCCCACTAGCATAGGCCAAGCAAGGGTGCGAGTGGTCAGTCAGGCATGTAAGCTGAACAGAGAGCTGCAGGGTATAAAAGCTGTAGGTCCTCATAAAAAGTATACCACACAAGTGGTCCAAAATTCACAAGTCCCCTCAATTTGAGGTGAATTGTGCACAGACACGCTGGCTAGGGTGTATCTGCCGGCAGTCTGTCCATGACAGGGATCTAATATATTCCACCTGATAGGGTGGAGTCCGTGATTGTCTCAAATAACCAGGCCGGATCAAGGAATGGATCCGGCTCGGTGGCCCCATGTGTCCAAACTGAGGATAGGGGCTGATCGCTCCCTATTTGGTCCCCCAGCCGGGCGGTGTCCGGTGCAACTGCATGGCTCCAGAACGCGTGCCAATGCGCAGCCGCGCCAGACCTCAGCCGGCTGCCGGCGCACGCACGTGGCATCATCCAAACAGGCTAAAGGAAGGGGCGGAGAAACATCACCAAGCGTCTCAAGGGATGACCGGAAGCCTCACTAGCTGTGAGCCAGATGAGGGGTCTGTGCACACCCTGGAGCTGATCACCCCACATCGGCACCCAGCGGCCAAGTCCGGCAGCACATCTCTGGGTCCAACTGAATGCTAAAATATCTGTATCAAAAAAGAATAATAACAAAAAGTGTATATGATATATATGATAAAATAATATAAAAGCAAAGAGAGAGGCGCCTCTAAGTGTAATAGGTTGATAAAAATGTATTGCACAAGGCCAAATAAAAACTCACATGGAGCTTGAAAGTTTAAGGCACATCATAGAATCCACAGGGAAAGAGAAGCCAATCCAACCAAGTGTGATCATCTATCCAAGCACTAGGCAGCAGCGTCTTGTGGCGAACTCCTTACAGTGATGAAAGCGCCGGCCGGTCAGTGTGGAGGCTCCAAACGAGGCTTGGAGGGCACAGTGGAGATGGCGTGGAAGGATGGCATCATCAACATGCGACACATTTCATTAGCGGTGTCCTGGTAGCTGTGCTACTTCCTCAGGGAACAGAGATATGTGTGCCAGAATGCATAGTAGGGGGACAGATAAAGGACTGCAAGGGGAGGGGCATATCAGGAAGTCACGGACCATTGGCTGAATGAGAAGTGTATATACATTCATATACAACAATGTATAAACATAAACAAGGTCATATGCAATGTACAAATTATAAAATCCAGGATGCATATAGCAACAAAAAGAAAAAGAGGAAAGAGAAATATATGGCCAGCCTAAAAGAGGAAACTTAAAGTATCAAGAGCTAAAACAGAGGACAGAAGGAAAGGAGAAAGGGGAAAATGTACCTAATGAAAAAAGTTGGCAGATCCTATGGTGGGTCAGCAAATCCTTTTATGAGAAAAAAGGCTAAATTGATCCACAGCTTCTAGAGCTATATATGTGTATATAAATATTTATATAATTATATCAAAAATATAAAAAGTAATTAAATTAAATGAATAAATATATATATGGACACGGGCCATGTAGTATACATGGCCCATCTATATACGTAAATATGTCACATACGTAATGGTATATGTCACCAAATATATAAAGGATCATCAGCTATATATGTATAGAGTTGCTATAGCTACAGGATGGGCCATAAGAGAAAGAAGAAGGAAAAGCAGAAATATATAGCTAACTACAGGTGGTGTATAAATATACAACACTAAACGAAAAAAACATCAAGATGTGTGAAACCTCCAATGTATTTACAATGCAGAGTGTATTTCCTCCACCCATCAACGCCATGGGATAGATGGTGGAAAATAATGGTTAGGATGGGGTGACAGTGGGGGGGGGGGGACAGCACAGGAGGTATGATGAAAGGATAGTGGCCATCTCTATACATTTGTTAAGTTCTCCAGGCGAAAGCACATCTAAGCTGTATATCCAGAACGTCTCCCTCGTGCACAGTTTTTTGAACCACTCAGCCTCGGGGAGCGATCTGGATATCTGCTCGATGACCGACACTTTTAAACCCACAGTAGATTTGTTATGCACCTGCAGAAAATGTCGAGGTACACTGTGGAGGTCTTTGCCACCCTCAGTGTACCTTCAGTGTAACATCTGAATGGGCGTATGGTTCGGCCTACATAGATCAATCCGCATGGACAAGAGAGTCCATACACAACAAATTCAAAAGAACAATTGTAGAAGTCCTGTAATTGGTAAGACTTGCCCCTTGCACAAATTAATTTTTGTCCATGCTGAACAAAATGGCAAACCTTACACAATGCCTTGTGGCACTGGTACATACCCACCAATGGAACCAACACAAGTGAAGGAGGTTTAGGATTCACTGATTTTAATTTACTGGGGGCAATTTGGCTTTTTAAGTTGGGGACCCTACGATAAATAACTTTGGGATGGGAAGGAAGGATGTGTTTGAGGTGAGGATCCTGCAGGAGGATGTCCCAGTGATGGGTAAGTATGGTCTCCATTTTACGGTGTTGGTTGTGAAGCATGGTCGTGAACCTGATGGAATGACTGCCTGAGTTGGAAGGGATCTTTTTAGGAGGTTTGCCTCTGAGATATAGTTCAAAGGCCTCATTGACAGGCATCTGGCTACATTTTATCCTGGAATTTTTTCTTTAATATAGTACTCTCTTCAATATAGTCACTATCAAGGGTACAGTTCTGACGGATTCTGCAGAACTGCCCCTTGGGTATGTTACGGATCCATGAGGGGTAGTGACAACTTCTGTGGTGTAGGAATGAGTTCCCGGCCGTGGGCTTGGTATAAATTTTAGCTATGATTGAGCCATCCAGGTGTCCCAACTCTAGATCTAAAAATTCTAGGGTATTGGGATTGGTGACATGGGTGAAAGATAGGCCATGGGGTTGTCATTGCAATGATGAACAAACCGGTTCATGAGCCCTGGGGAACCATCCCAAATAACAACAATATCATCAATGTATCTCCCAAAAAATGTGATATTGGTAGAAAAAGAATTGTTGTGTAGGATATATTGGTTCTCCCATAGTCCCATGGCCAGGATGGCATACGATGGAGCAAAGTTTGCCCCCATGGCTGTGCCCTGTACCCGCAAATGGAAATCTCCATCAAAATTAAAATAATTGTGTGTCAAACAAAATTTTGTGGCCTCAATGATGAAGGCCGTCTGGAGTTCATCAGAGGGTCCTGGGAAAGAAAGTGATCCAAGGCCAACAGGCCAAACTCATGGGGGATGGATGTGTATAATGAATTAACATCCAATGAGAGCCATACATATGTGGGCTGTCATTGGTAAAAGGACAGGATCTCAAAGAGGTGGGCGCCATCTCTAATATAGGAAGGCAACAGTTGGACGATAGGCTGCAGGAAGCAATCTATATATTGGCTGAAGCCAGAGGTGACACTCTCCATAGCAGCCACTATGGGTCTGCCAGGTGGAGCTTCCAAGTTTTTATGTACTTTTGGGAGATGATAAAAGTACGAGGTATGGTAATAATCTTTAAGAAGAAAAGAGGCTTCAGCTTTATTAATGATGTTGTCCTCAAGTCCAGATTTAGCTATAAGGCTAGCTTCTAAGGCAAAGGAAGAAGTGGGATCTTTAGTAAGCTTCTTGTAAGTATTGCTGTCCGAGAGGAGTCTGTGAGCTTTGGCTTGTACTTAGCTCTGTTTTGGAGCACTATTCCACCCCCTTTATCAGCTGACTTGATGACAATATTATGTGTATTCATTAACACAACCAAGGCAGTTATCTCGGAGGATCCAGAGTGGTTGGTGAAGGAGGATTTACACAGCTTCTGTTGATCCGCAAAGACTACTCTATAGAAGCTTTCAAGGAATGGCCCCTTAGCATGGGTGGGAAAAAGATTGATCTGGGTTTAAGTGTGGAACCTATGATGAGAGGTGACCAGATGCTGTGTAAATAAATCTAAAGACCCATCTTCTAGAGATAACATCTCCAAAGTGTCAAAGATGTCATTAACAAAATCTAATTCCAAGGGGTTGTCCCCAGCAGGTAGGAGGGAAATATCAGCCTGACTGCAGCCACCCAGTTTGTTTTTTTCTTCCTGAATATGAAAAAAAATTTTAAGAGTAAGATTGCGTATGAACCTATTTAGGTCCTTGAATAAAAGGAAGGGATTGGGCTTGTTGGTAGGGGCAAAATTGAGTCCATGACTGAGAAGGGCTATTTCAGCGCATGAGAAGATAAATTAGAGATCTTCACAGTCTGCGGGACTTGGGGAGATTTGACTGTGGACTTAGTTTGTCCTCCTCTACTGCCTCTCCAGAAAGCTTTCTTTTTTTGGAGGAGGACTGTGCACTAAAAAAGATTTATTAGGCAGGGGAGTGGAGGGTTCCATGTCACCAGGCATTGAAGAACATTGGTGATTTTATCTGTATCAAAAAAGAATAATAAGGAAAAGTGTATATGTATAAGCATAGACCCATTTAAGCCAGGGGGCATGGTGGCATTAAGGTATTAAGGTGCGAGATCCATAGCAGCTCGCGCTGAAGGAGAACCTTGTCCAGATCCCCTCCTCGCGGGCTGGGGCGGACCCGGTCCAGGGCCAAGCCCTCTCCCAGGCTTCTCGTCTGGGGGCTTTGATAGGGACCTACTCTAATATTGTTCTGGTGGACTAACATGCCTTAGGGAACATTGACCCCTGTTGTCATTGCCATTTGAACTCTATTGGTCGACAGGAGCTGCAACTGGGATGGTATTTTATGACTTTCATCTCCTTTCTCTCTTCTATGGGTTTGGCCTATTGTTATCTGGACTTTTCCCTCCTTTGTATGGCCTCTTCCCTTGCCTTTGAACCTTGGTTTAATTTGGTGTTTAATTATTTGCCATGTAAATGTGTGATGCATCTGTGTCTTCCTATATATGACTGGGAAATTCTATAGATATGACCTTTTTGCAACCTTTTCTAGCTTGCATTGCTGTGGTTATCATCGTTATTATATTATTTTATCATGTACACTTTTTGTTATTATTCTTTTTTGATACAGATATTTTAGCATTCAGTTGGATCCGGAGATGTGCTGCGCGACTTGGCCGCTGGGTGCCGCTGTGGGGTGATCAGTTCCAGGGCGTGAGCGGGCCCTTCAGCTGGCTCACAGCTAGTGGGGCTTCCGGCCATCCTTTGAGATGCTTGGTGGCGTCTCTCTGCCCCTTCCTTTGGCCTGTTTAGATGACGCCATGTGTGCGGGCCGGCAGCTGGCCGACATCTGGCGCAGCTGCACATTGACGCGCGTTCTGGAGCAGCCAGGTACGTGGTATATTTTTTATGAGGACCTACAGCTTTTATACCCTGCAGCTCTCTGTTCAGCTTACGTGCCTGACTGACCGCTCACACCCTTGGTTGGCCTATGCTGGTGGGACAGATTCATAGTCTGACCCCACAGCATGATATACCAACTATATCCCTCCCTCCCTTTAGTTTCTGTACATGTAGTCGCCCCCCCGCCCATGTACTCTTGCTGAGCCACCTAATGGTCTTTTTTACTTATTTATACTCACAGATTGTCCTAGGATCGACTTCCATCTTGCATCGGTCCTTGTGAACAGCCCACCCCATAACTGCACGGCCTATCTATGTGTTTGGGCCCGTGGCGCCCCTCTGTTCCACTGACCTTTCAGTTCGGACCTTGGGGAAGATTCCCCTTTACGAACCTGCTCAAATACATTATCACAATCCTGGTGGTGGAGTCTGTCTTATGCAGGGAACAACCGCTCTTACACACCCGATTCGGGGACCCCTGATAGTGTAGACAGGAAGTCCCGGAGTGCGGGATGGCACGAGGGCTGGATGGTCACTGGTGGTGATGTGAGGCTCCAGGTAGTCCTGCAGGCTGATGGATGGTCGTGCAGGCTGGGTCGGCAACTGGCGGGCAGAGAGGCACAAAAGGGTCAGGGAATAGAGTGGTCAAAGTCCAAGCAGAGTTCGTTAACAGACTGGCGGCAGAGTACAGAGAGGTCAGGCAAATGGATGGTCGTGGATAGCCGGGGTCGGTGCAGGCAGACAGATAGCAGGTCGGGTCAAGCCGGGTTGGATCACAGGAGCAGGAACAACACAGGAACAGGTCTCAGGATGCAGAGCTGAAGCTCACAGGTACTCAGACGCTGTAGAATGGACAGCACCTGCCGACAGGTGCAGGAAGCTTAAATAGAGCCGTTCGGCGCCGTTTCCGGCACGCGTGAACGCGCACAAACGGCAAAAAAGTCCAGAAAAAGGGCCTGACTTCAACAGGCCAATCTTTTCCTAACACTGCCCCCCCCCCAGGGGCAGCCTCCGGATGCCCAGCTTGGCAGGGTTGTTATCCTTGAAAGTTTGGATACAGTCGTCGGCATGAAGGTTGGCTTCGGGCTCCCATGCTCTCTCTTCTGGCCCATAGCCCTTCCATTTCACAAGGTACTGGACCACACCGCCCCTCTTCCTAGAGTCAAGTATGGACTCGGCCTCAAACTCCTCTTCTCCGTCGATCAGGGCAGGGGGAGTGCCAGCTCTATTGAACCTCCTATAAAAGTTAGCAAAGCCAACAAAACGTTGGACCCCTTTCTTGTCCACAGGTGCTGGCCAGTCCAAAATAGTTGAGACCTTTTGAGGGTTCATGGTAATTCCTGAGACAGACAGGATCAGTCCAAGAAAGGAAATGAAGGGGCACTCAAAGTCGCATTTCTCGGCCTTACCATACAGTCTATGCTGGACATGGTCACTATGCTCTTCCAGGGAGGACGAAAAAATCAAAATATCATCCAGATAAATAATAACAAAAAGATCCAGATAGTCCCGGAACACATCGTTGACCAGATGCTGAAAGGTGGCTGGGGCGTTACAGAGTCCGAAGGGCATGATGAGGTACTCATAGTGGCCAAAAGGAGTCCGAAAAGCATTCTTCCAATCGTCGCCCTCTTGGATGCGTATCAAGTTGTACGCCCCCCAGACATCCAACTTGGTAAACACGGTGGCCGACTCAAGCCCCTGAAACAGTTCAGGAACAAGTGGAAGGGGATAACGGTTCTTGACGGTGATGCGGTTTAGTTCCCGGTAATCTATGCACGGGCGGAGGGTATGGTCCTTCTTTTCCACAAAGAAGATGCCTGCCTCAGCAGGAGACGTGGAAGGTCGGATGAACCCTTTGGCCAGGTTTTCATCCAAGTAGGCCTTGAGGGCCGATAGCTCAAGTTCAGACAATGGATAGATATGGCCGAAAGGGACCTTGGTTCCCGGGAGCAACTTGATGGGGCAGTCGTAGGACCTGTGGGGTGGCAGCCGGTCTGCCCCTTTCTTGCTAAACACGTCAAGGTACTCGTGGTAGGCTGACGGCACAGCGTGACGGGTTTCCGAGTCAGTTTCAGAATCAAGGCTCAGGAGTGAGGGGCCAACACTATAGGACGGAAGCAGACAATGTTGTCCAAAGTAAGGAGACAGGAATTGGATGCGCCCAGAGGACCAGTTTATGTTGGGGCTATACGCCCAGAGACAGGGAAGCCCCAAGATGATGGGGAACAGAGGTGAGGCTATGACATCAAGGATGAGCAACTCCTTGTGTCCTTGGGGTGTGGATACAGGGATAGGTTGGGTTTCCATGGTGACCTGACCGGATTTAATGGCCGTCCCATCAGCCAGGCAGACTGTCATCTTATGCGCCTTGGGGTGCAGGGGCATCTGGTGTAGTGTTGCGAAGGTCTGGTCCACGAAACAGCTACACACCCCTGAGTCAATAATTGCTGGGACTTGAACGCTCCCTCCGGGCAACTGCAAAGAGACAAAGAGAGTCAGATGAGACATGTTATTACTGGCTGGGGTTGCATCCTGGTTGGTCGGATAGGGCCACTTACCAGCTTTGGCAGGGCAGGTCCTCACCATGTGCCCGGGCTCTCCACAATAAAGGCACAGGTTCAGGGGCCGGCGCCACTGTCTCTCTTCCGGGGTAAGAGACGGGCGCAGAAGGCCAATCTGCATTGGCTCAGGCAGGTCTGTGGGTGTGGATGGAGCTGGTGCTGGGGCCATGCGACTGGGTACCCCGGGCATCATCCAGGTTAGGCGTGAGACAGGAGAGGGTCCCGCAGCTCGCTCGGCCCGGCGTTCCCTGAGTCTCCAGTCTATTTGGATGGCCAGATTGATTAAAGTATCCAGGATCGTAGGCACCCCGACGCGGGCAAGTTCATCCTTCAGCGGGTCAGACAATCCCAGCCTGAATTGGTAGCAGAGTGCGGCGTCATTCCATGCTGTGTCTGCACTTCAACACCTGAGCTCTGCTACATAGTCCTCAGTGGTGCGCCAGCCCTGCTGTAGGGCGTGCAAGGTGGCCTCGGCTGTAGCCGCAAGGTGAGGGTCCTGGTAGAGCTGGGACAAGGCCTCAAAGAAGGTGTCCAGGGTTCTGACTTCAGGTGCTCTTTGTTCCCAGAGGTGATGAGCCCAGGTCTAGGGGTCACCCTGCAGCAGGGAAATGACCAGGCCCACCTTAGTGGCTTCTAGTGAAAAGGTGCGCAGCTGCAGACCAAGGTACAATTCACATGAACTGCGAAAGGCCCGAAACTTGCTGTGGTCCCCTGCGAACTTGTCAGGCAAAGGGACCTTGGGCTCAGAAGGCAGCGCCACAATGGTGCGGGCCGTTGCAGCTCCACCTCCAGATGCAGAGGGGGCGGAGAGCTCACAGACTTGCTCTTCCAGCTGAGTATAGCTTTCCTGCAGGTTCTTCACGGCTTGCGAGAGCCCGGCCAAATGAATGCACAGTTTGTCCATGGCAGAGGGTGTTCCCTGTGCAGACTCAGACATGGCTGTCCATTACTGTCACGATCCTGGTGGTGGAGTCTGTCTTATGCAGGGAACAACCACTCTTACACACCCGATTCGGGGACCCCTGATAGTGTAGACAGGAAGTCCCGGAGTGCGGGATGGCACGAGGGCTGGATGGTCACTGGTGGTGATGTGAGGCTCCAGGTAGTCCTGCAGGCTGATGGATGGTCGTGCAGGCTGGGTCGGCAACTGGCGGGCAGAGAGGCACATAAGGGTCAGGCAAAAGAGTGGTCAAAGTCCAAGCAGAGTTCGTTAACAGACTAGCGGCAGAGTACAGAGGGGTCAGGCAAACGGATGGTTGTGGATAGCCGGAGTCGGTGCAGGCAGACAGATAGTGGGTCGGGTCAAGCCGGGTCGGATCACAGGAGCAGGAACAACACAGGAACAGGTCTCAGGAAGCAGAGCTGAAGCTCACAGGTACGCAGATGCTGTAGAATGGACAGCACCTGCCGACAGGTGCAGGAAGCTTAAATAGAGCCATTTGGCGCCGTTTCCGGGGCGCGCCTGAGCGCGCGTGAACACGCAGAAATGGCAACTAAATGTTCAGAAAAAGGGCCTGACTATCTACAGGCCAATCTTTTCCTAACATACATAGGGTAAGTGCCCCAGTCTTGTTTTGGTCAACACTTATGCACACACATCAAATGTATTCTCTGTATGTTATAAATTGTATACCTATGTATTGTATATACTCACTTATGTTGTTTTAAATTTATGTATGCTCATCATAATAATGTACTACTATTGCTCTTTTAGAACCTTTTTGTACAATACTTAATTTCCCCTGAGGAAGAAATTGACCTGTCTCCTTTCGAAACATGTTGGGACTTTAGATAAACATAGAATTGGCCGTCTACCTTAGGCCTGCTGTGTTATCTGTCTAAGTATTTGCCTTGTTCTTCTATGTCTGAGTAGTACCTTGGTTGTAAATGCCTTGTTCAGTTTTTCTGAACTTTTTTACATATGGTTATAATAAAATTTTGAAGTTTTATTAATTTTTTTTTGTACTTGTGTACCTAAAGTAAGAACTACCGCCTTAAAAGTCCCGTGGGGCTGTTTCCACTAGTTCTTTGTATTTCTTCTAGGATTGCGGCGTTTAGTTCTTTAATTTTGGATGAGTGGTTAGCTTGTTATTTAAACCTTTTATTCAAAGGGTCATTAAAACAGACATCCTCAACAGGGACTGTCAATAGGGTATTTGCTGAGCCAAGCACTTGGGAGGGGTTTTGCAGGCTCTAGGAACAAGTGTACAGGGAATGTTTTGGTCAGCCTAGGTATTCTAAAGGAATGTAGGCTAGTGATTAGGGATGGGCTGAACGACCACCTGTTCGGTTCGCACCAGAACTTTCGAACATCGGGAAAGTTCGGAACCGAATAACGAACCCCATTGAAGTCTATTGGACCCGAACGTGAAAAATCAAAAGTGACCATTTTGAAGGCTTATTTGCAAGTAATTGGGCATACAATGGTTATGGGGGTCCGGGTACTGCCTTGGGGGACATGTATCAATGACAAAGAAGTTTGAAAAAAAAAAGTTATTTTTAAATGAGCAGTGATTTATTGATGCTTAAAGTGAAAGCATAAAATTAAAAAACTTCCAATATAGTGCCTGGGGGGTGCCCATAGTCTACCTGTAAAGTGGCACATCTGTACCATGTATAGAATCTGCTGCAGCAATAATTGCATTTATAAAGCTAAAAAAAAAGACATTTTCCCTGCAAGCTTTCTTTATTTTGTAAGCAACGGCCAATCCGTATGATGAAGCCACAATGTAGTGGACTGGGAACAAGATTAGAGATTTTTTGGATAGTGCGGAAAAATTGGTCTTTGGATGTCTGTGGTGCCTTCACACCGTAACCCTATAAGAGGTACTCTTGATAAAAACAAGAATTGGCCTTGGTGTCAAAAATTGCAATGATATGCTCCTGTCAAACAGGTGTGGAAAAATTGGACTTTGGGTGTCGGTGGCGCCTTCACACTGTAACCCTATTGAGGTACTCTTGATGAAAGCAAGAATTGGCCTTGCTGTAAAAAATGAAATTTGATGCAGCTGTCAAACAGGTGCTGAAAAATTGTTTTTTGGGTGTCAGTGGCACCATCACACTGTAACCCTATAGAGGTACTCTTGATAAAAGCAAGAATTGGTCTTGCTGTCAAAAATTGCAATTATATGCACCTGTCAAACAGGTGCCGAGAAATTGGTCTTTGGGTGTTAATTGTGGCCATGAAACCTACACCAAAAACATTCTTCCAAATGAAATCAACTCCCACAATGCTAGGCAGCCTAGAAGTCCTGCAGAGATTCCACATCCCAAAAACACGGTCCAGTCAGACGGTTCACGGAGTCTGTGGACAGACGCATTCTATGATCAATAACAAAAACATCCAGCAGCACTGAATGCACGTTCGTAAAGCACGCTGGATGCAGGGCAGCTCAATAGTATACTGAGCAAGTTCTGGCCAGTGGTCTATTCTCATGACCCAGTAAGCCAGCGGATCATTGACTGGAAAGCTCTCCATCTCTGTTTTTGCCCCTAGAAAATCGTCCGCCATGTGATGCAGATGCTGCCAATGGGATGTGGAAGCTGACAGCCCTGGGTGGCGAGGACTAAAAAAATGGAGAAATGCATCACTTAGGCGGCTGCGTTCTCCACTGCTCCTCTCTTGACCAACAGAAGCCTCAAAAATATGTTTTCCACGACACTGTAACCTACCAGAGTCGGGAAAAGTGTTCGATAAACTCCTCTTTAAGGTGTCCTCAAGAGATTTCATCTTCTTCTTTCTCTGTGGGGACAGGAGGAGTTCTGAGACTTTACCCTTATAACGGTGGTCAAGGAGGGTTGCCAACCAATAGTGATCCTTCTCCTTTATGCCATGCATTCTTGGGTCCTTTCGCAGGCTTTGAAGCATGAGGGAGCCCATGCACCGCAAATATTTGCGGAGGCATGAGAAGCAGACTTCTTGGGGTCACTAAGGATTACAGTATCTGGAACTGCCTTCTCCCAGCCACATACTACTCCCAAGGGTTCTGGGGATGCAAAAACATTGCTTACTGTTTGATGTATGTCTTCATCTGCTTCAATGCCTCCAAAACTGCCAGAATCCTCCTACTCATCCTCCTCTCTCTCCTCTTGTGTGTTCTGTGGCATAGGAACGATGGTGTCTGCATAAAGTGGGCCTTGAGAGGAAAGGAAGTCCTCCTCTTCCTCCCACTGCTCTGCCTCCAGTGCCCTGTCCATAAGGCCATGCAGGATCTGCTCCAGCAATAACACAACAGGGATTGTGTCACTGATGCCTGCATTGTCATGGCTCACCATCCTTGTGGCCTCCTCAAATGGTGACAGTACAGTGCATGCATCCTTTATGAGTAGCCATTGGTGTGGGGAAAAAAGCCTAGCTGGCCTGAGCCTGTCGTTGTGCCATACTCACACAGGTGCTCATTGACGGCCCTCCGCTGCATGTGCAGCCACTGCAGCATTGCCAAAGTGGAGTTCCACCTGGTGGACATGTCACAAATTAGGCAGTTTTACAGGCAGGTGAAATTCCCGCTGACTGCCTGAAATGGCTACAGACTCTTCTGGCCTGCTTTAGCAGATCTTCAAACCCTGGGTCCTATGTAGGAAACGCTGCACCACCAAATTGAGGACATGTGCCAGGCATGGCACATGTGTCAACTTTCACTGTCTAAGGGCGGACAGGAGGTTTGTGCCATTATTGCACACCACCATTCCTGGCTCCAGCTGGCGTGGCGTGAAACACCTCTGGGCCTGTCCCTGCAGAGCTGCAAGAATCTCTGCTCTGGTGTGGTTCCTGTCCCCTAGACACACCAGCTGAAGCACTGCATGGCACCTTTTAGCCTGACTCATTGAATAGCCCTTTGAATGCTTATGGGGTACTTGAGGTTCATACTAGGACAAATCAGCAGAGGAGGGCATGAAGGAGGAGGAGCTGACAAATCTCATATCATCACCAGCTGTATGGAAACGTGGGGGCACAACAAGCTGCACTGAGACCTGTCCTGTGTCCTTCCGAGTTGCAAGCAGAGATACTCAGTGTGCTGTGAATGAAATATATCGTCCCTGCCTATGCTTGCTGGACCACGTGTCAGCAGTATCGTGGACTTTGCGGCTGACTGCCTTGCTCAATGATGCCACAACATTGCCTTCCACATGATGGTAGAGAGATGGAATGGCCTTACATGAAAAGAAATAGTGACTGGGAACCTGCTATTGTGGTATAGCACATTCTGCAAATTCACGGAAGGGGGCAGAATCCACCAGGCGGAAAAGTAGAAGTTGGAGAGCCAGCAGCTTTGACAAGCTTGCATTCAGATGCTGGGCATGTGGGTGACAAGAACTGTATTTTTTTTTCCCGCTGCAGCAGATGTGGCAGAGAAATTTGCCGGCTATAGTATACAGTTGGTCGTGTGCTGCTGACAGATGTGCTGCAAGGACCTGGGACACCCTGCGCTATACCATCATCCCTGTCAGTGGAGGCTGCTGAGAGGTCATGAGGTATAGCAGGGACAGACTGAGGTGAGAAAGGAGGGAGAGGAACAGATCTGTGAACCTTTTGTGTGGCTTTTAGGTGCTCTTGCCAAGGGGCTGAGTGGTGGGAGGTCAAATGCCTTGTCAAACATGTGGTACCCAAATGGCTTGTGTTTTTACCACGTTTGATGTGCTTGAGATAAACTTTGCAAATAGCAACAGTGCAATCAGCTGCACATGTACTAAAAAAGGTCCAGACAGCTGAGCTGGAGATAACGGCTCCATAATGTGATGGAATAGGCTGCCTCATTGGGGTGCTTATTAAGGAAATGTAACAAAGATGTGTGAATGTGTATGTGGATGCGCTTTAATCCATAGAAAGTGGTGTTTGGTGCACTTTAATTTTGAGTACTCACTACAAAGCCACACTCCACGGATACACTACAATATACTGCAATATACTGCGTCAAACGTGCAGTAACGCACAGAACTATATGGCGTTAAATTTGCAGTAACACAATTAAATATATGGCGGTAAACTTGCAGAAACACACAGAACTATATGGTGTTAAACTTTCAGTAACGCACACAACTATATACCATTAAACTTGCATTAGCACACAAATCTATATGGCGTTAAACTTGCAGTAATACACACAACTATATAGCGCTAAACTTGCAGTAACGCACATAAATATATGGCGTTAAACTTGCAGTAATGCAATGAACTATACGGCGTTAAACTTGCAGTAAGGCACATAACTATATGGCATTAAACTTGCAGTAACGCAATGAAATTTATGGCGTTAAACTTGCAGTAATGCACAGAACTGTATGGTGTTAAACTTGCAGTAATGCAATGGTATATATGGTGTTAAACTTTCAGTAATGCACAGAGCTATATAGTGTTCAACTTGTAGTAACGCACAGAAATATATGGCGTTAAACTTGCAGTAACGCAATGAACTATACGGTGTTAACCTTGCAGTAAGGCACAGAACAATATGGCGTTAAACTTGCAGTAACGCAATTAAATATATGGCGTTAAACTTGCAGTAACCCACAGAACTGTATGGCATTAAACTTGCAGTAACGCACACAACTATATGCCGTTAGACTTGCAGTAACGCACAGAACTATATGGCATTAAACTTGCAGCAATGCACACAATTATATAGTGTTAAACTTTCAGTAACACAATTAACCCCTTACCAACTGGAAGGTTTTCCAGCTTTAGGACCAGAGCACTTTTTGCGATTCGGCGCTGCGTCGCTTTAACTGACAATTGCGCGGTCGTACGACGTTGTACCCAAACAAAATTTGCGTCCTTTTTTTCCCACAAATAGAGCTTTCTTTTGGTAGTATTTGATCGCCTCTGCGTCATTTCTGATCGCTGCTATAAACAAAAGAAGAGCGACCATTTTGCAAAAAAAAAACTAATTTCTTACTTTTTGCTAAAATTCAAATCCAAAAAAAATATATAAAAAAAAAATTTTTTTTCACCGTTTTTGGCCGATTTATATAATTCCTCATATTTGTGAAAAAAAATCACAATCTGCGTTTATTGATTGGTTTGCGTAAAAGTGGCCGCGTTTACGGATGGTGAGAATTAATTTCTGGGGTTTTTATTTTTTTAATTTTTTTTTTACTAGTAATGGCGGCGATCTGCGATTTTTAGCGGTACTGCGATATTGCAGCGGCCATGCCGGACATTTTTGACACTTTTTTGGGACCAATGACATTTATTCAGCGATCAGAAATTTAAATGTCCACTGATTACTGTATAAATGTCATTGGCAGTGAAGGGGTTAACTTGCAGGGGGAGAGCTAGGGGTTAACTGTGTTCCCTGGGTGTGTTCTTACTCTGGGGGGGCTGGGCTAACATGGGCAAGAGAGATCTGACTGATCCCAGTGACAGGGATCAGTAGGTCACTCATGCCCCTACTAACAGAGCGGGGAACCACCGTGTTTACATCGGCGCTTCCCCGTTCTTTGCCTGTGGCCGCTCATCGCAGCTCTCAGGCGGACATCGCGTCCACCCGAGCCGCGGGCACACTCCTCAGGAGTCCCGCGGCGCACGCCCCCCTAGCAGCTGTTCGCAGATCGCCATGTTTTTACGGCGATTCGCGCTCAGCATCCCGACTGCCGCTGTGAAAACAGGCCACACGGTCAGGAAGTGGTTAAATATACCGTGTGACACTAGCTGAACCGTCCGTAGCTGCACATTAATGCAAAGATGAATGGTGGTCAATACACTACAATCACACTATCTGAACTGTCCCTACTCTAGATACACACTAATGTAAAGATGAATGACTCGTCACTACACTACACTGACATTATCTGAATTGTCCCTTGCTGCACACTAATGCAAAGATGAATGGTGGACATTACACTACAATCACACTATCTGAACTGTCCCTACTCTAGATACACACTAATGTAAAGATGAATGACTCATCACTACACTACACCGACACTATCTGAACTGTCCCTAGCTGCACACTAATGTAAAGATGAATGGTCGTCACTACACTCACACTGACTATCCCTAGAGTGACATTAAACTAATATTCTACACTGACAATATAATCACAATAGCAAACTATAGCACACTATCTGTCTAGTAGCACTGAATAGAGCCCTGTTCTCTCTCCACGTCGATATCACACTGAAAATGGCTGCTTTTGCAAGAAAAGGGATTTTATTATAACTTACCGTAAAATCCTTTTCTCTGAGTTCACTAACAGATGCAGCCCTTCATTAGACAAGTGGGGTTTATGCTCATATCACTAGGAGTAGACTAGGCAAAATAAAACAAAAGCATAGGTTGGCCCCTCCCAGGGGGCTGTCCTCACCTTAGCATATAACCCCCTGCTAGACAATAGCATATCAGTTCGTAACAAGCCGTAAAAAACTCAAAAGAGGGGTGGATGCTGCGTCTGTCAGTGAACTCAGAGAAAAGGATTTTACGGTAAGTTATAATAAAATCCCTTTTAATCTTACGTTCACTGACAGACGCAGCCCTTCATTAGACAAATGGGGATGTCCCAAAGCTGTGTCAATCAAGAGATGCGGGCAACTATAACAACTGTACCCAACAAAAAAGCCCTCTCAGGCGGCGCCAGTCGTGCCTACACTGCCGCTTGCAAAACTTTGCGGCCAAAAGCAGCATCCACCGATGCTGAAACATCAACTTTGTAAAACTTAGTAAACGTGTGCACTGAGGCCCAAGTAGCCACTTTGCACACCTGAGACACCGAGGCCTGGTGTCTAAAAGCCCAGGGAGTACTAACTGCCCTGGTGGAATGAGCCGTGACTGGAAAAGGGGGAACCTTGCCCCGAACCTCATATGCATGAGTCACGGTCTTCCTAACCCAACGAGAAATGGTAGCTGACGAGGCCCCCATGCCTTTGCGCGAACCTTCTGTCAGCACAAATAAAGAATCAGACTTCCGAAAAGAAGCTGTAGAAAACAAATACACCCGCAAGGCCCTCACCACATCCAAAGAATTGTAGTTCAAATTCCTTGGGATGCGACGGGTGCGGGCACAATGAGGGAAGAACAATATCCTCATTCAAATGAAAAGAAGAAAGCACCTTCGGAAGAAAAGAAGGGGAAGGTCACAAAACCGCCTTGTCCTTATGAAGGACCAAGTAAGGTGACTTGCAGGATAACCCTGCCAACTCAGACACCCGCCTAGCGGACGTAACAGCCACCAAGAAAGCCACTTTCTGCGACAACAACTGTAAGGGAATGTCCCTAATATTCTCATATGGTGGCTTCTAAAGCACAGAAAGCACCAGATTCAAATCCCACGGCGCCAGAGGCGATCGTATCCAAGGAGCCACATGACGTACACCCTGTACAAAAGTACGGATCAACGAATGTGACGCCAAGGGTCATTGAAAAAGAACCGTCAGGGCCGAAATCTGACCCTTAAGCATACTTAACGCCAGGTTCCTGTCCAGTCCCTGCTGCAGAAAAGTCAGCACTCTGGACACCGCACAAGAGTGGGGGTTCCAACCCCCTGCCTCACACCAGGCAATATAGGCCTTCCAGGTCCTATGATAAATCTTACGCGAAGAACCCTTACTCGCTTTAATCATAGCAGGGATTATGGAGTCAGAGACACCCCTATCCCTCAACACCTGGGACTCAATAGCCAAGCCGTCAAAGCCAGCGAGGGTAAAGCAGGGTGCAAGATGGGTCCCTGAGACAGTAGGTCTTCGCGAAGTGGAAGACTCCACGGGACATCTGCCACCATCCGTACCACATCGGCGTACCAAGGACACCGAGGCCAATCCGGAGCTACCAGGATTGTCGGGATTCCCTTTGCTTCTATCCTGCGCAGAACCCGCGGCAGAAGCTTCAGAGGAGGAAAGGCGTACAGTAGCCGATACCGACCCCAGGGTGCTACCAGTGCGTCCGTGGTGACCGCCAATGGATCTCTTGATCTGCACACAAAGGTCCGTACCTTGTGATTGAATCTGGAGGCCATGATGTCCACCTCTGGTGTGCCCCACTTGAGGCAAATCTGGCGGAACACTTCTGAATGTAGGGACCATTCCCCTTGATCCAGAGTCCGGCGGCTGAGAAAGTCCGCCTGCCAGTTTTCCACGCCTGGAATGTAGATTGCGGAGAGAGCTGGCATGTGAAGTTCTGCCCACCGAAGGATCAGAGCCGCCTCCGCGGCTGCTGCCGAGCTTCTTGTTCCGCCCTGATGGTTCACATATGCCACAACTGTGGCATTGTCCGACTGAACCCGGACAGGAAGGCCTCGCAGCCTTGTAGACCAACGGGATAGACACAGTCTGATCGCTCTCAGCGCCAGTACATTTATCGGAAGACAAGCTTCCTGAGCTGACCAACGGCCCTGGGCAGAAAACTGTCCCAGGACCCCTCCCCAGCCCGATAGGCTGGCATCCGTTGTTACTATCGACCAATCGAGGGGGAGGAAACATTTTCCTAATTTTAGGGCTGCCCGAATCCACCAAACCAAGGAACCCCTGGGACTGATGATCCAACCTGATCAGTCTGTCTAGGGATAAGGGAGATTTGTCCCATTGTGACAAAATCACCTTCTGCAGGAGCTGAGTCTGACTATGGGTGTAAGGTATCGCTTCGAAAGCCGACACCATGAGCCCCAACACTCGCATACAGAACCGTAAGGAGGACCACTGGCGTGATAACAGGGTTCGCACTGCTGCCTGAAGTGTCAGGAGCTTGTTTGGCGGTAAAAACACCCTTGCCTGCACCGTGTCCAGAATCAGACCCAGGTATTCCCGGCGGCAGGATGGAGTCAACGACGACTTCTGCAGGTTGATCAGCCAACCGAAATCTTTTAACGTGGACACCGTAGTTATCACGTTCTCCTCCAGAGCTGCGGCCGACTCTGCTCTCAGGAGTAAATCGTCGAGGTATGCTACCACCGCGATACCTCTCTGTCTCAACAGCGCCAGCATCGGGGCCACCACCTTGGTGAACACTCGGGGAGCCGAAGCCAGACCGAAGGGGAGAGCCACAAACTGGTAATGCAGATCCCCCACTGTGAAACGCAGGAAACGCTGGTGCCTGTGACAAACTGGAATGTGGAGATACGCGTCCTTGATATCCAGGGACGCCATGAATTCCCCTTGGTGCAGGGCGGCCACGACCGAGCGGATGGACTCCATCCTCAATCTTTTTGTCTTTACAAAGCAGTTTAGTGCCTTCAGGTCCAGAACTGGCCTGACACCGCCCTTTTTGGGCACCACAAAGAGGTTTGAGTAAAACCCGTGAAATCTTACCTAGAAGTGCCTCCCGACGCCCCTGAGGGAGTCTTAAGTTCGAAGGGAAGAACCTTTCTGGGGGTAGAGAGATAAATTCTATCCTGTACCCGGAGGACACCACCCCCAGCACCCACCGATCGGTGATGCGGGCAGTCCATCTGTCTGAGAACCCCAGTAACCGGCCCCCCACCCGTGAATCGGGCGGGGGCAACCCATCATGCGGAGGTTGACTTATCCTTCGTTTTTTCAGAGTTACGTTGCCAGGGCCTTTTACTGGGCCCAGCGGAAGCCTTACCGGACTTGAAGCCCTTACCCGCTGAGCCGGGCGCACTAAAAACTTCTTCTGGCCTGAAGAAACAGGGCCCTGCCTACGGCGAAAATCCCATCGTTTTGGCTCTGGAAGGAAAGTACTCTTCCCTCTAGTGAAATCCTTAATGATTTCATCCAACTGTGGACCAAACAGACGCCCTCCCTGAAAGAGGAGATCCGTAAGAGCTTTCTTCGACGCCTGGTCGCTTGACCAAGAGCGGAGCCACAGCACACGCCACAGATAACAATTGCAAAAACAGACATTTTTGACAGTATGGGAAGTAGGTCCAATGCAGTATCGCATAGATAGCGGAGACCCTCGTCCAAGTGTTGTGCCCGTTGCACCTCAGCCTGCGCACACTCACAAGTCAAACCGGAGTGTAATGTGGTCGGCCGTCTCTTTAAAAGACGGAGACCCCTCCAAGGGAATGGCCGTTGCCTTATTCAGACGGGTGTGGTATCGCGGGGGGGGGGGGGGAACGGGAGATTACAACCCCAGATGCGTCCCAGTAATAAGCCCCGGAGCAGACTTTCCTCCCCACGGAGAGGGATGCTGTTGGCCAGGCCACTGGACAGGAACAAACCAGTCACTGGGCACAAGTGGGATCAGCCACTGGCAGCCCGCACGGAACGGGCCCAATGCGGCGCGTCCCCGCCAAGGCTAAGGGTAGCTCGCACAGACGTTGGCCAGACTGGGGAAAGTTTTTGGATTCTAGATATCCTCTATGCCACCAGCCGGCTTCTTGATAGCAGTTTTCATCAGAAAAAACCTCAGAAGAATGCAGATCCCATAGGGAACCAGGTCTAACTCCTTGCAATAGGCAATAAAAACTGATATGCTATTGTCTAGCAGGGGGTTATATGCTAAGGTGAGGACGGTCCCCTGGGAGGGGCCAACCTGTGCTTTTGTTTTATTTTGCCTAGTCTACTCCTAGTGATATGAGCATAAACCCCACTTGTCTAATGAAGGGCTGCGTCTGTCAGTGAACGTAAGAGTAATACTTTTATAGTGGGGGGCGGCAATGAGCCATGATTGAATACAGTCATCATGACAGTTTCCAATCATGGCTCTGACAGTGCTCTGTGCCTTAATTGGGGCGAAACTTTCACTGCTTCAGCCAATCAGGGCTTTCAATGCACTGTGCGGCGACGCAGTGCATTGTGGTCTTTCGGTGGGCCGAACAAATGGTCGAATGCCCTGATAATTTGGTTCTTGGGCGAACAGCCAATGTTCGGCCCGGACTCATGCTTGGGCGGAACCGTTTGCCCATCCCTACAAGTGATCTTTGGCATGTGCGTATTGTGACAATATGTATAGTATCTTTAAGCTTGGGATAGATATCAGTGGTTTGGGCCTCCTCCAAGACAGATGAGGAACCCATCCCTTCGGTAAGCACAGAAGATATAAGATGAAGGTCAGAGATGGATTCTTGAGGAGAGGCTGAGGTAGCCTGCTTGCGTCTCTGCTGTCTGAGGCCTCTCAAGGGGCTAAAAGCCTATCAATGTATATGTAAAGCGCTGCGTAAATTGACAGCGATATATAAGTACTTGAAATAAATAAAATAAATAAATATCAACAAATTCAGAAATTGTGGCTGAGAACTTCTCTTTGGATAATTAGGAGGTGGGAAGTGCACCAGAAGGAGCTAGGGAGGCCTTTGAGGAGGCAAGCAACTTGGACTGGGGACAGCAGTCAGGACTAACAGAATTAAGATCTTTTGGGGAAGGGTGAAATAAAAGCAATCCATTAAATAGTTTTTTTCCATAAATCAGAAAGACTACAGTACTACCTGCACATAGTCAGTACCATAATGTATTAAATCACATAATTGTTACCTTTTGTATGTCACTCTGATTTTCATTAATAGCCTGCAGACAGCCTGAAACTCGGGATGTCAGAGTCGCAATGTCACCAAACTTCCCTCCCAATTCTACACGCTGAGGCACAGAACAGCCAATCAAGGGGCAGCAGAAGTTAGGGGGAGAGAGACCTGTGGATGTAGTGGCAGGAGACATGGCCACTTCTCGTGCATGAGTGTAATTATTTAGTCTGTCAATCACAGGAGTGGGGGCATGGCGACACCTTTTTTTCTTTTTTTTTTTACCTGTGACAGATTTTTTCACTGGGGGAAACTGAGGATGATTGCAGAAGAGTGCCTACTCCTTTACCAGCCAGACTGGGGACAGATTATTTATCCTGCTTTGCTGAATAAGGTAGTGTGTTCATTGTCATTTTGATTTTTCAGGTTTACAACCACTTTAAGTACCGGGCCAAATTGCACCACGGGATTCCAGATTGAGGCGCAGTACTGCCAGCAGCTGAGAATGGACATTGGGGACTAAGCCCAATCCTGATCTTTGTCCTCCAAATGGGCATACCTCCTAGTGTGTCTCAGGATTTCATCGACAGATGGACCAAAGCCTTGGACCTGTATAGTACCCTGCAGCTAACTTGTTGCATTGCACTACATGCCTAGGTAAGCACCAGTGTTCGAAGCAACATACATGTAATAAACCAGTGTGCGCAGACCTCAATTCGCCTGCATAATTATGAACACAGGCTGTGTAAAAGCAAAGTACTAGTCTTTTATTCCTCCTACGTGTTGCAGCTCTCTCCACAAACCACTGGATGATGGTATAAAATCTGTAGCAAAAACGAAAGAAAGGGGAGAGCGCACAGCCGCCCTAGTGTTTTACCATTTATTGTTACAGATAAAATAACCAACAAAGTTTGCACTCACAAGGGGAATCTTTGGCTTCTTAAACATGGCAACTGTAGCCCAGGTGGGAAATCTCCTCTCCCAGCCAGTCCGCACTCGATGTGATAGCTCTGTAACTCCGGGGGAGACTGAGATGGCAAGCTGTAGCGTCCCACAGTATAGTTCTCAGCAGCCGCGCATGTGCCTGGCCAAGCCAATGTCGCACAGAGCGAGTCCAATCCATAATCGACAGCAGAGCAGGACGGTGTCACCACACCATATGCCAAGTCGTTAGTGTGAAAACAACTACATGTTTCAGAGGCGCAGCCTCCTTCCTCAGATCCTGCCCTAAACCTCCATTAGCCGCATTATATGGGAAGACCTGGCCCCTCCCACCACACATATTCCTATGGGAGTTGACAGGCTGGAAGAAGATGATTGCCCCACCTAGGCTGCAATGGAAAAAGGTGACACACTACAAACGAGCAACCTTCACAGATTTCATAAAATTAATACAAATTCGATCTGCACAGAGAAGATACATACAAATACAATTCCATCAGATTCCATCATATTATTGGTAAAATTAATTTTTAAAAATTCATACAATTCAATTAAATTCAATTATATATGAGATTAAAAAGCTGACTAATTAATTGATTGACTATGGTGTTTATCAATTAAAAATGATAATGGAAAAAACATCAGAAAACATCAACATTTACCCTATAATATATTTGCAGATCAATTAATGCTATATTAAATTATCTGAAACTCTCTTAAGAGTATCTATAAATTATGTATATATGTATCTGCACATATCATCAAAACCACCCTCCAATGTTCTGATTGGTTAGGAGAATGTGTACAACCACATCAGTGTACACTTGTAAAATGAGACACTACAATGACCCTCCAGATATCGCTGGCACTAGCAGTGGTCACCTGGCCGACTGGTCACCACCACCATACCAGCAAAGAGAGTTCAGGGAATGAACACAAGATCTATGTGCATAAATATACGCAATTGCACACATGCACATTTGTTTTGTGATTTGCACAAATATATTCATGACATTACAATCAAACGCCACTATGGTCTCAAAACTTGTGTTCACCTTAGCCATGTTGGTATGTGAAGGGCACACCACCGTGACCTTGCCTCCGCCTTTTTATTTCAGTTATCTAATACACAAACTGGTGACTGAGGCCAGACAACCCTTATCAGTTTCCCAATACCCATCTCCGGGTCCATAAAACTGCCTGCCTAGTGCTTCAGTGTCTAGAAAGTTAACAGACACCTATCGTAAAAAGCTCAATACACATAAGATTCAGACAGTTTAGCAGTCTAATCCTAAAATCAGCATGTGTTATAACTTCCAAAATAATAATAGCACAGACATAATATGAACATATTTAGTTTCCTCTGATAATTTGTAACGTTTCAAGTCTAGACACCCCTATGTCAGATCATATGGGGAACCACTGGTAACGCTTCTTCCTCCTAGATAAATTAGACATTGGAAACCTGTCATGTTTATATTTGTTGTGAAGCAAATTTCCCACTGGACCATAATATGGATGTTAGCAGTCTGTCAACAGTAGAGATGCAGAGATCTGAATATTTATCACAAACTGTATATGGGACATGGTCATGAAATGGTGAACTCCCAGCGACCAACTCTCCGAAGCTCAATTGGTCAAGAGCCCATCTGTCAACACCCTTTGATCCCAAAGAAAAGAGAGATGCCAAGGACAGTGTGACAGTTCTCTTATACCATCTGTGTTGCCATGGCCAAGTTTTAGTGACTTTATGTGTCATAATATGGAGTTAGATTTGAAGGGAAGTCAGGCTTCCCCCTTCCCCCTCCATTGATATGTAAATAGAGTAGTTGGACTGCTAGGTAGGAAGTTTTCTGCAGGAAGTTGGTATATACAGGAAGTTGGTGGGAGGGGCTGGAGGGTCTTTGGAAAGCCACATGGGAGCAGACAGACAAGGAGTTGTGTTTGGGAAGATGGAAAAGCAAAACACCATCAAATCAGGAACATCTGCCAAGTTTGAGAACCGCTTATCGACCAAACTCTGTTCAACCCAAGGACACTGCGCAAGTATTCTTACTCTTTGATTCTACCGTATCTCTCTGTTGCTGCATATTGTCTTTACTGTTTTGAAACAACTTTTTTTCTGTAAATATTTTACTTGCACCAATTTTGACCTTGTCTTTATTAAAACCTTATTTTGGAAAGTCAAACTAAGAAAAGGCTGGATGGCTGCACTCCTTACACAAACTCCTTTATTTAGTAAAAACCATTACAGGCTCTGGTAGACTACAGGTCCCAGCAGTGCTGATGCGTTTCACAACAGTTAACAGTGTTTAATCATAGCCTAGCATATACAACCACTGAATACATATACAGTATCTCACAAAAGTGAGTACACCCCTCACATTTTTGTAAATATTTTATTCTACCTTTTCATGTGACAACACTGAAGAAATGTCACTTTGCTACAATGTAAAGTAGTGAGTGTACAGCTTGTATAACAGTGTAAATTTGCTGTCCCCTCAAAATAACTCAACACACAGCCATTAATGTCTAAACCGCTGGCAACATAAGTGAGTACACCCCTAAGTGAAAATGTCCAAATTGCGCCCAGTGTCAATATTTTGTGTGGCCACCATTATTTTCCAGCACTGCCTTAATGGGAATGGAGTTCACCAGAGCTTCATAGGTTGACACTAGAGTCCTCTTCCACTCCTCCATGACGACTTAACAGAGCTGGTGGATGTTAGAGACCTTGCGCTCCTTCACCTTCCGTTTGAGGATGCCCCACAGATGCTCAATAGGATTTAGGTCTGGAGACATGCTTGGCGAGTCCATCACCTTTACCCTCAGCTTCTTTAGCATGACAGTAACCGTTGTGGAGGTGTGTTTGGGGTCGTTATGTTGGAATACTGCCCTGTGGCCCAGTCTCTGAAGAGAAGGGGTCATGCTCTGCTACAGTATGTCACAGTACATGTTGGCATTCATGGTTCCCTCAATGAACTGTAGCTCCCCAGTGCTGGCAGCACTCATGCAGCCCCAGACCATGACACTCCCACCACCATGCTTGACTGTAGGCAAGACACACTTGTCTGTACTCCTCACCTGGTTGCCGCCACACACACTTGACACCATCTGAACCAAATAAGTTTATCCTGGTCTCATCAGACCACAGGACATGGTCCCAGTAATCCATGTCCATAGTCTGCTTGTCCTTAGCAAACTGTTTGCAGGCTTTCTAGTGCATCGTCTTTAGAAGAGGCTTCCTTCTGGGATGACAGCCATGCAGACCACTTTGATGCAGTGTGCGACGTATGGTCTGAGCACTGACAGGCTGACCTCCCACCCCTTCAACCTCTGCAGTAATGCTGGCAGCACTCATACATCTATTTCTCAAAGACAACCTCTGGATATGACACTGAGCATGTGCACTCAACTTCTTTGGTCAACCATGGCGAGGCCTGTTCTGAGTGGAACCTGTCCTGTTAAACCGCTGTATGGTCTTGGCAATCTGCAAGCTGCAGCTCAGTTTCAGGTCTTGGCAATCTTCTTATAGGCTAGGCCATCTTTATGTAGAGCAACTATTCTTTTTTTCAGATCCTCTGAGAGTTCTTTGCCATGAGGTGTCATATTGAACTTCCAGTGACCAGTATGAGAGAATGAGAGTGATAACACCAAATTTAACACACCTGCTCCCCATTCACACCTGAGATCTTGTAACACTAATGGGTCACATGATATGAGGAGGGAAAATGGCTAATTGGCCCAAATTTGGACATTTTCACTTAGTGGTGTACTCATTTTGTTGCCAGTGGCTTAGACATTAATCGGTGTGTGTTGAGTTATTTTGAGGGGACAGCAAGTTTACACTGTTATACAAGCTGTACACTCACTACTTTACATTGTAGCGAAGTGTCATTTCTTCAGCGTTGTCACATGAAAAGATAGAATAAAATATTTACAAAAATGTGAGGGGTGTACTCACTTTTGTGAAATACTATATATACTCCACAGAAAAATGTGAATGAGTGGGTGTTGCTGCGTCAACCAATGGCCAATCAATAGACCATTTAATTAGCAGCCAGACAATCGCATCAATCAATGAGGGATTAATAGAAAAACGGCAAGCAGATAAAATCCACTTCACAGCCAAAGAATGCCTAAGATCCCAAAAAAAGATGTCACATTTTGACATTATAAGATCGGCCATCAGAATATAGCAGTAAACCCAGTCTTAAAGAACATGACATTTGCAAAAATGGCATATAAAAATGATAAATATGCAGGTGTAGAATACAATAGAAAAAAGAGACACAAAATCTAACCAATCTTAAGTAAATATCCCTCTACCCCATGAAAGATCACAACCCAAGGGGCATTGCACACTATATATAATAAAAAATTATAATAAAAAATTATAACAGTATACATAAGGGACTAGACCCCTTGTCACTGGCATTGGTTCCCTCAATGAGCGGCTAGGCCTGTGGGTGGACCACCAACTGCAACCCCTAGTTATGGGTCTACCTGGATATCTTCATGACCCCAAACAACTATTGGTCGACTTACAACACTTCAAGTGGGATCCTAGCTATGTCTGGATCACATATGATGTGGCCAGCCTCTACTCCTCTGTTCGCCACACACTCAGCATCCAAGCAGTCTCTTATTTCCTACAACATCACAGTAATTATTCTCTCATTCATCAGGAAATTATACTGTTGAGTTTGGAGTTTTTACTGACCAACAACTTTTTCATGTTCAATGGGGACTTCTACCTCCAAAAATGCGGGGCCTCTATGGGGGTGAAATTTTCGCCCTCCCTAGTCTACATGGGGTGGTGGGAGGGGTCCTGCATTTTTGGTGCTGGTTGTCCCCATCGAGCTAACATCAAATTTTATCGTCCATACATAGATGATTTGATATTCATCTGTACTAGAAATCTGGGTGACATCAGTGAATGGCTAACCTATCTCAACAGTAACAATCTTAACCTATGGTTTACCAGTACACTTGACACAGCCCATGTGGAGGATGTGGTCCTGGACGGGACAGGTGACAAAGTTGTCTCCACACTTTAAAGGAAACCATCAGCTGGGAACTCCATTTTGAGGGCTGATTCAGGGCACCCTAAACACACCATCAGAGGGATCCCTGTAGGTCAGTTTCTTAGATTAAGAAGGATTTGCAGTTCAAAGGCACCTACAGATGTGGGAGCAATCATTGTCCGCGTTGCTCCCATGTCATGAGGGGTGCAGATTTACGGTCTTTTTCATCTAATAAGGTTTTCAAGGCTGCATCATTTATCAATTGTAGTATTAAATATGCTGTTTACATGATTTCATGTGAACCTTGTCATATTCAGTACGTGGGTCGTACCACCCGTAGGCTACAGGATAGACTTAAGGATTATCTTTATGACATGAAATTGATAAAGCTACTAACATAGCTAGACATTGGAATTTATGTCATGATAAGTGTCAGGTCACCTGGGGTCAGGTGACAGATGCGCACCGCTGCGGTGCGAATCGCACCTTTGAAGTGCGAAGTACACTGCTAAGATTATGGACCTAGTAGCTGACTGCTGCTAATGTGCTCCAGCTGGTAGGGGAAGACGGCCCCTGGAGCACTGACATAGACACACAGGGAGCTAGTGCATCAGTTTCCCCAGGGCGCGGAGTCTAAGAGCCAGCAGGTGTTCGCCACAGCCTCTGGTGGTGAGGATGGAATTGGCTGCAACTGGATTCAGGTTGCGGCCCCCAGGGTCCCCTAGCTCACGCTCTGCTGGCACAGGTGGAAGAGAGGAAGCAGCAGAGCAGGAAACAACGAGATAGTCAGCGGGCTAGCAAAGGGTCAGGGCCACAAGCAGACAGGGACAGCCAGGAGAGCACGCCAAGATTGGGGTATCAAGAAGACAGGAGAACAGAGAACAAGCCGAAGGTCAGGATATCAGGCAGGCAGGGATAATCAGAAGAAGCCAAAGGTCGATAAATGGAAAAGACTCAGAGCACACGACAGGAACAACCACACACAAAGCCAAACACTCAATATTGATCGGCAGCAAGGCTTGTTTCACATGATCTTAAATAGTGTCTCCTTAATTGGAGACTGGGGTGGAGTTCACTGAGGGGAGGTTACTTAACCCACAGATGATGATGTGCACGGCCTCTAAGCTGACACAACCAAGGAGGTAAGCAACCAGACAGGACATGAATGTACTATAGGTTCATGACAATAAGGAAGTCAGTGGCCTCCGTTTCCAGGGTGTTGAAAAGATTGTTTTGCCTAAAAGAGGTGGCGATAGGTTTAGGTTGCTGTGCAGAAGAGAGGTACATTGGATTTTTCATATGAATACCAGAAAACCTTGTGGTTTAAATTTTGAATGGGACGTGTCCCACTTCTATGAATACAGGTGTGCTTCTCTTCTGTACTTGCAACCTGCAGCCTGCCCCGTGATCAGGCGCATTCTGCACGCGTCAGCGTGCTTTAACATCTCTTTCTCTCCCCTGTGATCTTTCATCCTTTCTCTCTGCTTTTTTCCTTTTTCTTCTCTGTCTTTTTCCTTCTGTTTTCCCTGTCCCTTTCTTTTTTCAATATCTTCTCAATATGTTTAAGGTTTCTTTTGGTATGTTCTCTCTTAGAAGCTTCCTATACTCTTAATTAATTATGACACCTGATCGGGAGCTTGTTTCATGGGTGGATTTCAGAGAGATATCGATAGTACCTGACATATTGTTTTTGAATATCTGCAGTGTTTTAATATACAACTTTTTATCCATAACATCTAATGGGAAAAGGGGTCTTTTGTAGAAAGAATCGCTCTTCCTGGGTTTTCAGGAATTTACATATTTTTAAAATTGTATACATTTTTCTATGGTCTTTTCTGATATATAGTTTTTCTGTGAGTAGTTCTTTGTACAGCTGTATGCAAAAGTTTAGGAACGCCTGACAATTTCCATGATTGTCATTTATAAATATTTGGGTTCTAATAGGTATCCTGCTGTGCTTAAAATAGGCAAATAACAATAACACGATCAAGCTGCTGACACAGTATTGTAAATTCCAACAATATGAAAAGGATCTGTATGTAAAGGTGCAGCGCTATAAATATAAACATATAATATTTAGTCCATGGTTATCAGTAAATTCCAACCATATGTAAAGGACCAATATATAAAGGAGCAGCGTTATAAATATGAGCATATAATATTTAGTCCATGGTTTTCAGGTGATGAAATAAAGTAGGGAAGTCAACTGTGCCCGTCACCAACACCAAACACACTGTCCCTTACCAGAAATCCAGGACCCCCACTACAGGGGTCAAAAGCGCTCTCTGGCAAGAGGAAATCCACCACAATATATATTGATAGTTGTTTGCAATCCGATTCCCAGCGTCATCTCAGCTCATAGTCATATGTAGGGATAACAGAGGGAAAAGACTCATGGTGCAGTACCTCAAATCAAGTCTTTATTGCCCCCAGTAAAAAACACACTTACATTAAAACCCCGCACTTCAGACACATCTGCTCGCCGAGAGCCTTCCCCGCGTTCAAACTGAGGTTCCCACAACTAAGATGGCTGCCGCACTTTCTCCCTCACTCCTGCGTGTCGTCCTAGGCTCCTCCCGACGCGTTTCGTCATAGGTTGACGTCATCAGGGGCGTGGCCTAGGACGAACATACGGGCCTTATATAGGTCAGTGTTAGTAAGACGCAGGGTGCCGGGAATGATGCGTTCCAATCATCACATCTGAATGCGGAAGATCCGGTCGCGAGCTTGCGCTCCAACCCGACCGGAACTACTGATGGAAAAACTTTTATTTAAAATTAAAGAAGTTTATACCTAATTAAAATCCAAATCACTACCAGGGATGCCCCCGTGTGTGCTATACATGTAATTAGATCTTAAGTATAGGGAAGTGGAGCCAAACCTCCCCAACCTTTATCTTTTTTCTTTTTTTATAATGCAGAAGTGAGAAGTTAAAGTTTGGCGCCATCTAATGGTAAACATGTAAAACAATATTGCAAGTATTATTAAAACTCCATTACAGACAGGAGCCAATCGAACGGTGGCAAAACACATTCAGTAGCTCGAGTAACAGTCATCACTTTTTGACAAGAATAATTATAAAATACCAAAAGTAAAACAAAATAAAATTTGGACCTAAAAAAGAGCATATATTTTTGAATCAAGGAATACTGGTCCAATAACATATTAGGGAACAAATCAGCATTCCTTCCCCTTGATACAGTATTCCCTCTAGTCAATAGTAACATACTAGATAACAGGTTTAACAATTCTTCTATTTAATGCATCTGTTAATCCAATATTGTTTATCCAAATCTCTAAGCTTAAATCACGGGCAGAAAAAGGAAATGTTGCAAATCTCAAAGAACCCCTGAGCATGAACGTGGACTATGCATTGTTGATAAAGGCATTTATGTCCCATTCCACGTTCATGCCCAGGGGGTTGTAAGTGCCAGCCTGGTAAATCCACTTGGTCTCCATCTTGGATATGCAACGGGAGTTCATAGTACATCTATTAGACTTTGCTATGCAGCATAACTATTTCTGGTTTAAGGGAACCTTCTACCTGCAAAATAAAGGTGTTGCCATAGGCGCGAAATTCGCGCCCAGTAAGGCGAATTTATTTATGGCAAAGTGGGAGGAGGACGTCATCATTGGCCAACCAAGACATGAGTTGGTCTTATGGAAAAGGTACATTGATGACGTCCTCCTCATCTGGCATGGCGATCAGGTATCCCTGGCTGCCTTTATGGAGGAATTAAATCAAAATGATCGGGGAATCCGATTGGAATACGAATTTAGCACTACAGAGATCCACTTCCTAGATTTACGTATCCGTGTGGAGGAAGGTGGTATCATCACTTCTACATATTTTAAGGATACAGACAGGAATGGATTTATTAGTAAGAATAGCTGTCACCATCCAGCTTGGTTAGAATCAGTACCTGTAAGCCAGTTCCTCAGGTTAAAAAGGAATTGCAGCAAAAATGAAGATTTTGTTAAAGAAGCCTCTGTGCTTAGGAACAGGTTTCTGGAAAAGGGGTACTCCGCTTTAGAGCTAGACAAAGCCTTTAACCGTGCAGTTAATAAAAAATGGGAAGAGCTGTTGGTGCCCAGAGTAAGAGAGGAGGATTTGACATTTCAATATGCCTTCTATACCACCTATTCAACTCAACAGCAAGAGGTTAAAAGGATCATGCGGAAGCATTGGAAGGTTCTAAAAAACGATAAAACCTTGGGCCCCCTCCTCCCTGAGGCACCTAGGGTGATTTTTAGGGGTGCCCCTCCCCTTAGGCTCCGTATAGCCCCCAATATTGTACAACCGGAGGCTAAAACGTGTTTTTTTCAAAACATGAAAGGGTTTTTTCCGTGCAGAAAATGCTCAATATGCAAAATCAACAAGGAGAGAAAGAGGAATATAAACACCTTTCAATCACACTCCAAACAAACGCAATTTCCGATAAAACTATTTATCACTTGTTCGTCCAGATATGTAGTATATCTGATACGGTGCCCCTGTGGATTGGAATACATTGGTAGAACCACGCGGATGCTCCGTGTCAGATTGAGTGAACATGTGGCAAAAATAAAGAAGGGTTACCCTAAACATAGCCTTTCGCAGCACTATGACACCCATCATGCTCGTGACCCTAGTGGCACAGTATTTTTGGGTATTGACAGACTTGTTGGTAATTGGAGAGGTTGCCACAAGGTTCGGGAGGTCTCCAAGATGGAGACCAAGTGGATTTACCAGGCTGGCGCTTACAACCCCCTGGGCATGAACGTGGAATGGGACATAAATGCCTTTATCAACAATGCATAGTCCACGTTCATGCTCAGGGGTTCTTTGAGATTTGCAACATTTCCTTTTTCTGCCCGTGATTTAAGCTTAGAGATTTGGATAAACAATATTGGATTAACAGATGCATTAAATAGAAGAATTGTTAAACCTGTTATCTAGTATGTTACTATTGACTAGAGGGAATACTGTATCAAGGGGAAGGAATGCTGATTTGTTCCCTAATATGTTATTGGACCAGTATTCCTTGATTCAAAAATATATGCTCTTTTTTAGGTCCTAATTTTATTTTGTTTTACTTTTGGAATTTTATAATTATTCTTGTCAAAAAGTGATGACTGTTACTCGAGCTACTGAATGTGTTTTGCCACCGTTAGATTGGCTCCTGTCTGTAATGGAGTTTTAATAATACTTGCAATATTGTTTTACATGTTTACCATTAGATGGCGCCAATGTATGTTCGTCCTAGGCCACGCCCCTGACGACGTCAACCTATGACGAAACGCGTCGGGAGGAGCCTAGGACGACACGCAGGAGTGAGGGAGAAAGTGCGGCAGCCATCTTAGTTGTGGGAACCTCCGTTTGAACGCGGGGAAGGCTCTCGGCGAGCAGATGTGTCTGAAGTGCGGGGTTTTAATGTAAGTGTGTTTTTTACTGGGGGCAATAAAGACTTGATTTGAGGTACTGCACCATGAGTCTTTTCCCTCTGTTATCCCTACATATGACTATGAGCTGAGATGACGCTGGGAATCGGATTGCAAACAACTATCAATATATATTGTGGTGGATTTCCTCTTGCCAGAGAGCGCTTTTGACCCCTGTAGTGGGGGTCCTGGATTTCTGGTAAGGGACAGTGTGTTTGGTGTTGGTGACGGGCACAGTTGACTTCCCTACTTTATTTCATCACCTGAAAACCATGGACTAAATATTATATGCTCATATTTATAACGCTGCACCTTTATATATTGATCCTTTACATATGGTTGGAATTTACTGATAACCATGGACTAAATATTATATG